>JAJJWW010004403.1:0-446594 GCA_023531295.1 Papaver armeniacum
TTGGCCATGTCTTGCCAAACCTTCACGAAGCTTCATTGTGTGCCAATAAGCTTCATCACTTAGCCAATGTGTTTACAATGTAATGCCGCACTTGCATTACATTGGCCCCGTGGGTTTATGCCATTCTTGACACTTGCCAGCCTATTCAAGCATTACCGCTATTATGGCTTGCGTTGCGCTATTATAGCTTCGCATTGCACTATTACAATGGAACTCCGACTTGGCCTCGCAACTGTGGGACGACGCAATCATCTTGCATCACTTGCAGCACTGTAATAGCTAGCCACTGCGAAGCACGACAACAACAAGTTTTATAGTTTAGTATTTATTTATTTAATTTATTAAGAGTTTTTATTATAAAAAATAGATATTTTATTAGAAATATGATGTATATTTAAAGTAATCTTTTAGGGTTTATTTTCTTATTTTCTAAGTAATGTAGCCTATAAATAGGCCTTTTCCTTTCATTAATAATTAATCGTAAAAATAATAAGAAAATTGTTCTTGTTTGGGTTTATTGGTTCTTCGAATCATGACCTTTTGAGCTTAAGTAGTCATCGCGTGAATAAGAAACAAACCGTTTCTTATCATTGGTATCGACAAGTTCTTTCCTATTCCAGCTTCCGCCGACAATCATCATCGATCATCCACCACCATCATCTCCATGATGGATATTCTAGTTCATAATTGGATTGATGGGCGTGATGTTTGTATGGATGTGGTGGGTGTCTCTCCTTCACAGTGATGGAGTACGTGGTTTTACCCCCCGGCAAGCGCCGCTAAGGCTATTGATCGTAAACGTGTTAAATATCTTGAGAAATGCACCTGAGCATGGGCTTGGCCTTGGGGTCCTTGCCTTCACTACCTTAGGTGAGCTCTGGTGATGACCTTATCAAATTCCTTAAGAGACTACGGAATTATATGGCTAGTAATGATGCAAATGTCAAAGTGGGGGATTTTCTTTTCCATAGGATAGGTGTTGTCATTCAAAAAGCGGTTGGGGCTCAGCTTGTTGCTAGACTCCCTTCCAATTTCTTGCCACGTGATAATGTATCCGAGGTTTATTTGGATTAATATAAGCTTCGCATTGGCCTTTATAAAAAAAAAAAAAAATTGAAGACATATAAACGTCTCGTGGTGAAATTTACACTAACAGGTGGCGTGATCATCTTCATCATTACAAAGGTTAGGAGGAAATTCTTGTTTGGTTGGTTTAGTTAGTTCCCGTTTGCATATTTAATTTGTTTGTTTAGTTCAGTTAGATTTAGTTTGCATATTTCCTCTGTTTGGGTCGTACAAGTTTTCTTACCAACGTCCATTACTCCTGCATCCATCACTGCAAACCATCACATGCATGCCAGCATATCATCACCATCACTTAGGAAGCCCTAACCCTAGATAGCATATAGATATTACATCTTGCACGTGTCAACCAAATCTGTTTTAATTTTCCATCTTGGTTCCCAAAGTTATGTCTATAGGTTGTAGGCCGCAGCGGTACCCGTGTTCATCTAAGCCCGTGAAGCCAACAGTGAACCCAACAGTCCATTTTATCTAAATTTTGTGCCGATATGTCTTGTACAAAGAAATACCGAAACAAAAACCCCTCTCCCGTTCTACCAATTTTTTGATGGCGTCGGTGCAGTAGGATGGTTATTTGAAGTGGAATCATATTTTGAGTCTAATGATATTGCACCACATGGAAAACTGCAATAGCCGTTGCACATCTTGAAGGGGATGCATTAAGATGGTACAAGTGGGAAACTCTTTACATGGGATCTTGGTATAATTTCTTGTGTGGCATATTGTCTAAATTTGGGGGGTTGACTTACGAGGAATATCAAGCGACTAAAGTAGCTAAATATGAGCAAATTGAAGCAGTTAATGATTGCAACTCTATTTCATCACACATATTTGTCGAGGTTGTTAAAGATGTTTGTTCCACAAATACTACCGAAGTAACATGTGCCGAGTCGAAGACAGAACAAAAACAAGTTGTAGCTGTATCAAGATTGGACCTTGGGGGCAAGGTCCTATTTAAGGAGGGTGGAATGATAAGACCGTGTGCGAAGCCTATTTATGTGTATAAGGTGGACTTTGAGGGCAAAGTCCCATTTAAGGAGGGTGGAATGATAAGACAACGTCTTTTCAGCTATGTCGACGTTGCTGACCCGATACGTCGGTTAAGCATATTTGTTCTTCTTGGTCCATTATACGGGTCAAGCCTGTAGCGCCCCCTAAGCTAGCAGCTGACTAATCCAAGAGATTAACTAAATAAAGAGGCACTAAGAATCTAAATCCTTTACTTAAACCTTCAATTTAGAATCTGTTACAAACTTAACCCAAAACAAGCCCCGCTCAGAAATATATATACAAGAACTCCTCTCAAATGATACATATACAATAGTCATATGGTTTACAAATATAATATACAACATAATAAACATAGCCGAAGTTAACTAACTAACGGACTCAACTCCTCGAAGCTTTATTGCACAAGAACTCTTATCTGTCTCTCAAATCGAAAGTGGGAATGGGTGAGCACATCATACCTAAAAGGGGTGCCAGTGAGAAATAACATTTAACTTTCAAGTAATCATAAGCAAGATTTGGAAAACAACACATGTTTTCCAAACACTAAACAGTGACCAAGTCACTAAAACAAACAAACATGTATATGGACAAACTCCTTCTTCAAACAATGTATAATATTGATGCCACTTCCACACCGAATAGTAATATTGATGCCAATTCCACACTGAATAGTAATATTGATGCCAATTCCACACAAGAATAATAAATACTAGATATAAATGCGAAGGAGCGTATCATATACACCACAAGTGGAAATTCTCATTTCCCATAAAAATTCATATGACAAACAAACATTACAAGTCCTTTCCACCGTGGAAAGATTCAAAGAGTCAATGAGAACAATCGTAATACAAATAAAACGAGACATGGAATACATAATCAAACAAAGCATGAGTTTTTAAACAAAAACTTTAGTAAAAGAAACAACAATGGTTACCAAAGAGTTAAATGTATTCCCATCTCTTTTGATGACAAGCCACGCCTACCTCGAGATCCACGATCCACGGGTTCGTCTTTTGAATCGATCGTTGTTAATAGGCTAACTGTTAATCATACAAGAAGTCTAGAATCTATCCAAAATGGCTCACAAGAAATCATACAAGTCTTTCTAATGATTATAGGCCCATTTAAGGTTCTACACCTTTATTTATCTATCTTTAACATATCTAAGGTTTACTAATTCAATTAGATTGGTTATATAGTTCATTAGCTAAGTCTTATGAATATCTACAACTTTGTAGAAGAAACCAAAATCTAATTCGGACCACAAGAGGTCCGAACATCTAATTAAGAAAACTGCCCTAAGCCCAAGTCCACTAAATCGCCCTTAATCTAAGGCCCAGGTCCATCTCGAGTCAACTAACGGTCAACGGGGTCAACTAACGGTAAAGCCGGGTCAAAGGTCAAGTCAATGGTAAACCGAGTCAAATCGGTCAAGGTACACTGGGTCAAGTCTGCAGTCAGTCATTTCACCGAAGTTAACTCGATCACCACACTATGTCAACTAAACAAATTGAGTCACTAAACTGACGGGATGACTAATAGGCCAAAAGCCTAATCTAAACTTCTATTACAAATTTGGTGCAACATTTTCATTAAACAAAACAACAACAACTCAAACATTTAACTTAAATAAACTTCACAACTCAATTTACAATAGTAAACCGAGTTTACCTTAATCTGTAGTTTGAAGGCTTCATTAAGGCCAATGCCAACAAAGATTACAATCAATTTAGTTCATTAACTCACCAACTACTACATCACTAAGTTCGATTCAATACAACCACTAGATCCCTTACTCACACAGAGTTCAACTTACTATTTCATTTGCACTCGCAATCTCATTACTCAATCAAATGAATCTCAGACCTCCTCCATGTACTGTGATCACTAACTCAATTACGAATAAAACTTCACAGACAACACCACCATCTAATTCACTTTTCACACTTGTGATTCAACACCTCGTCTTGAACAACACACAACCATGGCATAAGCCTCCTGCAATCATCTATCAATACTAACCTATAACTACATCACCGTCTATATCTCTCATATCAGTATCTCGCCAATACAACACCATCAGCTTATTCATGTTCATCAACTACGGAACCCCATTATAGAACTCAACCATAGAACAACAACCTTCAACTCTGCTCAATCCTAATTCAGGAAAACAACCCACCATTCTTATTATAGCAACTAACATTCAATAGCAACAAACCATCACTCTCAAATCCCTGTATCTTACAAAACCATTACCATTTCCATTTCACCTACACATAAACTCAGCTCATACTTGTTTCTCCTAGAATCGCCTCGTGGATCAGTAAAATATCACCACTAAAGCAACCACATCTTTTATTTCAACTCCACCAACATTGCATAGTAATACAGCCACAACAATCTATATCATCATCATTACCAGTTTCCCAAAAGCCTCAACAACAGTTCCTCTTTTCCTTCCTCGAGGCTCATATCAACAACAACCTCAATTGAAGATTCATTCATAACTACTTAATCTCAACAATTCAAGCAATCAAATCCACTAGTGGAAAATAGCAGTTTCGCGACCGTCAAAGCAAGTCATAGATACAAGTTAAATGACTTGCTTTGGCGGTCGGGGAAAGGGTCGCTGTTTGAGCGTCTTTTCATCTATGACTAGGCTATGGGGGTCGTGGATCAACTTAAATAAATGACCGATTCTAACCGTTCAACGTTTAAGGCTGACTGTTGTCAGTCGTAGATATACATTTAAATATAACAAAATAATTATTAGAATTGGCTAATGCCTACACTGAATCTGTCTGGGCTGACTGAATCTGGCCAAATCTCAAATGAGAATTAAATCAAACTCAAATGAGAATTCAAACCAAACTCAAATTCAAATCAAACCTGCACTCATACATTTCACATTCATTGATTCAGTAGGTTCACAAAAAAGGATGTAATGCTTTATTAATATTTGAATCCAGTTTACACTTCTCAAAACTTCTAACAAAGTAAAATTATAATGCTTTCTTACAATCAGTTCAAACTAACCAAGATGACCATGTAGGCTTCAATGTTTCCTCGCTGAAGCCGCCTCACAAACTATAAATCGACGTATTTGTCTCTCTACTTGCTTCAAATCTGAACTACCTGGAAAAGAAACAACAATGACAATGAGTCGAGTCTATTTTTTCCTGTCATAAACACACATACAAGGAAAACCACCATGCACCAACACCAAAAAAAAGAGAAAACATAACCAAGAGCTCTACAACAAACATACATTAGCGGATCGACTGAAGCGAATTCAAAGACCGACCCCAAGATAATGTATTGTGGACCATCCCCAAGATAATGTCTGTCCTGAAGGTAGTAATTTACTACCACCATATACAAGACCTTTGTACCTAATTAAACAACAAAAATGGAAGTACATAAAAGAAAACTTTAATGTAAAAGATTCCATAAAGATATATTTCTTGCGAAAAAATGGGAAAGCGCATGATGCAAGGGAAAATAAAGAATACAAGTATGCAGCTAGTGCATTTGTTGAAGTGGGGTAACTTAAAAAAAACATTTAGCTATACCAATAATCATGTGATGCCGCAAGAGTTCAACGACAATTGCTTAGTTGAATAATATAATTGAAATGGCCATAGAAAATCTAGGAACACAACAAAATGCAACAGGGGAGTTAGAGAATGATACAGACCCAAAAGCTTGTAGAATTTGCTCCTGCAAAGAATTTCAGCTCATTGAAAAGTTTGCAACGTGATAAAAATACATTGTTGTATTGATCCTGCAAATAGCTGTTAGCTCCCTCAGAACCTGATCCGATTGATTTTATATGACATTGCAGAATGTGACATGAGTCTGTGTAGTATCTGCAAACATAGGCTTCCAGTTTATAAGTTGTTCAAAAAAAAATACTGATATGAGTGTGCTAAACCAGCAAATGCAAGAGCAAGATTTAGCAGGCCATCCTAATTCCTAATCGGCCTTGCAGTAAATAAATATCATCAGCGCATACAGGTCAACCAAGTAAAAAAATAAACCATAAGCTACGAAACAACAAGCAGGAATGCTACTTCAAGCCTATAAACAAGTAAAATCAGGATCGGAGAGAAAGAGCATTTTACTACATCATATTGAAGTTATGCACATATTAGACAATTCTGCCATGAAAATCTAACCTGCCAAGTTGGAATTTGAAGGTCCTTATCATGCTCAGTTGATGTAATATTATGTATAAAAATATTTTGAAGCTTAATACGTTATACGAAATCAAAACAGGAACTTAGCCACCACAAGTATTTACGAAACAACTTCACCCATACTTTACAACCAACTAGGATTTTTAATTTAAATCAATGACACCAAGTTTAATTATCGACACGTTTATAGATCATTATCAGTTAAAGGATTTTCCTTCATCCAAGCCAAAGTTGTACCTGGTAGAGAGCATGGCTTAGCTCTTGCCTTGCTTTCTGTATGTAATTGTTGTTCTTATGCAAAATGTGATAACGTGATCCCACTCCTATAAATACAACACATACTGAAATTACAAAATTGACAAAACAAAAACTTAGAAATTTTAAATTCTAATAAGCGTTAGAAGCTACAAATGATAACGAGATAACATATCTCACCTTATTTGTTTTCACAGGCATAAGATTATCCATTGTAAGTGGCTCCCCAGCCACAGGGCATTTCCCCATATCCTGAGTAACAAAATAACAAGAAATCCAACTTTCAGAATTCTGACCCTCTAAAAAATTTAGTTTGTCTCTGTATATCACTAGCTATTAGGTGAGTGCATACGAGGCGAGAAGTACAAGCAGCACAGCAAGGGAAATAGTTGGAAACCATATTTTTAATAAGAAAAGGCGAATACATACTCACACCAGTAAAAAATAAAAAATGGAAGTTAAAGGGGACCTTCTTTAGTTGGAAGGAAGATTAAACTTTTGTTTGTTCCTGAACCTGAAAACACACAACGATTTCAGAAAAAATCAGTCGATTTCATCATTATTCACCATAAAAAATAACAAGCCAAAATTGCTGTATGAACAATCTATATATGCCCTTTTTTTATTCACCATATCATTCTATATCTTCCCATATAGAGGTTAATCTAGACTAAAAAGTGTAAGCTAAATCTGCCTTGGTTGCATTGAAATTCCACATTTCCATTGAACCAACCAAAGGGTTAATATTATTGATATTTCCTATGATTCAATGAATCAAATTTAGCTTCAGTGACGATGTTTGGCTTAACTAATGTTATTCAGAGGTATTTTGTAAATATCGAAGACTGCAGGACAAGAATAAAGGAACATAAGTCAGGAATAAAAGGTGATTTAAAGCAATCATTAAAGCAAAATTAAGGTCTTCTATTACACCAAAACAAATACTGTGAGGTCAACACGACATAACGTATTCATCTCTTGATCTTGGGGTTAAAAATGAAGAGCTTACCTCAGCAACCACAGCTTCATTGATGATATACATTGATGATAAAAAATGACCAGCAGAGATTTCAAAATAAATTTATGCAGGACAAGCATATATTACCATTCACCATAATCACCACACAAATAAAATATAATAATTCAACCATCACCTAAAGGAAAAATAAAGATCAAAGAGAGCAAAATCAATAATTGCCAAAATCTAATCTTAATAGAAACCCACTTTTATAGCTTAAATTTCTTTCAACACAGACGTTGGCTACAAAAACAAGCGATATCTGGAAGACATGGTAATAAGTAGTCAGAAAAACCTTTGCATCAAGTGGGATTGTTACAATTGAACCATGACCTATCCTGCATAATGTTTCACAAAAGAAAAAATAGTTAGACAATTACAGATCCAAATATAATCTCCTATTGAAAAATTAACAAAACCCTAGATTTAAATGTAAAGGGCGTTCACCTTGTAATAAACTACTTCAATATCAAACCCAAATCTGCAAACAACAAAACCCCTAATTATTAGTGATGTTTAAATAAAGACTGGGGTTAAAAATTCACATAAGATTTAAGAAGAAGTAATACTGAGAATTACCGATGATTCCTAATCGAAGAATATCATATAATCAACACATCTTCACTGATTTTTGTTACTCTTCAATAAGGAGCTTGACGAATCAATTCCAGGACCATCCAAAAAAAAACACATCGAAATAAAAATCCAATTCAATCATCTAAAAATTAATAATAAGAAGAAGAAGAACAAGAACAAGAAGGTGGTGGACCTGATGGTGTTGCTCCTGGTGATGGAGGTGGTAGTTATGCTAGCTGTGGACTGTGAATGGAGCTACCCGTAGAGGACAAAAGAAGAAGATAAGATGAAGTATATTATGGTTAACTGATGTTGGAGAAACAACCAAAGAGAGGAGAAGTGGAGAATGATTTTTTTTTCTGCAGAGGATGAAGGAAGAACCAAGAGAGAAGAGAGGCGGAGAGATAATGATAATGAAAATAAAAGAATTTTTGGGGAAGAATATTTGAGGTGATAAAAACAAGAGATAGGGTTATCCATTCATTCATCTCTGTCCGTTTATTTTTTTATCTCCAGCCGTTCATTGAGATTCTAACTACAATAACATCCATAACCATTGAAGAATGACTGAATCGTAAATAAAAAGAAGTTATAGAACGACCGTTTTTAACGCTTGAAACAAGGTTCGTATTTTTATTAGCTCTAGGACAGTCCTGATCTGTCCACTCATCCCGTTGATCGCCATTGAGGGTCGGGGATGTGGGTCAAAAAAAGCCCATTATCCACTAGTGATCTAAAATCTCTTACTTAGAATAATTAGAAGCTTACCCAACCTTTAGAATCCCTTGAATTGCTAATACGCCGAATCAAATCCACTGAAGACCTAATTTCTGTTTTGGGGAAGAACAGAAACCCTAATTCTCAAATCTTCACCAAATTAACTTCAGAACTTCAATTAAACAACAACCCCCCTTTGTTCTTCATCACCAACTACTGAAATTCTCATTTAATTAATCAACTCCTCCATAACTTCATCTCACAGAAACCCTAACTTCTAAATAACAATAGCTACTCTATCTTCTTCATCTCGTGTACAATCAATCAATCACAACACCATCAACATCTTCTACTTAGTTTGCTCTCCCTCAATAATTAATTCTCTCAAGTCATGTCTCAAAATCATCTCTCGGTTTCGAACAGAGGAAGAACATGGGAGAAGAGAAAAGAAGAAGAAGAAAGAGAAAGAAGAAAATGAAATGAGAGTTTATCCTCTCGCTTTGGGTTGATAAGGCTGACCAGAAATTCTAAAGGCACCCAGAAGCGGATAAGGGCAGCCAGGCGGTCCAATGGCAAACAAAACTGATTATATCTTCTTCGTCCGATATCCGAATGACACGTTCGAGTAGTCTATTCCGCGTAACTTTTCAAGATCCATCTAACGATACTAGTTTCTTATCCAACTCGTTGTTAGATTAATTTCTATTAATTAACATTCGTGTTAAACTAATCGAGCCATTAGCGGCTAAGACGACTTTTGACTAGTCGAAAAGCGTTGACGAGCTTGAGGGTCTTTACATTCTCCCCACCTTATTCATTTTCGTCCTCGGAAATCAAACCATCCTTCTAGTCTTCAAAAACTCTCCACCTTAAAGAATACTCCCATCTCCTGTCTAAGCGCAAACAACATAAAACATAGCACAAACCTATATGGCTCTACAACTAAAATTTAAAATTTGTAGCTCTAGGTTCAATTACGCTGATTTAAGTTCTATCAAATTGGGAAGTCTAGGTTTCTTAAATTAATTTCTATTTTCTAAATTACTTGTCTCTAACTACAAGGGAGATTCCTACGAATCTTTCTAATTGACTTTATAATTATCGGTTTTTAAAAGATCTAAATCATACTAAACATATATGATCGGTCACCTCTGAATGCAGTTGCCATGTCAAGGTTGGACAGTCCCAACAATGCCTTCCTACGAACAGAGAAAACACAACCTTCACTATTCTCCAGTGCCAGATTAATCTATTTTAATTATTTCTAACTTATTATGACTAATTAATCTCTAAATTTAATTGTAACTGATTTAACTTAAAAAAAATTTACTTCATAAATTATATAGCACTTTAAACAATTTAATCATCAGATTTTATTTTTATTTTATTTTTTATTTACCGTTATTATTATTTATTTATTTTATCATTGTAAGTAAGTAATCCAAATTCAATTCACGTCAATTTATAATATCTGATATTTTTAACTTTACTATAATTCCTTTATATAAATTTTCCAAACATAATATACTATAAATATAAATTTCCTACTAGCCTAATTATTCGAATACTATTATCAACCGTATTATTATTTTCGTTATTCTTAAGTTGATAGTATGGTTGATACATTAAGCCTTAATCTTTTTAAATATAACTCTACATCCACATAAAGATTGATATAATAGATTTTTATTTATTCAGATTGAATCCATATACTATATCTAAATATTGGCTTTGGTAATTTAATATGGTTTAAATTTGAGTCTGCATAAAATCATAATATATCTTAATAGTCTTTAGATTTTGCTTAAAATGTAAAGTATCCTATTAATATACGAATTTATTTTCTTTTAATTGTAATATTACACTAAACATCTGAATACTATTATTATTACTTCATGGATATTTGTTTCATTTAAAAGATTTACTAGATCATTTGTTAGACTACAGATAATGCCTAATAAGTATTATATTAATTATCTAGTTTAAAGGCAAAACATATATTTCTAATTTGTCATCAGTTTAATTTACAAAATTTTAACCGTAGATAAGCATTATTATTTCCCATAGCTATTTAATCATAATTATTATTTTTATCGTTATATATTTTTAATGATATTTTAGTTAAACTAAGTTTAATATAATTACTAATTGATAAATGCTAACATTACTTTATTAAAATTATTATTACTCTTATTAAATTATTATCATCTACAATTAGCAATTATTAATATTGATGGTTGAACTATTATTCTAAATACTCTTACAAATATTATTAAGTCCCAAAAATATTATGAACATTTATGTAATTAAAATTTGTTTACTCTTCATACAAGTCAATATGTTCAGTAAGTTCCTATGTGATTTACAAGATCTATCAATAATACTAATCTCTGTTTTTATAGTATTAAATTGTCTACGTGTTCATACTTTTTAGATTAATTATTATCAAATCCTAAAGTTATTTGTGTACCCTACAATTTTTTTACTTCATTACAAATACAAACAATCAAACAAACAAATCAATCAATCAAGTAAATCTTTTAATTATTGATAGCTTTTAGTGGTTAAGATTTATCTCACAACCCAACCCCATTCTAAACTATTCTAGTTCACTATCTTGCACTGGCTATTATCTACTGTTCCCATATAAGATCTAATAGTGAGCTTTGATACCAACACTGTAGCGCCCCCTAAGCTAGCAGCTGACTAATCCAAGAGATTAACTAAATAAAGAGGCACTAAGATTCTAAATTCTTTACTTAAACCTTCAGTTTAGAAATCTGTTACAAAACTTAACCCAAAACAAGCCCGCTCAGAAATATACATACAAGAACTCCTCTCAAATGATACATATACAATAGTCATATGGTTTACAAATAGAATATACAACATAATAAACATAGCCGAAGTTAACTAACTAACAGAATCAACTCCTCGAAGCTTTCGCTGCGCAACTCTGATCTGTCTCTGAAACTGAAAGTGGGAATGGGTGAGCACATCATCCCTAAAAGGGGTGCCTAGTAGAAATAACATTTAACTTTCAAGTAATCATAAGCAAGATTTGGAAAACAACACATGTTTTCCGAACACTAAACAATGACCAAGTCATTTGAAACAAACAAACATGTATATGGACAAACTCCTTCTTCAAACAATGTATAATATTGATGCCACTTCCACACCGAATAGTAATATTGATGCCAATTCCACACCGAATAATAAATACTATATATAAATGCGAAGGAGCGTATCATATATACCACAAGTGGAATTTCTCATTTCCCATAACAATTCATATGACAAACAAACATTACAAGTCCTTTCCAATTCGTGGAAAGATTCAAAGAATCAACAGAACAATCGTAATATAAATAAAACGAGACATGGAATGCATAATCAAACAAAGCATGAGTTTGTTAAACAAAGACTTTTGTAAAAGAAACAACAATGGTTACAAAAGAGTTAAATGTATTCCCACCTCTTTTGATGACAAGCCACGCCTAACTAGAGATCCACGATCCACGGGTTCGTCCTTTGAATCGATCGTTGTTAATAGACTAACTGTTAATCATACAAGAAGTCTAAGAATCTAGCCAAAATGGCTCACACAAGAAATCATACGAGTCTTTCTAATGATTCTAGGCCCATTTAAGGTTCTACACCTTTATTTATCTATCTTTAACATATCTAAGGTTTATGAATTCAATTAGATTGGTTATATAGTTCATTAGCTAAGTCTTATGAATATATACAACTTTGTAGAAGAAACCGAAGTCTAATTCGGACCACAAGAGGTCCGAACATCTAATTAAGAAAACTGCCCTAAGCCCAAGTCCACTAAACTGGCCCCTTAATCTAAGGCCCAGTCCATCTGAGTCAACTAACGGTCAACGGGGTCAACTAACGGTAAAAGGTCAAGTCAATGGTAAATTGAGTCAAATCGGTCAAGGTACACTGGGTCAAGTCTGGTCAGGTCTGTTCACTGAGTTAACTCTGTCAGTCACACTAAATCAGCTAAACAAATTGAGTCAGCTAAACTGACTGGGATGACTAATAGGCCAAAAGCCTAATCTAAACTTCTATTACAGATTTGGTGCAACATTTTCATTAAACAAAACAACAACAACTCAAACATTTAACTTAAATAAACTTCACAACTCAATTACGTAGTAAACCGAGTTTACCTTAATCAGTAGTTGCAGGCTTCATTAAGGCCACTGCCAACAACATTACAATCAATTTCAGTTCATTAACTCAGCTGAACCACTACATCACTAAGTTCAGTTCAATACAACCACTAGATCCCTTACTTGCACAGAGTTCATTCTTTTACTATTTCATTTGCACCGCAATCTCATTACTCAATCAAATGCATCTCATACCTCCTCCATGTACTTTGTGATCACTAACTCAATTACGAATAAAACTTCACTGACAACACCACCATCTAATTCACTTTTCACACTTGTGATTCAACACCTCGTCTTGAACAACACACAACCATGGCATAAGCCTCCCGCAATCATCTATCAACACTAACCTATAACTACATCACGCCTATATCTCTCATATCAAGTATCTCGCTAATACAACACCATCACTTATTCATGTTCATCACTTGTAGCTACAGTAACCCCATTATAGAACTCAACCATAGAACAACAACCTTCAACTCGCTCAATCCTAATTCAGGAAAATAACCCACCTTCTTTACCACCATTCTTATTATAGCAACTAACATTCAACAGCAACAAACCATCACTCTCAAATCCCTGTATCTTACAGAACCATTACCATTTCCATTTCACCTACACATAAACTCAGCTCATACTTGTTTCTCCTAGAATCGCCTCTGTGACTGTAAAACACCACCACTAAAGCAACCACATCTTTTATTTCAACTCCACCAATATTGCATAGCAATACAGCCACAACAATCTATATCATCATCATTACCAGTTTCCCAAAAGACTCAACAACAATTCCTCTTTTCCTTCCTCAAGGCTCATATCATCAACAACCTCAATTGAAGATTCATTCATAACTACTTAATCTCAACAATTCAAGCAATCAAATCTAAAATCTCTTACTTAGAATAATTAGAAGCTTACCCAACCTTTAGAATCCCTTGAATTGCTAATACGTCGAATCAAATCCACTGAAGACCTAATTTCTGTTTTGGGGAAGAACAAAACCCTAATTCTCAAATCTTCACCAAATTAACTTCAGAAGTTCAATTAAACAACAACCCCCCTTTGTTCTTCATCACCAACTACTCAAATTCTCTTTTAATTAATCAACTCCTCCATAACTTCATCTCACAGAAACCCTAACTTCTAAATAACAGTAGCTACTCTATCTTCTTCATCTCGTGTACAATCAATCAATCACAACACCATCAACATCTTCTACTTAATATGCTCTCGCTCAACAATTAATTCTCTCAAGTCATGTCTCAAAATCATCTCCCGGTTTCGAACAGAGGAAGAACAGGGGAGAAGAGAAAAAAAGAAGAAGAAGAAAGAGAAAGAAGAAAAAGAAATGAGAGTTTATCCTCTCACTTTGGGTTGATAAGGCTGACCAGAAACTCTAAAGGCACCCAAAAGCAGATAAGGGCAATGGGCGGTCCAATGGCAAACAAAATTGATTATATCTTCTTCGTCCGATATCCGAATGACACGTTCGAGTAGTCTATTCCGCATAACTTTTCGAGATCCATCTAATGATACTAGTTTCGTATCCAACTCGTTGTTAGATTGATTTCTATTAATTAACGTTCGTGTTAAACTAATCGAGTCATTAGCGGCTAAGACGACTCTTGACTAGTCTAAAAGCGTTGACGAGCTTGAGGGTATTTACAAAGCCTATCCAAGTTATGGAAGACACCTTGGCTAGCCACTTTGAAGCGCGACAACAACAAGTTTTATAGTTTAGTATTTATTTATTTAATTTATTAAGAGTTTTTATTATAAAAAAATAGATATTTTATTAGAAATATGATTTATATTAAAAGTAATCTTTTTAGGGTTTATTTTCTTATTTTCCAAGTAATGTAGCCTATAAATATGCATTTTCCTTTCATTAATAATTAATCAGAAAAATAATAAGAAAATTGTTACTGTTTGGGTTTATTGATTCTTCGAATCATGACCTTTTGAGCTTGATCTGCTGG
Organism: Papaver armeniacum; assembly: GCA_023531295.1. NCBI lineage: Eukaryota > Viridiplantae > Streptophyta > Magnoliopsida > Ranunculales > Papaveraceae > Papaver > Papaver armeniacum. The sequence goes on from JAJJWW010004403.1 coordinate 15,038, forward strand.
CCGTGAATAAGAAACAAACCGTTTCTTATCATGGGCACATCACCTAATCCAAGGTTAAGTGGGGTGTTCAAAGGGCTCATGGGCACCCTTAACTCATAGACCGATTTTTGGGATAGGTTCTACCCATGGGTTCTTATCAGTGGTATCAGAGCCAACCATCATGCCCCATGCCCGCTCCACCGAAGGCAGCCCTATAGGCTAGATTAAGGTGGGTGGTAGGTGGGTTAAGACATCGTACACTATGTATGGGCATAGTGTCTACCCATTGAATACTGGTAGGTGGGTTAAGCCCGTGGCCAAGGTGTCGATAGAGTGGTGCTGTGTATGGGCATAGTGTCTAGCCAACGTGGACGTTGGTTTGGAAGCGTGGTGGAATGATAAGGTCCTAGTCCCACATCACCTAATCCAAGGTTAAAGTGGGGTGTTTAAAGGGCTCATGGGCACCCTTAACTCATAGACCGGTTTTTGGGATAAGTTCTACCCATGAGTTCTTATCAGTGGTATCAGAGCCAACCATCATGCCCCAAGCCCGCTCCACCGAAGGTAGCCCTATTGGCTAGATTAAGGTGGGTGGTAGGTGGGTTAAGCCATCGTACACTATGTATGGGCATAGTGTCTACCCATTGAATACTGGTAGGTGGGGTTAAGCCATCGGGTCAGTGTTGATAGAGTGGTGTTGTGTATGGGCATAGTGTCTAGCCAACGTGGACGTTGGTTTGGAAGCGTGGTGGAATGATAAGGTCCTTAGTCCCACATCACCTAATCCAAGGTTAAGTGGGGTGTATAAAGGGCTCATGGGCACCCTTAACTCATAGACCGGTTTTTGGGATAAGTTCTACCCATGGGTTCTTATCAGTTGTATCAGAGCCAACCATCATACCCCAAGCCCGCTCCACCGAAGGCAGCCCTATAGGCTAGATTAAGGTGGGTGGTAGGTGGGTTAAGCCATCGTACACTATGTATGGGCATAATGTCTACCCATTGAATACTGGTAGGTGGGTTAAGCCATCAGGTCAGTGTCGATAGAGTGGTGTTGTGTATGGGCATAGTGTCTAGACAACGTGGACGTTGGTTTGGAAGCGTGGTGGAATGATAAGGTGCTTAGTCCCACATCACCTAATCCAAGGTTAAGTGGGGTGTTTAAAGGGCTCATGGGCACCCTTAACTCATAGACCGGTTTTGGGAAAAGTTCTACCCATAGGTTCTTATCATCATCATACAAGTGTTAAGAACCCACTCATATAAATCAACTAACTAATCTAACTAATTTAACTAATCTAATCATTTCAATTAAATTAGTGTTAATCATTGCAGGGGCAATTTTGCCATTTAGAAATTACAAGGTTAAGAGGTATTGATTTTACTTCATAATGACCTAGCTTTTGTCTTATTAGGTATACCCAGGCTTAATTTGGGTATACCCCAATTAAGCCTGGCAAAATATTAGCTTACTCTACGGTTTAATTTGTGTGCAAAATGTGAGGACCGTGAGAGTAGGAGTGTGGGGTCATCCTTCACCGTTGTAAAATTGTAAAATATTATACTCCCTCCCATTCCATTTTTAAGAATCCGCTTTGACTTTGTCAAGATATTAAGGAAATCCTATAAAATGTCATGATTATCCCTTGACTAGCCTATTTAATATTACGTTATTACCAAAATTAAAATTATTAGTGTTAAAAATTCTAATTTGGATAGTATTATTGTTTTAAGAAATATTGTAAAGAAATAAAAGAAAACTTATACTCAAAATTTAAGAATTTTTTATTTCCTCCATTTGATTTTGGTTTCCGTACTAAAACTTTGGAGCCTTATTTGAGAGGAAGAAAAAATTGAAATTGTAGATTATTTCCTCTTTAGATATACTCTACCATGAATTTGAGATTCTGTCATAAATTTTTTTGATTCTTTGCCACGTAAGAATAAATAGAAGTATTAGGAATTTTGTAACTACCCATAAATGTTTTTATTTAAAAAAGGAATGACAATTAATATAAAAAAATATTGAATGGATTTTTTCCTTATATATAGTGATGATATTTATGATTTTGGATTAAGTTTATATTAAAAATGATTTTATAATTATAAAAAGAAAGGTATATTTGATAGTTTAAAGGAAAAATACGTACATGAACAGACGGGCGTGGAGATAAAAATGGACATACTAAAAGTAGAAATTGAATGAGATAAAAATGGACAGAGAGGAGTAGTTATTTTACGTTTGCAAGTTTCAGAAGCAACCCAACTCTGTGACGAAGCCAACAAAGACTCTTGCCAAAGGGAGTTGAATTCTGCTCATGTGGCTAATATTCATCAAAATCACAGCTACCTCTGCGTTCAGTCGACAGAATATTCAACTGAATCACTTTCCATACTCTAAACGGCTAGTGAAGTCACGCAAGCTAGATTTTCATTCTCAACATTTGTTCACCTTCTTTACCCAGCAGTACACGAAACAATTAATCATCCAACCATCGATCATGTCAAGTATAGTTCACTCTCCATACATGTAAGTGTACACAACATAACGTCTCACGAGCAAAGTCTCTAGTGTAAACGGCACACCCACGTGGTACAAGATTATTCAACGATCAATAACAGTTTGTATTGTTCTTCATTTGGTCCCACAGTTAATCCTCGCTAAAAATCCCAAAATGATTGGGAGAACAAGGGCGGATCCCATTCGAATGTTCTCTCTTGGATTCTCGAATTCTCATGATATACCAACGTAATTAACACAAGAAATCCACAATTGTAGTCGAAGCAAAGATGAGCTCGTTGAATTCCAGATTTCTTCTACTTGATTTACAGAATTCCTGGAACTCCATTAACAGGATTCCAATTTCTGCAATTCTGACTTCGTCATTTCATCGAGCAGGTGATGTGCATAAAAGAATTACTTCATTACCAATTCGGTCTTCAGCTTCAATTCGTAGACCCAGTGATAGATTTTCGATTATTAATAATGGGTTTTCATCAAATTCTTCTTCTAACCGATTGGTCTCGTCATCAAATTCAAATGCTTCAGAACTTGAGTTGTTTCTTGAATTGGTTCCTAGTAGGATGAGAAAAGGTTTGTTTGAGCATAAGGAGATTGAGAAATTGATTGAAGTTGTAATGGATTTGGGGAGGAAACCAATTGCTAGGTTTCCAACTGGAGATTGGGTTATTTCTGAAGATCCAGTTAAGCTAGAGGATCTACAACATGCAATTTCTAAGGTAGTTGATCTGGAGTTGAATTTATATAATTTTCATTTCTAAGTAGAGACAAAATTAGAGTATTTAAAATGAATTAAGGATAAAAAACAGAAGAAAGGTGGATTTTTTTAATTTTTTATATATAAAGGTACTTGCTTTTCTTTAGGTTGGTGATTTTTCGGATGACAACCGTTCTGGTATTGATCGTTCTTTACACCGAATTAGTGCTATCCGAAACCGTAAAATGCAAATAATTGGCCTTACTTGTCGAGTCGGAAGAGCTGTATCTGGAAGTGCAGGGATGATACGTGATTTGATTCAAGAAGGAAGATCGCTCTTGGTCATAGGACCCCCTGGTGTTGGCAAAACAACCTTGATCAGGTAGTCAAGCTTATTTCATTTCTTATTCGGTAGTGTCAGTGTATGTTTTGTTGGTCCCTTGAATGAGAATCCGATGCTCGTAATCTAAAAGAGTGTTTTAGTATTGAAATTTAGTTGCAACGAGTATAGTCATATTTAGACTTATGTTTGAACATGCAAGCCCTGATAAATGTTTGCTGCTGCAGGGAGATTGCGAGAACATTAGCTGATGAACACATGAAGCGTGTCGTCATTATAGATACATCGAATGAAATCGGAGGTGATGGAGATGTTCCTCATTCAGGCATAGGCCGTGCAAGAAGAATGCAAGTTCCAAATGTTAATATGCAACATAACGTAATTTTTTGTTCTTGGTCCTTCTGTTTCCACTGATGAATATTAGAATAGACTTCAATTATTTGTCATTCATGAAATATGGTCTCATCTTTTTTATTTGCAGGTTATGATCGAGGCGGTTGAAAATCACATGCCAGAAACCATTATAATTGATGAGATAGGTACAGAACTTGAAGCATTGGCTGCCAGTACAATTGCTCAAAGAGGGGTGCAGCTGGTTGGGACAGCGCATGGAATGACAATAGATAATATAGTAAAGAATCCTTCACTCCAGATGCTCGTCGGGGGTATAGAGGTGCGAAAAAGCATTCTTGCTTTCACTTCATCATTACTTTTTGGTTTTAGTGGTTTAGAAATATCATCAGTTAGCCAGTTGGTTTATTTTGATGAGTGTCGTACCGAATCGTATATCTGTACAGAGTGTCACTCTGGGTGATGAAGAGGCGAAGAAAAGAAAAGTGCAGAAAACTATTCTTGAAAGGAAAGGACCCCCCACCTTTACCTGTGCCCTTGAGATGGCATCGAAGACTGAATATCGTGTTCACCATAGATTAGATGCTACGGTAGATGCTATTTTAGCAGGTATTACCCTCTATCTTGATAAGATTCCAGCCCTCGTGCTTAGCCACAATTGAGTTTCTTCTTTCGTAAACTTGATAATGCTATTTTTTACAAATAGGAAAATCTCCACTGTTTGAAGTCCGTCGTATGGATATGGAAACTGTGGATCCTGTGGTCTCCCCTGTGACCCATACGAAGCATTATTCAGTAGAGCCAGAAATTAGTACAACTGAAAGTAATAATACTGAAACACCATTAGTTGAAGTCCGTCACGTGGATACAAAACCAGAGGTCCTGTGATCTCAACTAATGAAGATGTTATGGAGTATCCTATTCCAAGTTCCAAAAATGCTGATAGGTTCATGAGCAAGAGGTTGCCAGTATCTGTATACACCTACAAGGTAACTGCTATATTTTGTCTTATTCTTTTTCTGCCTCGTTATCATATATATTCAGGTTTTATCATATAGTTGTTCGCAGTTCCTGTTTCCTCCCGCGGCTTGATCTCATAAATAAAGGTGTACAGACTTTTCGTTAATATGCTTGACCGGGATTAAAAACTCATTGGTTGTATCCCCTTAAATGTTTGTGTTTTTAGATATTGGAAGCTGATTTGCTACAAGTAGCTAAAGTGATGGGGCTTGAAGATGTCATAGACGTTTCTGATGATATTGGTGTGGCAGATGCAATCCTAGCATCAAGTTCTGAACTGAAGCAAAATCCCTGGATCCGAGGTGTAGCTAAATTCCATCAATTGCCTGTATTTGTTATCAAGGTAATTCATTTACTTCCTTCTCAGCAGCTATATCTTTTGAAGTAAATACATTGGCAATAATTCTAATAATTGTGCTCCTATGTTCCAGTCAAATACCATGGCCCAGATGGTCAAGGCAGTTCGCATGATTCTTGGCATGGAGTCATTTGGTTCTACATTGGATCGTCCACTCAACCATTCCACAATTGACATTGAAATTGAAGAAGATGCACCAATAAGGAAGCCCTCATTGGAGGAGATTGATGCCTTGGAGGTGCAAATCATTTTTTTCCACGGACTATCTATTTATTCTCTAATTTTTGGTTACTCATTAATGTAAACACCCTGTGATTATAGACATGTAAACTAATACGTCAGTTTTCTATCAGGAGGTACGACTTGCCATTGAGTACATTGTGATTCCTGGTGGAGAGGCAGTTGAGCTACTTCCAAGACGTTCAGATATAATTGCTAGACAGATGGAACTAGTTGAAAGCTATCAACTAGCTGCAGAAAAGTCGGGCAGCGAATCAAACCCACGGTTACAGATTCTTCCACTAAGGTTAAACAAGAAGAAATCTGCTGTTAAATACTCTAAACCTAGTAACAAGAGTTCAAGTACAAAAAAAGAAGACACGTTAGGTTATGATTCACTCAGTGGTAGCAGCCGAGGTTCAAGTGTTGCTCGGCTACCCCTTCTACCCGAGTAACTTATAAATCACACAGTACAAAACAGAAAAATGTATATCAACTATTGGTTGATTCGTGTATTATTTCATGTACAGTCATGTAAAAGGTCAAAAAAAAAATGTTTATATTTTCTTTTTCAAAATACTTTTACGCAATTCATCTTCTGCTCTGTAAATGTTATTGTAACTTGTAATTGAAATAAAGCTGATTATCTTTTTTCTCTTTGAATCGAATGTATAAGCTGATCCTAATTTCATTTTGCTCTTTTCGAGTTCATATCTTTAGATTGAATAAAGTTTTCCAGCTTCATTCATGAGCTATTGCTTCTTGGTCAGCCATGTTTCAATCAGTTTGTGTTTTGGGCTTTGCTGTCTCTCTGTTGCTAGTGGCTTTTGCGACTGTTAGGAGTCATTTGTTTGCGCGATTGCTTATGGTTGGACTATGATGCAGTTAGACTGTTAGGAGTCATGAAGTAAACCTCTGGCTCTGAGTCGTTTTCCACCCTCCAGCTTTATATAAGTCTTCACAGCTAAGGCCTCTTCCTATGCACATGCCAAAACATGGTATTTGGTAGAGGTGTAAATTGGGCTGTGCAAAGACGAGCACAAGCCTAAAGCTCAAAGACACTAAAATTTGAGCACTGGCCAAACCCAAAGACGTGACTTAGCCAAAGACGGCACAACACGTTAGTTAAATGGGACGTGCTGGGTTTGACTAATTGGCACAAGAGCACAAGACAAAGACGCGGCACGGATAAACACGTGGCCCATCCCACCTCAAAGACATTAAGATAGCACGTCACAACATGTACAAATACACCATATAACAAGGCATAATACATCACATTTTTTGTATATTTCGTAAAAGAGTCACTATTCTAGCTAGTTTTTAACATTTTATGTTGGTTTATTCATAACAACACATATAATACCTTAATATTTGGAAAATATATTTCAATATCGTTGTTATAATGTAAATCACCTATATTAAACTAGAGCTTTAATTTACATGACAATAATCCAATTTTATATTTGATTGGTTATTTCTTTTTATTGAATAAACTTGTTAATTTTACTTGAAATAATTTCAAATGATATGTTGTCTAATTAAATTCTTGTGAAAATGTCCGACTTAATGTATACATTAAGTGATTTCAAATTGTTTATAGCACGTGTGCCGAAGACGACAAAGAAAGACGCACGTTTATTCGTGTCTTTGTGCCGTGGCCTTTGTCTTGTGCCTAGCTTTTGACTAGTAAAGCACAACACACGGCACAAACACGTTTAAATCGTTGGCAAAGCACAGCACGACACATAACACGTGAAGCACGCGACTTCGTGTGCCGGGCTGTGCCGGGCCGGCACGTTTTACACCTCTAGTATTTGGCATATATGCACCCACTATGGGTATGCCAAACTGCCAAACTCATATGCCAATATGTTTTTCCTGGCATATAGGCATACACGACAGAGTTTCCAGCGAGCGATAGAGTCTTCGTTGCTCGATGGTCAAACTATCGTTCGATGGTCATTCAATCGACAGCGACAGTCAAGCTATCGCTCGATACTATGATAATCGCTCATCAGATCTTCATCCAACGGCTAATATTCCCCCCTCTATAAATACCTAATTTTAATCTCATTTCAACTCACACCAGAATTTCTTAATCTCTTAAGAATTTCTCAATCTCTAGAATTTCTTAATCTCCAATTCTTTTCATCACTCTTCCAATTCCTTAGAGAGCATGGCTGATAATATGAATCTGGCTGAGTGCATGGCAAACCACTGTATTATCTTAAATCGAGAAGGTCCAACCTTGAGAAGTGGTGAAACCACGGTGGAATTTCAGGAAAGCTGTCGTGTGGAATATCGTCGCATCTACGGGCAAAAATTCCATTTTGAAAGTTGTTTCGAGGTTTTAAGATATTTGCCCCAATATTGTCCAACATTTGTGTTGTAATTTCTCAATTGTCCACTTTTAAAGTTTTAATATTTGTTTAAAATTTTTAAAGTATTAATATTTTTAATATTTGTTTAAGTTTAATTATTTGTAATACTTTTAATGTTTAAGAATATAATTAATATTAATTTTCAACAATATTCGTCAAATTTTCAAATTCATTAAACTTCACAAAATTAAAAACTTCAATATAATTAAAATAGTCATTTTACAAGACATAAAACTAGACAATAATTGGAAAGACTCTAAAAAAAAATTTGGAACAATGTTCTTCATCTTGTTCATCTTCTTCATTTCACTAAACTTCCAATCAATGCGCTCATGAACGGAGTCTCCTTTGTTTATCTTCTTCTTTGGCTTCAAATTTGTTTTGCCTTGATTTTCCTTGCCTTTAACCTTTCTTGGCCTTCTCTTAGTTGCGGTTTTGACTTGGTTGATATCCAAAACTTGGAGACTTCTTTGCTTCTTACTTATTTCTTTAAATCTATCACATATCTTCTCAACGGCACCTTCAAGTACTACTCTAGAAAAATCAAGTTGTGTTGCCGAATCAAGTTGGGTTAATTGTGCCATTTGGATAAAATAGAAGAAATAAATTAGATTGAGAAGAAGAGAATAATAGATTGAGAAGAAGAGAAATTTTTTGTGTAAAAATTTTGGGGTAAGTGTTGAGTTTGAAAGTTACCTATTTATAGCGATGAAGAAATAGCCATTACCGCTAGAGTGAATATCGCCAGCGATATTCACTTTATCATTGCTTCGATATTGTCAATATCGTCATTCGCTAGGGATTCGATCACTTTCGGTTTCCCCATAGTGGCGCAAATGGTTTGGCATGCCACCTGGCATGCCAAACACCATTTTTTTGGCATGTGCATAGGAAGAGGCCTAAGACACAAAAACTCAAATATTACTTATATCTGCATTTGATGACGAGAAAAGAAAGATCTTTATAGGCGTCACTCTTCCCTCGACTGTTTTCTTCTTTCTTACTCACAAACCCTGATTTGGAATTGTCCTAGCTTCAGTATTTTTAAGTCTGACACCGTATTTTAAAGGTTCAAAATCACTTCAGTTATAGAAATATAACAAGTTTGAAATTCACGTAATCTATAGAGAAATAGAAGAAGACACATTACGAAGCATGATTAAGACGGACCTATGTTTTATATACATTAAAAGAATACGTGTATGTCTGATTACAAAGGCGATTAAGAAATTTTAATGCATGAATTTAGAAAGCTCCCCTTAAAGTCCACTAATGCATACACTGAAAAAATTGACACACTGGTTTTAAAAAGCTAATACTCATTCTATTCTCCGGATGTGCAAATCAATCATTAGATTATCCCGGAAAAATGTACTATACTGCCTTTTGTTTTCGTGCTCTTTATTAGCAAATGGGAGAGAGACTGTTTGGGTCTTCAGCGATGCGCCTAGGGCGACCTGAGGATTAGCCTGGACTCGTAACCTTACCAACTCTGAGTGCAGGTAAGCAGCGATTAAGTAGCGATACGCCTACCGCAACCCGACAATTAGCCAACAAAATGAGATTCCTTTGTTTCTTTTCTTTGTAAAGTTAAATTGCTTCACAATCCTAGATAGCCACCCAAACAGTCCCTTCCAAGAAGTAGTCTACTGTCTACAAAGTAGTCCAAGTCAAATTACTTTCTATATATATAACCCATACAATCCCACAACCTCAACACCAAAATATTATCATATCCATATAGATTCTGAACTATCGCATAGTTTTTAAACCAGAATTTTATCTTGTGTGTGTGTTTTAGAGAAAGAAAATGGCGGTAGCCATGAACTCTGGTAATGGTCAAGGAGATAGATTGCAACTGGCATGGCAAGTTTACCGTGGTCGTTGGTTCATGGTATTCGCGTCGTTCTTAATCATGGCGGCAGCAGGAGCAACTTATATGTTTGGTTTATACTCAAATGATATCAAGAGAAACCTTGGTTATGATCAGACGACACTAAATTTATTAAGTTTTTTAAGGATTTAGGTGCAAATGTTGGAGTATTATCTGGTTTAATCAATGAAGTAACACCTCCATGGGTAGTTTTATCTATTGGCGCTGGTATGAACTTTGCTGGTTATTTCATGATATGGCTAGCGGTAACTGGTCGAATAGCGAAACCGGCAGTTTGGCAAATGTGTCTTTACATTTGTATGGGTGCTAATTCACAAGCATTTGCTAATACCGGTTCACTAGTGACTTGTGTTAAAAATTTCCCTGAGAGTAGAGGAGTTGTTTTAGGCTTGTTAAAAGGTTTTATGGGTCTAAGTGGTGCTATTATAAGTCAACTTTATCATGCACTTTACGGCGAAGATGCAACGGGTTTGATTCTACTAATCGCTGCTCTTCCTGCTGTTATTTCCATGTTGTCTGTTCATACTATTCGGATTATGAAAGTTATTCGACAAGCTAATGAGCTGAAAGTGTTTTATGATTTCCTTTATATATCACTGGGACTTGCTGGGTTTTTAATGGTCATTATCATAATTCAGAAAACAGTTCCTGGTTTCAATAGGGCCGAGTATGGTGTAAGTTCAGCTGTCGTGGTACTCTTTCTATTTTCGCCACTTGTTGTTGTCATTAAACAAGAAATTCAGCTAAGAAATAGTAAAAATCAGCAAGAAATATCAAACTCTTATGAAGATCCACCGAGTTCTCAACCAGAATCAATACCGTCTTTGCCAAGGTTACCCAAATCATCAGAAGTCAAGGAAAGGTCGTGTTTCTCGACGATGTTTGAGCCACCAAACAGAGGTGAAGACTACACTATTTTACAAGCACTCTTTAGTATCGATATGTTGATACTGTTTCTGGCTTCCATATGTGGTGTTGGTGGGACGTTAACAGCAATTGATAACTTGGGTCAGATAGGTTCTTCACTAGGCTACTCTGCTACTGGTATCAGCACTTTTGTGTCACTAGTAAGTATATGGAATTATTTCGGCAGAGTTTTTTCTGGATTCGTTTCTGAGATTCTCTTAAGAAAATATGGATTCCCTCGACCTTTGATGCTCTCAATCATAATGTTGTTCTCTTGCATGGGTCATTTATTGATTGCTTTCGCTTTCTCGGGTTCTGTTTATATCGCCTCGGTCATTATAGGATTCTGCTTTGGAGCTCAATGGCCACTAATGTTTGCTATCATCTCTGAAATTTTTGGTCTCAAATATTATTCCACTCTGTCCAATTTTGGCTCTGTTGCTAGTCCTATTGGAGCCTATTTACTAAACGTTAGTGTGACGGGGCATTTTTATGATGAAGAAGCTAAAAGACAAATGAAAGCTTCAGGGCTCCAAACTCCATCCGATGGAGGAAAAGATTTTCCATGCCATGGTGTTCAATGTTTTAGACATTCATTCATTATAATTACGGCTGCAACGATTTTTGGAACTTTAATCTCATTGATTTTAGTTTGGAGGACAAGAGCATTCTATAAGAGTGATATTTACAAGAAGTTCCGAGAAGCTTCAGAGCTGGTCGAGACTCAGAACATAACTGTATCCAGAGATGGCAACAACCAACCTTAAGAGATGACGAGAAATTGACAAACAACTAGAACAACCTCCACTGCCACAGATAGATTATAGATTGAAGTATGAGAAGTGAGCAACAAGTAATAGTGAAACCTTAATACGGGGTAAATCAATCATTAGCTAGATTATCCCAGAAAATAAATTTATAGTATACTGCGCTTGCTTTCTGTGTTCTTTATTAGCAAACGGGTAAGAAACTATTTGGGTCTCATATTATGGTTGTTGGTTGATGCTTGAGACCACAAAAATTCAAAAATGTGGTGGTGGTAAATTACTATTAGAAAACAAAAACAAAATGGAAATGTTGCTTAACGAGAACTTTGAGAAATCTGGTAATGTTATTTGACAGAAACGATAGTTCTTACAGACACAATCATATGCCTTAAATAGGCAATGATTAAGACACACTTCTTTCACACAGACACAATACAAAACAGACTAGTCTTTGACTTGATAGATATACTGCTACACTTCCTAATACACCCCTCAAACTGATAAGGGCACAATTAGCAGTTTGAAAAAAAAAAAAAAAGAACAATATACAGAGAGCACAATACTAAGTAATACCATCTGTAGAAGTACAGGAATCTTGAGACAGAAAAACAAAACTAATAAGTAACACCATCTGTAGAAGTGCAGGAACCTTGAGAAATATTCTGCAATCTTGTATCCATGAGGGACTGCAACAATCTTGAAAAAGTGGGAAAATAGAGTCCTTTGGTAAAGATATCCGCAACTTGTTCTTCACTAGCAATATGCTGAAGCTGTACAAATCCTTGCTCCACCATCTCCCTAATAGTATGATCTTGAATTTCTATGTGCTTTGTCCTGGCATGAAAAACAGATTAGAAGCCAAGGACATGAGCACTTGTATTATCATAGAGAAGCAATGTTGGAGTAGCAACTGAAATATTCAACTCAGATAACAAATCACATAAGCACTTCAACTCTGCAGAGGCAACTGGCATACATTTATACTCAGCCTCAGCTGATGATTTTGACACAGTTGGTTGCTTTTTAGAAGACCAAGAAACTAAATTACTACCCAAAAACACTGCATAACCAGAAGTGGATCTGCTTGTATCTGGAAATCCAGCCCAATCAGAGTCTGTATAAGCTTTCAAATTGTGTAAACTGTCTTTCTTCAAAGTAATTCCTAGACCAATAGTCCCTTTCAAGTACCTTAATATCCTTTTAACTAACTGCAAATGAATATCTGATGGAGAGTGCGTGAATTGAGAAACATAATTAACTCTAAAATAGATATCTGGTCTTGTGATAGTTAAATACTGCAAACTACCTACAATGGCCCTGTATTCACTAGCATTTTCCAACTTTGTTCCATCATGTAAAGACACCCTTGCACCCTTAGTTACTGGAGTATTACAAGGTTTACTATCTAGCATATTTGCTTTAGCTAATAGTTCCAATGTATACTTTTTCTGTGTCAAAACAATACAATCAAAACTTCTTACTGCTTCTATGCCCAAAAAATAACCCAATTCACCTAACTCCTTCATTACAAATTCTTGTTTTAGAGAAACAATCAATGCATCAATCATAATAGATGAACTGCTAGTAAGTAAGATATCATCCACATAGAGCAAGAGAACAAGCATTCCAGTTTGAGAAGAATATACAAACATAGAATTATCTAACACCGACTTCTTAAAACCATAAGCAATCAAGAAAGAACTGAACCTATGGAACCATGCTCTAGGAGCTTGCTTCAACCCATACAAACTCTTCTTCAAATGACAGACAAAATTAGAAGGATAATCTGGATTAATAAAACCTTGTGGCTGTATCATGTAAACATCCTCATCCAAGAAGCCATGCAGAAAAGCATTACTTACATCCAATTGTCTAATCTTCCAGTTATACGCTAAGGCCATACACAAAACAATTCTCACAAGTTGTGGCTTTAACTACAGGACTAAAGGTTTCATTGTAATCTACACCATCTTGATGGTCATACCCTTTAGCTACAAGTCTAGACTTAAGTCTATCAATAGTACCATCTGATTTTTGTTTCACCTTGTAAACCCATTTACACCCCAAAATGTTCATATGAGGTTCTGGTGCTACATATTCCCAAGTATCATTATCTCTGAGAGCTATATACTCATCCTTCATTGAGACTTTCCATTTAGGATCAATCATTGCTTGCTTGAAAGTTTTTGGCTCAGAAACTGTGGTTAATAAAGATGCAAAAGCAGAAGAAATTGGATACTTAACAGAACAATTAGAAGCATAATTGATGTAGTTTTGAAAGTTGTTGTAAAGTGGTAAGAAAGATGTCGTTCACTCAGACTTGTGAAGATTCAATTTTAGATTCAAACTCAATAGAAAACTTACGAAGTTGTTATCAAGATTATAAAAAGCACCGAGACTCAGAGATTCCACCAATGACCAATTAAGTGATTCAATTTAATCAATATTCATGCAATTCTTTGCGTTTGAAGTGATTCTAATTTATTGCCTCTAGTAGATTTTGAAGTAACAATTGTATACATCAAGCATGAAACATCAAAAGTCTTAAACTAAGCATGCTCCATCAAAACGAATCACAATCATTCAATAAAAATCAATTTTCCAATATTAGTTCCATGCAAATAATCATAAAAGAAATTGCAAGAATTAATTAAAATAGAAATATACTACTCTTCATGGAACAATGGCTTCCTCCGTCGTCTCGGCTAAGGGGTTTAGCTCCTCATATTATTCACGTGCTCAAAATAGGTGTTCATAGCTCAAAAGTGTGAAAACAAGAGAAAACTAATAAAGCAACGAGTTTGTAAATGGATATAATTGTTACGTAACTCACTTTATTCGGCAGAAACTGTTGCGTAATCCGTTGCGAACTCAATATAATTGTTGAAAAAAATTGTTACAAAGAGAATGAATTTGAATGAATAGGTGATGCTTTCTGCGACCTTCTTTGAGTGATGTTCTCTGTTCTTCTTCCTCCTCTCGCCTGTGTCTCTCTACAAGCTTCTAAAACCTCCCCCAAAGTGTACGTGACCTTCTGTGACTTTATCATAGCCTATTTATACACCTCAGGCTATAAAATCTTCCCGAAAATATCTTCTTTTCCTCCCTGCAAGTCACGGTTTTTCCTCCCCTCCAAATCTTCGTACGCGGTATCTTGGTCGAGTCTAATCTTTCCTAATCGATAACAAAAGTCCTGTATAGACTTAAACTATCCAAACTCACCTTATACTCCCAAATATAGACCATAGAAAATCCGAGAATGTCTTGGCCTCTATTTTGTGCAAACTCGGTGGTTCACTCCTATTTTTATGAATCTGGGAAGCGTACAATCCCTGTTTCATCAAGACAGGCCCAATCCAATCCATTTCCACGTCAAACTCCGACACAATCTCCACCGAAATCCGTTAACGCACCCGATAAACTTCACCTCCTCTCGTTTGCTTCTCCCGGCTTATCTAGCCCAATTGGTTGGGTCAAAACACTCGTACCAACTCGTTGTGCTCTAACAGGACAATCCCAACAAAACTCGACCCCTTGAATCTCGTCCAAAACTCGCCGAGAAATCCATCTCCATTTTTGCTTCATTTGCGCCATTCTTCCCGCCAAAAAAAAGATTTGAATTTTGGGGAAGAAGCTGGTCGCCCCCTATCCTCGGCTGGAGTGTAAATAGCAGCTGTCTAGGGGTGCCCCTTAGTAATTTGGGTACCCCTTATCCAAAATGAGAGTCCGAATAGAAGGTGTCCTCCGGGTGCAACTTTTCGAGGCGATTTTTCCAAAAATGTTTATTGGCCAAAAATACCTACACACACATAAAACACCATAATAAGTACAAAAATGAGCACTATCAATATAAAGAATCGAGACAAATTAGACACAAAAATGTGTCTATCAAATACCCCCAAACCTATTATTTGCTAGTCCTCGAGCAAAAATAAAATAAAAATAAAATCCTAACTCACTGTCGCAGGCATCGTCGATTGCATTTAGCGTATGCAATAAGCCTTTAAACCCCTAGGTGGCCCCAGTGGCCGAGTTATAGTCTCGGGAGGGTTTACAAGAGATATACCCACAAAACCTTTACACTCCAGACCCTAGCTATCTACGCAGAACCTTGGAAAGCACTAAAGAATCTCCTTGGTTGGCATACTTATTGACTACAGGAGGAAGTACCCTGATGCGAAATCCAATTGTTGTACACGAGTTTGCACTCAAGCATACTAAAAATTCATATATAAGTCACAAAGCTCTACTGGATAGTTTCGGACATCATAACCGAAGTCAACCAATCACATGGATAGATTAAGAGATGGATATAGAAAAACATAGATGGTTTTGATGTTGACTAAGGTGAACGGTGTTTCTCATATCTGTATCAAGGCCACTGCCAAAATGAACCTATCCTAATGGACCGAGAGATGATGTTCGGACTAATATCAACACACTGGCATATACAAGGGAACCAATGGTCGATAATCCTAACTCTAGGTAAACACAACTGGCATATAGAAGGGTTCCAGTGGTCGACTTTATTGAATTTATTCTGGTTGGTCAGGTGGTCTGGTCTCAATTATTTTATTTTTTATTTTTTTTTATTTTTTTTGGGTATCTCAATCACTCGATTTCACCCTAGCAGTGGTAACAACTTGAATCGTGAGCACCACCTAATCACTTAGAGAAACATATTTTAAAGAAAAGAAAATAAAAATAGAAGTGAAAAGGATTCAACGAGATATGGCGAAACTACCATGTTTTTTTCTTTAATTCTAACACCTGAGCTCTGTGCTTTTATGAATAGACTCTTTAGATGTTTCCATCTAATCAGATTGGTTCCTCAACTCATACAACCAAAATGCTTCCATCCACTTAGATTGGTTAGTGCCATCCTTAATAAGCATAAATTTCTAGGCTCTGGAGTTTATTTATCGCAACTAAAAAGTTTCTCCCATACCCCCAAACTTAAATCTAACATTGTCCTAAATGTTCTAAAGATAGAATTAAAAGCATGAACAAGGAGAAACTGTTACCACTTGAAGCAAAAGAGATAAGGAAAGATATTACCGTGTCGCATGAATATTGGGTTACCTCCCAAGAAGTGCTAAGTTTAACATCTTCAGCCATACATTACGTACCCATAAAATGGCTAATTACCCTTTCAAATTGTATATCAATAGTCGAAACAACTGTGGATCATCAAAACCAAATAATACTGCCACTAAAATGAGACAACTGCAGAGGATCAGAAAAATGAACAAACGGAGCACAACCTTTTCGAAAGTTTCTTGCAAGACAATTTGGATCTATCCGGGATGACCAATTGGGCTTCATATGAGTGTCTTGACAAACAGATTCATCCGAATAACGGGTTTCTAATAGCTTAATTTCTCCATGGACAGTATCAGAGGGATCGGGTTGTGGTGTCTGAAGAGACTCAAGTAATACCTCGGATGTAAAAAGATCGAGTCCCAAGTTAAGGACTTCTAAGGGGGAGACTTGACAATTACTAGAACTATCAGTACTCCCAAACTTAGGGTAATCACTACTCTCAGACAAACCACTAACTATTACTTGGATTTCTGGATCCTCGGAGTATTTAAAATACTCAAAAGCTTCTTCTAGATCTCTACCCCCAAACTTAGGGTCATCGTTACTCTCAAAAAGACATAACATTATTGCTCGAATTTTGGGTCCTCCGAGTCCTTAAAATGTTCGAGAGCTTCTTCTAGTTCTAAAGTCTGGTCATCTATATGAGCTCAGAGAATTGTCTCATCAAATTCATCCAAAGAATCACCAAATAAAGTGTCGTCCCAATTATCCTGAATTAGATCATGAACTAAAGTGTTAATCATATTCACTTCCTCTAAATCATCGGAAGGTTGTCTAGTAACATTAAAGACATTTAGTTAGTGGTCATATTACCAAAGGATATGTTCATAAGTCCAGTCCTACACAGTTGATAATAGCATTAGACGTGGCTAGAAATGGGCGCCTAAAATCACCAGTATTTGGTTTTTCGGGTCGTGGACGGGGTTGTGTATCTAGGACTACGAAATCCACAGGATAAATAAACTTGTCGACCTCAATAAGAACATCCTCTATCACACCACGAGGAATTTTAACAGACCTATCAGCTAACTGCAGTGTTATCTTGGTAGGTTTCAATTCACCAAGTCCTAGCTGTAAGTACACATGGTACGGAAGTAAGTTCACACTAGCTCCTAAGTCAAGTAAAGCTTTCTCTACCCTGTGTTTTCCTATCGTGCAAGCAATGGTAGGGGCACCTGGGTCTTTATACTTAGGAGTTATGTTGTTCTGAATGATCGAACTTACATGACTAGCTAAAAAGGCTTTTTTAGGGACACTAAGCTTTCGCTTTCGCATACACATATCTTTAAGTAATTTGGCATGCGGAAGTTGCCTAATTGCTTCTAGTAACGGAAGGTTTATGGTAACTTTCTTAAAAACCTCCATTATGTCATTAAAGTTGGATTCACTCTTTGTTGGTACTAATAGCTGTGGAAATGGGGCTTTAGGCATAAAGTAGGGCCTTTCAGGAACCGAATTGGCATCATCAGAGATTTTATCAGTCCCCTCAACTATGGATGGTCCTGAGGGGTGTACTACAGTATGCTCACTATCGGGCATGGTTACCTGATTGTCTACTACTATACCACTCCTAACGGTTCTAATTGAATTCAACTGTTGTAATGGTTTTGTACCTATTTCATGAACTCCTCTAGGGCTGTGATTAGTTTGACTAGGTAACCTTCTGTTATCTCTTTCACTTAAAGTCTTAGCTATTTGACCTATTTGAAGTTCTAACTTAGCAAGAGTCTGAGCATTAGTTTGAAAATTCTGCTTGGTTTCCTGTTCAAAATTAACTTGGCTCTTTACTAACATTTCCTGGCTTTGTGCTAACATATCCTGGCTCTTTATTAATATACTAAGAGATTCCTCTAAGCTAGTCATTTTATTCTTCGAAGGGTTGGCCGAGCTTGACTCTGGAGAGTTCTTATTATAACCAAAACACAGGGGAACATTCGAATTACTAAGCTGACCTTGACTCTGGCCCTTAGACCACGAAAGGTTCGGATGGTTTTTCCAACCAGGATTATAGGTTTCTGAATATGGGTCAAATTTCTGACGGTTGTCGAATCTAGTGTTATTATACAGAACATTGGCTTGCTCTTCATTATTCTGGCCTTCTCAAAAAGGCTCCACTCTACCACTAGTGTGACCCAATTCTAAAGCTTCTAACCTTTTAGCTATTCTCAGCCAATTTTGGCATCCGATTCAAAGCCTCCTTCTAGCCTATTAACGTTTCCTCTTCATAGAAGAATAGTTTTCTTGGGTTCCCTACTATTTTCCCATTGCTGGGTTTTTTCGGCGATTTCATGCAAATATGTTATCGCCTCATCAACTGTTTGGTTTTCAAACCCACCTGTACACATATATTCTACTGTGGTCATAGTGGAATAATCTAAACCCTCATAAAGGATCTGAACTAACCTAACCTTTTCTAAACCATGATGAGGACATTGGGCTAATAAATCATTGAAGCGCCTTCTGGAGCGAGACGTTGAAGCAGCTCCTGGAGAGAACTCCAGTGAGGGCGCCATTAACCCTTGACTTTGAAAAACGAATTGATACGATATGGCATATGGGAAGACGTCACAAATAGCGCTGGTCGGCAAGTAGTGTTTTTCTCCTCATGGGAAAGAATACGCTTCTTCTGTTTGATTTTCCCTTGCAACTCTTAGAGCCTTAATGTTTACAATGTTGAAGTCGGAGGCCGCGTCAATTAGCATGTTGTTAAACTCGACATCCTTTAAGTGAACGGTGGTTAGGGGTCCCCAGTTCCATCTATCAATCGTGTTTTCCAGGGAGGGTCGAGGTTTGGGAACGGCTTCCCTGGTTGGAAACGGTTGTTTTCCTGATACAGTACGGTTGAGGGCTTCAAGTATGTCTTGATGATGCGCTTTAGAGAAATACAGAATCTCACACAAATGTTTCATCATAGACTGCACGATTTTGTGGATCGAGTCCCCAGAAATTATGCAGCTCCTGATGGAAGAGGGTCTCTGTGAACTCAGGAGGGTTGCTGATTTTCTTTGCCTCGATTTTGGAGAAGTCGTTCCTGATCTTCACATGTGATGAAATTAGATTATTGATTCTTCTCTACTGGGCGTTTAGGAGCAACGCGAGCCTCTTCATCTATAAATGCGCGTCCTGCTGAAGTGCTTGCGCTAGATGTTAAAAGGGGGTGGACGTGACTCTTATGGTAGCCCCTTGTTAGTGTCTTGAGGAAAATAGGTATCTCTTTCCGAGTTGTAGTCATGTCGTCCGAGTCTTACGATAAGCTTTTGTCTTTCCATCAAATAAACAGTGGTAAGAAGAGATCGGCTTCTTCTGGCTCTTCCAGTCTCTCGTCCTGATGGTGGAGTAGCAGCGACTCTGGTGACGGTTGGAGCTATCACACTTGAAGAAACGTTGGGAGAGGCGGCAGCGGCTCTGGCTCTGGTGATTGGAGGTGTAACACCTGAAGGAGCATTTTCCATGTTGCTGGTGTTGACAGGTGGCGTATTAGCACCATTGGTAAAAACGTTAACACCGAGAATAATCTCCGCGCCGGTGTTCTCAGGGTTTGTTGATGATCCTGACCTGAGTTATACCATCTTGAGATCGGAGTTGAAAAATAAAATTGGAAATTGAGAAATTGATATTGTAACCGAGAGATTAATCTCCCACTGTGGTCGCCAATTGTTTGAGGGTAAAAACGGTTTCTGCTGATTTTGGTAATTTCGTGTGTGTGGGTGAGAAACGAATCTAAACCCTAAACAATGTACTGCACGGGAGTACTTTTATTCGAGAGATCAATCTGTACAAATCCGTCCTAAACCAAGAAATGGCTGTTCAGACTTGTTTCGGTCACAAAGTGAAGGAGAAGGGTTGGTCTTAGGGAGGGAAGCGAAGAGAGTGTTGAAGCTAGAATAGTTGATTCTGGAAGAGTGGTTGTATTACGACTCGTATCAGAAGGTAAAACACTAGCAATGTCGAAAGCTAACAGGTGATTTCTGAGTGTTGTATTCTCCTGACCAAAACGTGTTCTTTGGTGGAAATAGGTGAAACCTATTTATACAAGTCGTAATAAAACGTACCCTGGCTTCGTAATAAGTGGAAGCGGTTGAGTGGTGGAAGAAAGTGGTAACGGGTAACGCCTGGAATTGATGTTTCCATAATGAGGATACGTTTCACCACTTATTTCTTGCCATTACTAACCGCCTCACTTTTATGACACTTTCTTGTAACGGGCGTATTGCACGCCGCACGTTGTAAACCGCCAGACCAATACCCTGATGAGCATCCCCCAGTTTGTGACATGTTTTGATGTCTCGAGTGTTTTCATGGAAAATGTGTAGCATGTTGCTAGCGTATGGCAAGTTAAGATTGAGAGGTTTGCCGAATCGGTGGCGACCTTCGACGGCTGAGATCTGCATCTCAGGAGGAAGGGTAGCCGTTGATCGTGG
Source organism: Papaver armeniacum (assembly GCA_023531295.1). NCBI lineage: Eukaryota > Viridiplantae > Streptophyta > Magnoliopsida > Ranunculales > Papaveraceae > Papaver > Papaver armeniacum. The sequence goes on from JAJJWW010004403.1 coordinate 35,998, forward strand.
CTACCTTCCGTTTGGCAGACAGCGGCATGGTGGCATGGCCGGCATGCTCGTGCATACTTTAGGCGTGGCCAAATTAGGGTTTTGACATAAACCGTGGAATTTGGCATTGCGACCTAAAGTTGCCACAAGTTTGGTGGCGAACTTGTACGGCTGAGATCTGCATCTCAAGAGGAAGGGTAGCCATTGATCGTGGCTACCTTTCATTTGGTGGCCAGCGGCATGGTGGCATGGCATGCTTGTGCATACTTTAGGCGCGACCACATTAGGTTTTGGCATAAACTGTGGAATTTGGCATTGCGACCAAAAGTTGCCACAAGTTTGGTGGCAAGCTTGTACGGTTGAGATCTGCATATCAGGAGGAAGGGTAGCCGTTGATCGTGGCTACCTTTCATTTGCATAGCGGTATTGGCAACATGCTGGTGGTATGGTTCCATGCTAGTAGCCGCAGAATAGCGGTATGCCAGTTGCGACATGGCCAAAGCTAAAATTGGCGTTGTGGAAGAATTAGGTAGCAACTTGCCCAAATTAGGGTTTGGCGTGTCGAAACCCTAATTAGTGCGTGTAGTATGCGTGTGCGGCATGTTGGCGCATTTTTTGGGAAGCTAGCGCGTTTTTGGGAAGCTAGCGTGTTTCGGGAAGCTAGCGTGTTTCGGGAAGCTAGCGTGTTTTGGGAGGCTAGCGTGTTTTGGGAAGATAGCGTGTTTTTGGGAAGCTGGCGTGTTTTGGGAAGCTGGCGTGTTTTGGGAAGCCAACATAGTATGGCGATCTCTTTTGAGGCTGTGGCAGGTTTGGAACAACCTGATTGGTCGACGGGAAGTGGGGCCAGTATGCTAGGGCGTGGCCACACTTCCAACGCGCGGTGGCGGATTTGAAGCGACCTGATTGGTCGATGGGAAGTGGGGCCGGCATGCTAAGGCGTGGCCACACTTCCAACGCGCGGTGGCGGATTTGAAGCGACCTGATTGGTCGATGAAAAGAGGGTCGGCATGCTAGGGTGCGGCCGCACTTTTAGTGCGCTGTGGCGGATTTGGTCGCCTAGCTTGGCTAAGCATGGTTTAGACCAACGGGGTCTAGTATATTGCGCGCGGCGCGAAACCCTAATTTGCAAATTAGTCGGGTGTATGAGTTCTTTGTGAGTTATCATAATAATTGGCTGGATTTTGTATGCTGCCATAAAATCCTTATCTACAGAATGCAGTGTGCTTTCCGTCTGAGCATTTTGTGCTATGGCCTTAACTTTGGTACTTGGAGGTTCATGCTACTCCGCTGCGAGTGAACATAAATCCGTCATGCCATACCGATTTAGGGGTTCTGCCGGGGAACATAACAGAAGAAAGTAGTCAGTGAATCTCGTATTGGCGAGGTGCCGAAATTTACAGAGTGTTATGGATGAAAGTATTTGAGCGGCTCAATAAATATGTCGGTGGAGAGGTTAGTACTTCAAAGACCGTTTCCTGCGAGTGACGTCACATCGATGCAAGGTTTTACGATTTTAACCCTAAGCTAAAAACCACCATCAACAGTGCTACATTTATTCGCGATAACAGCATTAAGTACAAGGCATTAATGTCTTAAAATAAAGAGATTACTCGCCTCAATACACCCCAGTAAGTATGCTTAAATTTTATTTAGATTGATCATCTTTTTTTATATTCTTCTTTTGTTGTTTTAATGTTGGTATTACAAATCATAGTACATATAAGAAGACCATTGTTACAAAAAGTTGTAACAAACCAGTGGATATTATTCAGAAATCGGTAACAAAGATATTTATCTAACAATTTTTTGGGTTTTGTGGTTGCTTACAGTTGAGTATGTGTCTACATTTTCAACATTACTACACTTGAGTCTGACCGAGGGAAAATATCAAGATTGCTAATGGGGTGTACCAGAATACTTGGGAGTGTACCGAATTCTGAATAAGACAAAACATGTTGCACTGATGATTTGAATGGCTTCAAATTTAACGTGAGTTGCACTGATGAATTGCAATGGTCTCTTACAAAGTCAAAACAATTCTCTGTAAATTCAACATATGATAAAATCATCGCTAATGATGACAATTTGCTCACTGGTCCAGTTTTTAATCTTATCTGGAAGCTTAAATGTCCTCTTAAGATTGGATTCTTCTTATGGTTACTAGCTTACAACAGATTGCCTACTAAAGATTTACTAAGAAGAAGGGGTATGGATATTCCACAAGGTTGTTTGTTTTGTGATGCAGATGAAACCTCTTCTCATTTATTACTTCATTGCACCTTTGCTACACAAGTCTGGAATGATTTCATGAGTAAGTCAAATTGGTTCTTCTCTATGCCAGCTGATATATCTCCAGTGTTGCAAGCTTGGGATTTTTCTCAGGGCAGTAAGGAATGCAATGCAGTTTGGTACCTAAATCCTGCTGCTATTATGTGGAGTCTGTGGAAGGAAAGGAATGACAGAGCTTTTAATAACAAAAACAGCAGTGCCAGAGCTATTATCAACAAATCAATTTACTGCTTATATACTTGGTCTTTAGCTATAAAGGAATTTGAGTCTGTGGATGCAAATGCTATTATGAGGAATTGGTTTACAGTAATTTGAGTCTGTGGATGCAAATGCTATTATGAGGAATTGGTTTACAATGTATTTTACTTCTCAATAAGTCTGGTAGCCTGTTACCACCTTATTCTTTGTTTTGTTTTCTCTATAACTAAGGGTGGTATAATTCTTTTATACCCTCTTCTTTTTTGATCAAAATATCCTTTTCTTTGCCGATAAAAAAAAAAACATGTTTTACCTTTGGATGGTACACCCCAAGTAGATTGGTAGTCACAAAAAATATTAACCACACGTCCTAATCTATCACCAATAAATGTACCACACACAGATTTGATGCATCTGAGATTAATACTTTGATTTGATGCATCTGAGATTGATACTTTGATTTGCACAATGGGAATCTGTATTCTTTGATTGGTTTCTTTTGTTGAAAATATCAAGTATTCCCAAACATGTACTCACCGAGTAAGTTTTGAAAGACTAAAAAATGGTGGGAGGACAACTTATGGGCTTAAGCAGGTACATGGATCACATCATTTATTTTTATTTTTTTTGAAGAATCTTATCAAACACTCATTTCTTATATCTTACTTGTGGAAAAATCCTGCAAAAATCGTGATGCTAAGCCTAAGAGTCATGGGGTTATGTGCTGGTGTTTGTTTGGGCAGCATAAGTAAACCTCTCTGAGTCGATTCCCACCTCCAGTTTTACTGAATCCTTTGACGAAGTTTAAGAACCGTTTTTTGGGGACCAGCCTTTTTTTTGGGGGACCATGGTTTTATTTTGGGTAAAGACATTAGAAGTAATTCTAGGTCACCCCATATCTAGTTATTTATTTAATACCTAATCTACCCTCTTTATTAATTTTAGGTTATGATTAGTGAAATGATTTAGTTAAAAACAATTAGTGAGATTAAATTAAAAGATGGGTTTATTATTAGTTGAATAGAATTATTGTGAGAGTAGAGTTAGAGAAGATGAAGGAGAAAAAAAAGAAAAAAAATTTTTTTTTTCCAATTCACCCCTTTGAGTATTCAAATGATGGATTTTATCAACCACAAATAGGAGGTAGAGTATTTGGGTGAACAAGTATGCTCCAAACTTAGATAATGTATGTTGAATTGGTAAAAACTTCCCCAAAAATGTAAAATTTTGAACTGGATTTTGAATGCAGTTCGGTTACTTTATATGAAGAACAAGTAACCGAACTCATCTGGAAGTGTAGTTCGGTTGCTTTGTGAGGATGAACAAGTAACCGAACTCATCTGAAGGTGTAGTTCGAGTTGCTTGATCCAAACACGCAGGTTACCGAACTCCATATTAATGGAAGCTCGACATACGGGCGTTATGTTCGGTTGGTTCGCAACTAACCGAACTTTATGTACAAATAAATTTTAACCAAGTGTATAAGGTTCGGTTGGTTTCGCAAACTACATGCTTTGCGATCCAACCGAACTAAGTTTAATAAGTTCGGTTGTTTCGCAAACTTGAGATTAATTGCACAACCAACCGAACTTAACAAACAAAAATTTCTTATGTTTTTAACCGTAGAGTTCGGTTACATGGCGCTTTAAAATTTTTGAAATAATAGAACAAAGTTGATAGAGTTCGGTTATAAGAGAAATAAAAATAATGGGAAAAAAAGAAGGTTCGGTTACATGACAACTTTTTTTCTTATGTTTTTAACCCTAGAGTTCGGTTACATGGCAGTTTTATACATTTAACGAAACAACCGAACTCGTCGGTTCCGTAACATAGTTATAAAGCATATAGAACCGAACTCATTCGAAGGTGTAGTTCGGTTGCTTTGTGAAGATGAACAAGTAACCGAACTCATCGAATGTGTAGTTCGGTTGCCTTGTGAGATGAACAAGTAACCGAACTCAAGACTTGTAACCTCCATTAAACCTCTCCACAACTTCCATTTTCAACTCATTTTGATGATTACTTCTCATTTTTTCAACCAAAAACAAACGACAAGTAATGGGTTTGTGAGAATATCTTTGCTAAAGATTTAAATTAAGTTATATATATATAGAGGTGGTGGTGGTTGGTGATGATGGTGGTAATCGGTGGTTGGTGGTGGTGATAATCAGAGGTGGTGGTGGTGGTAATCGGCGGTGGTGGTGGGAGGAGGTGGTGGTGGTGGTAATCGGCGGTGGTGGTGGGATGAGGTGGTGGTGGTAATCGGCGGTGGTGGGCGGTGGTGATGGTCGGAGGTGGTGGTGGTAGTAATCGGCGGTGATGGGCGGTGGTGGTGGGAGGAGGTGGTGGTTATATATATAGAGAGGTGGTTATTAGGTTGGTTTTAAATTAAATTAGGTTAAGGGCAAGTTAGTAATTTCAACGCATTAGGACATCCCTTATAACTAGAGGGAAGGTGGCATAATCAAACCATGGTCCCCTCAAAAAATCCACGGTCCCCAAAAAATGGTTCAAGTTTAAGTCTTCAAAAGCAAAAGACAGAAACTCATTCATTGACCAATGGACTCAGTTTTTACTTATATCTGCATTTGATGACGCAAATGTGCATGAGAAAAGTAAGATCTTTTAAGACGTCACTCTTCCATTAACTGTTTTCTTCTTTCTTACTTACGAACCCAAATTTGGAATTGTCCAAGCTTCAGTATTTTGAAGTCGGCACCGTATTTTAAAATCACTTCAGTTGTAGAAAAATTACAAGTTTGAAATTCACGTAATCTATAGAGAAATAGTAGAAGACACATTACAATGCATGATTAAGACGGCCAAGAAGACACATTACAATGCATGATTAAGACGGCCAAGAAGACAGACCTCATATTCATATGTTTTATGTGCATCGAAAGAATACGTGTAAGTATATGATAATTTTCGACTAAATTTATGTGCCTGATTACGAAGGCGATCAAGAAGTTTCAATGCAAATAAAAATGGTCCCTTCCAGAATAACGACTAAATGTTACTCAGTGTCTCAATCATTTGGACTGGATTTTGTCATGTAAAGACATCATTTTTTTTAGAAAGTCCAATAATGCACACTAATACGACTGAAAACATTCACACTCTGAATTCAAAAGCTTCTAAAAAATGGGTAGCTATCCACCATATACGTGTAAATGAATGCGATATAATTGAGGATCAGGCATTGACCACCATATCTAAGCAAATGAGCTAGCTGAGTTAGTAATAACTTGATCCTTCCGGTCTTCAACCTGCTTGTTGTTGTCAACCGGATAAGCCTTTTTTCACTGGCAGTCCAAGACAATACTCACTCTATTCTGCCCATGTGCAAATCAATCATTAGATTATTTCCCGGAAAAATGTACTACACTGCAGTCTGTTTGCGTGTTTTTTATTAGCAAACAGGTAATTGAACAGGTTGTTATGCTAGCTTACGAACAAACTTCATGGGTAACCTAGTCAGGGGCTGAGATTGTGTCACAAGAGGGGCAAACTAACTCTACCTTCCATGTTAATTTCTGCAATATTACGCCATTGGGGCTCGAACCTAGGACCTCCTGGAATGCAAGAAACTTTGACGAACGGGGATGACCAGCTGAGGTAGGTACCTGTTTTTTTCTTCTTTTTTTTTTTAAATGCAAAGAACCTTTTCATTAATGAAAATTCAAGGTTACCACGGGCGGAACTATGTATAGACTTGGGCCAGCCCAAAGTCCAGAGACACTTAGATTTTACAAGGGTTTCAAGTCTAGAAAATAGGCTTAAGCCAGCCCAAAGTACTAGCCAATTAGTTTTCAAGCCACCCCCACATTCATTTTCTAGTTCCGCCACTGAAGTTTACAATGAGCTTAAAATCAAAATTAAGAAAATACAAATAGACACGCCGTACAAGTATACCAAGAAATCCGACAATAGAAAGAGAAGGATTGCCGGTGTAGAACCAATACTAGCATGAATAAGAACCGATCAAGTCGGAGGAATAATGGTTTTTCTCGGAAGTGTATTCCAACCATGTTGTTTGTTTTTCTTCTTCATAAAGATGTGCTCCAAAAGTTGGAGTGATTTGCTCAAAATTCTTAAAACTTGTGATGGAGATTTCGTCATCAAAAGCATTAATCATGAAATTTCCGTTGCCGGATGAATAGATGATGAAGATTACGTCGCCGGAGCTAACAATGGTGAAGTTTTCGTCGTTGAAAATCATCTCAAGTGATCTTAAAACCCATAAAACACAAGAACGGTCATTCAAACCGAGATAAACCTCTCGATTATAGTACTTATTATGGTTGTTGGTTGACGCTTGAGACCACAAAAATTCAAAAATGTGGTCCTCAATCATGATCCATCATTCAAAGTGTGGTAGTAAAAATTACTACTACAATATTAGAAACAAAAACAAAATGGATCTTTGTTGCTTAATGAGAACTTCTTCCTTTTTCTTTGAACTTCGTGCAGCAGAATATCTAAAAATTCCTGACTAGAAAAGTTCACACTGAAGTATGGCCTTCCGACTAGAAAATGACTAAGCTGTAATTTGATGCATGTATTCAAAGTGCAAATTGATTCCTAAAGTATGGCCTTCCGACTTTGGTCCCTTAAGCTGTTTGTGATTAGTCAAATACGATGTTGATTGCGGTAGGCCTAGCCAAAAATACGTGCGCCACTTGTCAGCAAATTTACGGTATTTATTTATTTTGGTATATGTTGTTTCTTTTTTCTGATAGAAGGCTCTGATTCTTTGATAGTATTATTAGGCCATAGTTATGGCATAGGATGGTCGTTCCAGAATCAAGGTAAAGACTTTTTTGGTTCTTATAGTGTTTGGTGAATGCATGCTTAAAAATGACTTTTAACAACTCCACTCTGGGATTCAGATATTCGTTATGATTGATGTCCATCCCTCCACCAAGTAGTTGGCTGTGGCCACCTTGTTGTGGTTGCAAAATGCCATTAATAATTACCTGTCTGAGATAGGAAACACCAGCACACGATCAAAAGGATTGACATTACTTCCACATCCATACATTTCTTTTTGATCCGGTGCCAAACCCATTTTTGATTCCACTAGTTATAGACTGTCTTAATTTGTGAAGGTTTTTCTTGAATGGCCGCTTTGTATCTCTACTCTCACCAAACCAATTTTTCCATGGTTTTGAATGCAGTGAGTGGGCTTACAGACTCTTTTTGATTCGTTAACAGTGAATTTGGAGTAAAAATTTATGAACCATCATTTGGGGCATACATGAAAATTTTGGGGCATATTGAATAAGACAAAAACAGGGTTGGAAATAGTGTTTCTAGGGTGCCCCTTATCTAGCCATTTTTCATAATGGCAAAAATGCCCTTATTATTTATATTTTTTTAATTATTTTTAAATTAAAAAAAAAAAGAAAATTCTTTAAAAAAAATTGTTACATTTTTGTATTTTACTAATCTAAGTTCGGCGGACAAGTGATATGTCGAACCTAAACATACGTAGATCGGCTGATAATATGTCAGCCGAACTTGTGTTTTGTGAACACATACCTAGTTTCAGCAGATTCGATAAAAAAATAGGACATCTGAATTTAATATTATTCTTTACAAAGTGAAGTTCGGCTAACATCTTCGTGTTTAATCATCAGCCGAACTGTTCATCGACACTTTCAAGATGAAAAAAAAAAAAAAGAAGTTCGGCTGATAATTTTGATTTTATTGTTAGCCGAACTTTGCTCTGTAATTGTCGTAAAAAAAAAAAAAATCCATGCAATAAGAAAAGAAAAAATAATTAAAATTTTCAAAAAAAAAAAATCAAAAAAAAGTTATAGAAAAAAATAAACTAAAAAAGTTAATATTAAAAATTAATTAATTAACCAAGGGTATTTAAGTAACTTAACCACTCATTAGACACCCCTTATCATCCCACACTAGTTAGGGTCATCCATATGTATGCCCCAAAATTTCTATGTATGCCCTAAATGAGGGTTCAAATTTATCTACCAAAACATTTTATTTTTGCTCCAACAGTTTTCGAAATGAATTGGATCTAAACATTTTCTTTTTTGAAAATAACCATATATATTACTGCAAAGAATATTAATTTGTAGATTCAAACTCATATGTAATCAATTCAATTTGAGTTGTCCGTTCGATGACTGAATCTGTGTGATTAGTTCCTTCATGAAAAGATACATAATTAAAGTTCATATTACAAATCTCATAAGCTTTGACAGTGTCAAAAGTTATTGTTGGAAAGAAAGAGCGTCAGTAAAACTAGTAATCTGTTGAGGTAAATTTCTCCCTTTTTTAGCCAGCAAGTCAGCTGCTTTGTTTGCTCTTCTATCCACAAAATGAAAGCCCCCAAAAGTAATTAGTTTGTCTGCCATCTTCTTAACTTCATCTAATATTGCTATGCATTTCCATTTGATTGAGGTTTGTTTGCCTTGTAGGTACTTGGTAGTATTTTGATTATCTCCTTCTATAGCCAGATTCTGCAGTTTGTTTGTGATGGCCCAATGTGTAGTTTAAAGAACACTCTGACTTCAACTTCTTTCGTTGATTGAGTCCCACAGCTACCCATTCCTGCTCCTTGAAGGTACCTGTCCAGTTGCGCGAAATGAAACCACAAACAACATTAGTTTTAGCAGATATCCATGAAGCATCGCAATTTAGTTTGTAAAAATTTCTTATTGGAAGTGTCCAATAAGGCTGATCTGAAACTCCGATGCTTTTATGCATTATAACTTAGGAATGTGTAATTGGGTGCCAATATTCACGTTGTCTTAGTATGTCAAGAGCTAGTTATTCTGGTGTTCTTTATTTGTTTTCAAAAATTCTAATGCACCGTTCTTTCCAAATAAACCACCATTTCGTGGCTGCTAAAGCCATGGAGATGGAATTCAGGTTTCCTTTCACCATTCATTGTACATGTCTAAGAAGGAAATATTAGTAGAGGAATGGTTAAAAATTACTCCATGTGAAGGCATTGGATGTAGCTTCCAGAAAGATTTTGCATAGTTACATTCAAAAAATAAATGAAAGGTTGATTCTCCATTTGCTGGCAGAAGACACATTTCCTCTCTTCATCCTGAAAACCTAGCTTTTGTGTTGTAGGTAGTGTATCTTTTAAACACTTCCATGTAAATAGCTTGATTCTTTGTGATGTGTTCATGCTCTATAATTGTTTCCAAAATTTTATTGTTTTGTTTGGAGTTGAGTCGACAAGTTTTGAAGCTTAGCATACGAGAGATTTCACAAATGAATTCTCCATTGGTAGTAAGCAACCGTCTGATTTTATCTTTTTTCAGTGTACCTCCCTCTGTTAAGAAGAGCCTAATATTCAAGATTTCCTTGACCAGTAATGTGTCAAACATAGAGATTAACAATTCTGCTTATCATTGCTTGGTTAATCTTATTAATGTGTCTTAATTGTACTTGTTTGAAAACATGAGAGCGATTTTTTTGCACCGGGATACACATTCCTCCCTTGTTTAGTAATGGCGCACAAAGCTGCCCTGACATAAGTATTATTTACGATTGTAAGCAATGAGATGTATATTCATGAAAGAAGACAATCAAGTTCCGACGAGACCGTGTTATCTTCAAAGCCGGCCAAAGTTTAAGTTTTACTTTTATACGGGTCCTTGAATTTTTTTCACTAAAGATGCTCATTTGAAAGAAACCAGTTTTAGACCAAAGACAAAACAAAGTATTACCCTCTGGATCTTTTTCAATTTTTATAACCTTGAAACTCTATTATTACTCCATTATTGTCCTTTGATCATGCCTCAACGTGACAACGAAAATCTCCATAAGGATGAGTTTGGAGACGTGCTTAAATACTAAATTATGGCTTATTATTGTAGTGCAATGATCACGTAATAAGTATTTTCTAATGTGTCCAAGATTACGGGGGGAAAGTACAAGAATTTGAATTTTGATACTACTAGTTTGGAATTATATATAGGAAAATAAAAAAAAAATTACTCCAATAAACAAAAAAAAAGTCTCCTCTGTGATTGAAGAATTTTCTACTTAGATTAGCCAATTGAGGAATTTTCTACTTGGATTAGCCAATAAATTCCTTTGCTTTTGTAAAGTTAAATTGCTTGAAAATTGTTGAGTGTTAATGTAATGTGATAGGTGTAGAATACACCTAATTTACTATCTAGTAGTTTATGCTTTCTTTGCTATTTTTCTTGTAAATTATGTATTTTACGCTTGTTTCGAGTTTTATAGCTACTTTGGAGTCGCACGGAGGAAAAGAAGAAGAAATCACCCAATTTGAGCTAAAAGGGCAAAAAAGGTCATTTTACAGGCGATTGATATATGGAGCCCAGTTGAGGTTAAGGGGCATCTCTATTTTGGAGGATTATTAAAGACAGACTAGCTGTGGTTAAGGGGCTGCCAACTGGCTAGCCCTTATCAAAAGTAACATCCTGTTAAGGGCACCATCTGGGGTGGTTCTTATTTGGGGTGCAAACAGCCGTCTCAATTTAAAGCCCTAGCTAATTTCGAGAAATCAGTTCCTCCCCAATCATTCTACATCTGAAAGTAAGAAACAAAGCAGCCATGGCTGCTGCTAATTTGATTCAAGAAATTGAGAAACTGAAAGCCGAGAGATTGAATCGATGCTGCTGATAAGTGAATCACAGAGAAGAAATTAGGGTTCCGAGTTGAAGACGAAATCAAGAGATGGGTTCTGGCGCTGTCAAGTTAAAATGGGTTCGATCTGTTGCTGGTCTAGAGATGAAATCAAGGTTTAGCAAGATTAAAGGTGGGTCGGTGACGACTGATGATTCAGAGAAGCAGAGATGAAATCAGAGATCGATTCAGTAAGAAATGAGGGTGTTGGCGATGAAGGTGGTTCTGTTGAATCGGAGATGCTGAAATCGATTCAGGGAAAGAGGAGATTAAATGGGTTTGTGTTGTTGTAAGCTCCGGGTTTGATTGGAATTAATGGAGTTGATTTATCGATTCAATGAAGCTACAACAGATTGGAGCCGGATTTGGGGTTTGAAGAACTCAGGGGATCGAGCTCGGTTTGAGCTGTTATTCAATACAGGGGATCGAAATTGTTAACTGAGCTAGGGTTAGATTCAACAGAGGAATAAGGAGAAGGTTTGGAGATGATGTAGTCATGGGTATGTGGGTTTAGTTTTGAGTCGATACGGATGGATATTGCAACCGAGATTGAGATGAAGAACGGCTCAGAAGAGCAAGGTGGTGGACAAGGTGCTTATGGAGATGGTATGAAGACCAAGTTGTCTTTGTTACTCGATGATGGAAATGAATGTTGCAGTCTCGTGTGGTGCGGCAAATTGCGGGGATGCTAATGGCGCTAGAGTTGCGAGTGTCGGGGGCACAAGGCGGGGATGGTTGCAATGTGGCGAGAATCGTTGGAGTTGTGAGCTGTCAGGAGTGGATATGTTGCAGGCAAAGGAACTGAAGTGGTCTTGTTGGTGGTTCTGGAATTGGCTGTGGCAGTAGAGCTTGGTAGCTGAGGTTATGCTCATGGAGGCAGCTGGAGTGGTACTGGTGGTTAATGGTGAGTATGAGGAGCAGTACAGGGAGAGCAGATGTGGAAAGGCCTGAGATGTATCTGCCTGTGGGCTGAGTGGTGCTAGCTGTTGCAGGTGCATTGAACTGGTGCCGCGGGTGTACAAGGAGAAAATTCAGGGGTTATGCTTGATTGAGCCTGTGCAGCATTGGAATCCACCTCATGGTCAGGACTTAGGTGCGGGGGTTACGAATCAATTTGTGGAATGCATTGCAGTTAAGAATGAGCTGGTAGGAGCTGTTGAGTTGCAGGTTTTGATGGTCTGAGCTTAAGACAGAGTGGACTGGCAGGGAGGTATTGCAGGTGTTAATGGCACAGCAAAGTGATTGACTATTGTGTTGTTGTTAAGCTCAAGATGAGCTGATGCTTGAACTAGGCAAATGGTGGAACTGAGATTGTGAAATGACAGTGAAGCTGTGTGACAGTGCCATGGCAGGATATGGGATAGAAGAAGGCAGAGCCATCATGGCTGGCAATGCAGCTATGATGCACAAGGATGGTGCTTCACAGTGTTTGGCATGTGCAATGGCTTGGCCTGGCCTGGCTAAGTTAAATCAGCCAAGGCAGAACCTGATTCCATCTGACTCAGTGCTGACTGACCATGACTCACCCTGATTCAATGACCTGACTCGGTGCTTGACCCAGTTGACCGCTGACTAACAGTTGACTGACGGTTGACCACTTTGACCGTTAGTCCTAACGGAGGACCGGACGGAATATTCCGTCGAATATTCTCTCGACGGAGAAATTTCCGGTGGCGGGGCGGTCGACAATTAGGCCAAATTCCGGCCATAATCCCGCTTTTTCCGGCGAGCAAAATTCCGAATTTTCTATGGACTTCTCTCATGGGTGTGAAGACTTGGGCTAGGAATTGGATGGAGAATTGGACTCAAATTTGGAAAGAGAAGGTGGAAGAGTTGAGAAAAGCTTGGATTTGGAAATTGAATTGCAAAAGAAAAAGGATTCTACTCCTTGGAAGATTTGGAGAATATTGAAGCCTATAAATAGAGAAGTTTTCTACAACTTCTAGATATCTTCTACACACACCTCTCTACACACACAACACTTGTGTTTTTGCTTGCTTTTCTAAGATTTTTCTTTTTAATTACTTGTGTGAATTTGAAATTTTTTTTTTAATTATTATTATTTGTGTGAATTTCAAAAACATGAGTAGCTAAATTTCTTATTGATTGAGGATGAATTCCTAGTTCTTAACATATGATTTAAGTTTTTGTTTTCAAATTCTATCTTGAAGTTTTTCACATAATTATCGTTTGTTTTTACTAATAGGAATGATCTTAAAGACATTCATGATTGATTGATAGATTGTTTGGAGTGCACGCTAAATTGATTTGTTAATTTGATCTAAAGCTAGTGAAAGTTAGGAGATAAGTAATCGTTTCTTGACTCTTTACATAAGTAGCAAACACGAGACCTTGCGGAGGGATTCCGTGGAGCAATTGTGTGTAGAAACAACGTTAGCAAGTGGACCTTGAGCTAAGAGTCTAACTACTAATATTAACCTAAGAAATTCACAAAACTTAATGCATTGAGCCAAGTTACATCTAGGTTGAGCTAATTCTAGGTGGCTTTTGATTAGAATCGATAACTAAGCGAGAACTTAGGTGTCCGGTGATATAAGGGATTTTGGGGTTTAAGCTAAGCGGACCTGCTTTACCTACGGTTGGTGATAATTTGTGACTAATAACAAGTAGAATAGAACATAACTTGATTCATTGTTTCGTAACGAAGAAGGATTCCTTGATCTTGTCTCTCTTATTGCTTTCATCTTTCAACTTTCTTTTAATTGCTTTGTTTATTTTCTTTTGCTTTTACACCCCCTTTCGTGACAATTTTTACAACTAGAATCTCGTGCTCCTCGTGGGATCGAACTTGCCTACCCTATATTACTTGTTAATTCGGTAGTAAAGTATTAATTAATTTGTTGGGGTTACGACACGCATCAAATTTTGGCGCCGTTGCCGGGGAGCAGCGGATGATTTTAGTTGTTTTTATTTTTTCTTTTTGCTTTATTCTTGCTTTGTTGGATTCTATTCTCAGTATCTAACTTAGTTTTTGAATCTTATTTCGGTATCGGTTTTCCATGTATGGTGGACAAGAGCAAGCATATTACAACAATCAATACGGTTTTCAACCTCAACATTATGGCAACTTCCAACCATCCTTAGATACAATCAAAACCAATCTTTTGGCTATGATCAAATTTCCTACGTAACCTTATGGATATTCTCATACATATCAACAACCTTATGACAGGGGTATGTAAGTGGACAATCACAAGGATGGGAGGATAGTTTTGTTTGGATTTTGATCGAAATTCTCTAGTTTTGCGAGATAAGATGTTGGCCATGATGACTACTTTGGGGATCTTCAACAAAAGATGCAAGAATCACATCGAAGAATTTCAAAGGAATTCGGAAGAAAATATACGAAAAAATTAACAAACCTTTGGAGACTTTTGATGACGCTAGTGTAGATTACTCGAGCCTTGATCTTAATAATGATCAAGCACCTATTCAAAAGGAGAGCTTGAGGAAGATGCATATAGTGCTTGGAAAAAATTTCTTAGGGAAAGATGGGAGTCCGCGGAAGTGTATGAGTGTTCCGACAATGAGGAAGATATTCCAACTCCGGATCATAATAACGATCCTTCACCTATTCAAAAGGAGGAGATTGGGTGTGACTTACCTATTGTTGTAAACGGTGTAATACCCGCACGTGAAGATCTTACAATCTATACCGATGAGAATCATTTTAGTGAATGGCCCGATTCCGATGATGAGAATGTTGAAGAGATGATACTAGAGGATGAAACCACATTCATTGATTTTGTGGAAGACCCAATTGAACTTGCTAATGATTTTGATGATGCCGAGACTTTGGTTAAGGTAGAAAACGACGAAGAATGGTTGCAAGGTTTAATAGAGGACCACGATATACATGAGGTAAGTAGTTCACTCGAATTTTTTAAGGATGAAGAGGATTCTATAATACAAGAAATTGTGAAAGGTTTGTCTAACCCTTTGCATATTGATTCTTCTCCTTTACCTCTTATTGGTTTGAATGTATGTGCTTCGAAAGTATTTTTGGATGATTTTGTTTCTAAATATCCACCATTGGAAACACTTGATGCTAACACTATGCAGGTTTGCCAAGAGGAATACATGGAAGTTCCCAAATTCTATGTTCTTTATACACTTCCGAGTGTGGAAGAGAATAAGTGTGGAGGAAATTTCTATCGAGCAATAATTTCACTATTGTTTTCTTGTGCTAATATTTGTATGGAGTTATTGTTTGCAAAACAGGTATTATGGGTGGATCCTCAAATTTTCCGATTGTTAGTATATGGGGAATGAATCTTGCAAGAGCTAAGTCGGGCCGTCGACTTTAAAACAAGCGCTTAATGGGAGGCAACCCATCGGTTTTGTATTTCTTATCCTTTTGCTTTTTTTTTTTTTTTTTTTTGTTTCTTATCATGTTAAAATTTCCCACCTTGACTTTACTAGGAGGATTCAATTACATTGAGGACAATGTAAGGTTTAAGTGTGGGGAGTGGTTAAGCATGTTTTTAAAACAAAAATTACAAAAAAATTTAAAAATTTAAAAAAAAAAAAAAAGTTTTACTTAAAAATTCCAACTTTTAAAGATTTTAGAGTCCCTAGCATACTTCTAGGTATGTTTACATAGAGATTTTGACCGACATAATTGAACTTGGAAATGTTAGAGAACTACATTCGGATTTCTTGTTTGTTTGAGTGTTAAATAATGGATTTAATCATGCCGGTGATGCGAATTTGGTGCAGGGAGAAATGCGTTATTAGAGTTGCTGATCAATCATTAGTGGAGACTACCCGTATTCATATCATGAGGCACCGACCAGAATTTTCCATCTACTAAAGAGCTTCTTTTGAGTGTGTGTCACCGTACGTTAATTCGGGTAGAATGGTGAGCTACCCAACCTCCCACCAATAGAAGCACTACTCTTTGATCTCTTGAGTGCTAATTTTGTCAATCATGAGGGTGATGTCCATGGATGAAAGCTTCCTTCTTGTAGTTCGATTTGCAGTTAGCACCATTCTCTCTCGACAACAACGGATCCATAGAAACAAATTCATCATCAACAAGGAGCGACATCAAAATCTACAAGGAAAGTTGGAAAAGTTTAAGGTTTACAAGCAACAAACGAGAAAAAGAGCAAATTTCAAATACAAGTAAAGCAACATACAAAGAGCGGATTTTTACATATATGTTGAGGACTTACACTACAATGAGGTAATTTTATATCCAAGTATGAAGATTTATTCATGAAAGCGAAGAAAATTAAAAGGTGAGAATTTTTGAAAGTTTATGATTTTGAGATGATACAAGTTGTGAAGAATCAAGCGGTAAAATACTTCTTCCACGGCCATGATTTATTTTGTATTTAATTTCTCTTGTTTAAAAAAAAAAAAAAAAAAAAAAAAAAAAAATTGAAAAAAAAAAAAAAAAAAAAAAAAAAAGAAAAGAAAAAAACACAAGAGAAATATTTGTTCTTATTTTTATTGAATGAGCCGTGGGGAAGGAAAATATATAAGGAAGTTTCAAGCGACAAGGATTTACAAATTGTTAAGGATTTATGAAATTCAAGGGTTTATCATCAATAGTTGAAACCGAAGACGAAGACCAAGAAGTTAAAGACGAAGAGCGGAAGACGTTTCTATTGGATGCCGTGAGAGTGGTGTTATCATAATTGGCGATCGGATGTGAAGGTGAGTAAGTAATCTCATCCTCGATAAAAATGGTTGATTTCCTTTCTTAGAGATCGTCGGAAAAATGGTTTTTCAAAATATTAAAAGATGTGGGTTTTTAAAAATATTTGGAAGTTATCCTTCCCACCATTCAACGTGTGCATGATTTCTATCTTCATTCCTACCTGCACACATGTGAGAACCATAAAAAGCCGTCTTTTTGAGTGCAATTATCATAAAATCCTTTTTGGTGAGGCGTAAGTCGAGGCGAAATGCTTATTGATCGTTTCTCAAACACGCGTTCTCTCATTATGGTGTGGTTATTTCTCACTCAACATTTAAGAATGAGAATATGTTCTTTAGTATTTCTAACTTCTTATTACTAGCATGCGAGAAAACTCTATGTCCTCATAACTCTTTGGATGCTTGTGACGCTTTGAACGCTTTGAAGTTGTGAGTTTTTATTTTGATTTGCTCGAGGACTAGCAAAGTCTAAGTGTGGGGGAATTTGATAGGTGTAGAATACACCTAATTTACTATCTAGTAGTTTATGCTTTCTTTGCTATTTTTCTTGTAAATTATGTATTTTACGCTTGTTTTGAGTTTTATAGCTACTTTGGAGTCGCACGGAGGAAAAGAAGAAGAAATCACCCAATTTGAGCTAAAAGGGCAAAAAGGTCATTTTATGGGCGATTGATATATGGAGCCCAGTTGAGGTTAAGGGGCATCTCTATTTTGGAGGATTATTAAAGGGGTAAGTTTGTGGTTAAGGGCTAAAGGCTAGCCCTTATCAAAAGTAACATCCTCGTTAAGGGCACCATAGGGGTGGTTCTTATTTGGGGTGCAAACAACCTCTCAATTTAAAGCCCTAGCTAATTTCGACATATTCATCTCCTCCCAATCATTCTACATCGAAAGTAAGAAACAAAGCGCCCATGGTTGTTGTTAATTTGATTCAAGAAATTGAGAAACCGAAATTAATGGAGAGATTGAATCGATGTCGTCGCCTGATAAGTGAATCACAGAGAAGAAATTAGGGTTCCGAGTTGAAGACGAAATCAAGAGATGGGTTAAGCGCCTGTCAAGTTAAAATGGGTTCGATCTTTTCTTTGGTCTAGAGATGAAATCAAGGTTTAGCAAGATTAAAGGTGGGTCGGTGACGACTGATGATTCAGAGAAGCAGAGATGAAATCAGAGATCGACTCAGTAAGAAATGAGGGTGTTGGCGATGAAGGTGGTTCTGTTGAATCGGAGATGCTGAAATCGATTCAGGGAAAGAGGAGATTAAATGGGTTTGTGTTGTTGTAAGCCTGGGTTTGATTGGAATTAATGGAGTTGATTTATCGATTCAATGAAGCTACAACAGATTGGAGCCGGATTTGGGGTTTGAAGAACTCAGGGGATCGAGCTCGGTTTGAGTTGTTATTCAATCTGAGGATCGAAATTGTTAATCGAGCTAGGGTTAGATTCAACGAGAGGAATAAGGAGCAGGTTTGGAGATGATGTAGTCATGGGTATGTGGGTTTAGTTTTGAGTCGATACGAGATGGATATTGCAACCAGGATTGAGATGAAGAACAGCTCAGAAGAGCAAGGTGGTGCAGGACAAGGTGCTTATGGAGATGGTATGAAGACCTGTTGTGCTGTTACCTGATGATGGAAATGAATGTTGCAGTCTCAGGTGGTCTGGCAAATTGCAGGGATGCTAATGGCGCTAGAGTTGCAGTGTCAGGGGCACAAGCTGGGGATGGTTGCAATGTAACTGAGAATTTTGGAGTTGTGAGTTGTCGGGAGTGGATATGTTGCGAGCAAAGGAACCGAAGTGGTCTTGTTGGTGGTTCGGAATTGGTCGTGGCAAGAGAGCTTGGTAGCCGAGGTTATGCTCATGGAGGCAACTGGAGTGGTACCGGTGGTTAATGGTGAGTATGAGGAGCAAGACAGGAGAGCAGATGTGGAAAGGCTCGAGATGTATCTCGCTCGTGGGCCGAGTGGTGCTAGGCATTGCAGGTGCATTGAATCGGGTGCCGCGGGTGTACAAGGAGAAAATTCGGGGGTTATGCTTGATTGAGCTGTAAAGCATTGGAATCCACCTCATGGCTGGGACTTGCGATTCAGGGGTTCTGAACTGAATTGGTGGAATGCATTGCAGTTAAGAATGAGCTGGTAGGAGCTGTTGAGTTGCAGGTTTTGATGGTCTGAGCTTAAGACAGAGTGGACTGGCAGGGAGGTATTGCAGGTGTTAATGGCACAGCAAAGTGATTGACTATTGTGTTGTTGTTAAGCTCAAGATGAGTGATGCTTGAACTAGGCAAATGGTGGAACCGAGATTGTGAAATGACGGTGAAGGCGTGTGACAAATGCCATGGCGAGGATATGGGATAGAAGAAGGCGAGCCATCATGGCGGCAATGCGGCTATGATGCACAAGGATGGTGCTTCACGGTGTTTGGCATGTGCAATGGCTTGGCCTCGGCCTCGGCTAAGTTAAATCGGCCAAGGCGTAACCCGATTCCATCCGACTCGATCTTGGCCGATCGACCATGACTCACCCCCGACTCAATGACCGACTCGGTGCTTGACCCGATTGACCGCCGACTAACCGTTGACCGACGGTTGACCACTTTGACCGTTAGTCCTAACGGAGGACCGGACGGAATATTCCGTCGAATATTCTCTCGACGGAGAAATTTCCAGGTGGCCGGCGGTGACGTTTCCCGGCCAAATTCCGGCCATAATCCCAGTTTTCCGGCGAGCAAAATTCCAGAATTTTCTATGGACTTCTCTCATGGGTGTGAAGACTTGGGCTAGGAATTGGATGGAGAATTGGACTCAAATTTGGAAAGAGAAGGTGGAAGAGTTGAGAAAAGCTTGGATTTGGAAATTGAATTGCAAAAGGAAAAGGATTCTACTCCTTGGAAGATTTGGAGAATATTGAAGCCTATAAATAGAGAAGTTTTCTACAACTTCTAGATATCTTCTACACACACCTCTCTACACACACAACACTTGTGTTTTTGCTTGCTTTTCTAAGATTTTTCTTTTTAATTACTTGTGTGAATTTGAAATTTTTTCTTTTATTATTATTTGTGTGAACTCTTTAAAACATGAGTAGCTAATTTTTATTGATTGAGGATGAATTCCTAGTTCTTAACATATGATTTAAGTTTTTGTTTTCAAATTCTATCTTGAAGTTTTTCACATAATTATCGTTTGTTTTTACTAATAGGAATGATCTTAAAGACATTCATGATTGATTGATAGATTGTTTGGAGTGCACGCTAAATTGATTTGTTAATTTGATCTAAAGCTAGTGAAAGTTAGGAGATAAGTAATCGTTTCTTGACTCTTTACATAAGTAGCAAACACGAGACCTTGCGGAGGGATTCCGTGGAGCAATTGTGTGTAGAAACAACGTTAGAAAGTGGACTTGAGCTAAGAGTCTAACTACTAATATCAACCTAAGAAATTCACAAATCTTAATGCATGAGCCAAGTTACATCTAGGTTGAGCTAATTCTAGGTGGTTCTTTTGATTAGAATCGATAAGGCGAGAACTTCCGTGTCCTCGGTGATATAAGGGATTTAGGGGTTTAGCTGTTGAGCTAGCGGCTTTCCTACGGTTGGTGATAATTTGTGACTAATAACAAGTAGAATAGAACATAACTTGATTCATTGTTTCGTAACGAAGAAGGATTCCTTGATCTTGTCTCTCTTATTGCTTTCATCTTTCAACTTTCTTTTAATTGCTTTGTTTATTTTCTTTTGCTTTTTACACCCCCCTTTCGTGACAATTTTTACAACTAGAATCTCGTGCTCCTCATGGGATCGACCTTGACTACCCTATATTACTTGTTAATTAGGTAGTAAAGTATTAATTAATTTGTTGTGGTTACGACACGCATCATAATGTTCAAATGTAATATGAGTGTAAGAATATAAGTATTAGTAAAATAGTAAGTGGACATTAGAGGTCCACATATCATCTTATCTCCAAGGTCTTATATTGACCATGTGTGGAGAGAGAAAGAATTATTGTGAATCAAATGAATGAAAATTGAGTAGAAGAGGTAGAGAGAAGCTTATGCCCTCACCTCCATTCAAGTGAAATTCATATCAAATTCATACCAATCTATTCATATAATCAATCTAAATATCTAACAATTGTTATCTAGAGCTTAGAATTATTAGATTTGATCTTGGTGAGTGAAAAAAAATCAACTTCTACCCATTAAATCTCAAGAATCAGCAACATTCAAAGTTTTTAAAATCTAGATCTAGAAAAGAAAAAACCCAATTCTTCAATCAATTTAATGGCAAGTAGTAGCTACTCAAATCAATACATTCAACAACCTTCAATACCTATTTTTCATGGAGAAAATTATGATTTTGGGCAATTAAAAAACCTTGTTTATGTCTCAAGAAGTGTGGGAGATTGTTCAAGATGGGTATGATGAAATTGAAGATATATCAACTTTAGATAAACCCCAAAAAGATTTACTTAAGGAGAGTAGGAGGAAGAATGCAAAAGCATCCATGTACATCCAACAAAGAGTTGGAGACACCATTCTACCAAGAGTAATCCATTCTTATAAAGCTAAAGAAGCTTGGGATCTTCTACAACAAGAGTATGGAGGCAATAAGAAGGTAAGAGAGTTAAAATTACATTCATATAAAAGAGATTTTGAGAATCTTAGAATGAATGAGAATGAATGTTTAAATGAGTTTTCATCTAGAGTAGTTGAAGTTGTTAATAATATGATGAAGTGTGGTGAGAGGATGGAGGAAAGAAGAATTTGTGAGAAGATATTGATGTGCTTGCCGGAAAAATTTGAACCCATTGTGGCAGTTTTGGAAGAGACTAAAGATTTTTCTACATTGAAGTCACAAGAACTATGGGCATCTTTAAAGGTGTATGAGAAAAGATTGTTACGACACTCCGAAAAGTCAATTGAGAGTGCATTTCAATCAAAACTCAACTTGGATTCAAAAAATTCAGAAATGAAGAAAAATGAGTACAAGAGTGAATCAACATCAAACTTCAAAGGAAAGGAAAAAATGGAAGAAATGAGAAGCTAACTCCAACAACTACACAAAGAGTGATTCGTCTCAAGTACCAAGATGCAATTTTTGCAAGAAGAATGGTCACTTTGAGAAGAATTGTTGGAATAAAGGAAAACCCCAATGCCATCATTGTAAAAAGTATGGACACTTAAAGAAAGATTGTAGATACAAAGAAGATGAAGAACAAGCCGGTAGAGCGGAAGAAAAAGAAGAAAAACAAAAAATATTTTATGCTTGTCAAAGTGCTATGGAGACTTCCAAAAGTGAAGTGTGGTTTGTCGATAGTGGTTGTACAACTCATATGTCCGGTGAAAAAAGCTTGTTTGTTGATATGGATACATCCATAAATTCTCTAGTGAAGATGAGGGATGGAAACATGGTTCAAGCTAACGGAAGAGGTACCATTTGTGTGCAAACCATCAATGGATCAAATACATTAGAGATGTGTTATATGTTCCGGACTTGGCACAAAATTTGCTTAGTGTTTGGCAACTTGTGGAGCTTGGGTACGCGGTCTATTTTGAAGATGGATATTGTACCATTTATGACAAGAAGCGCAAAAACAAGAGACAAGTCATGAAGAGCATCAAGATGGAGAAAAATATAAACTTTCCAATTGTGTTTGAAAAGCAAAAAAAATGTTGCATTGAGGATGGAAACCATTGATGAAACATGGTTATGGCATAAAAGACTTGGGCATTTGAATTTCAATAGTCTCAAGGTGCTTTCCAACAAGAACATGGTGCAAGGACTTCTACAACATATCAACCACAACCACAAGGATGGAGTATGTGAAGGTTGTGTACTTGGGAAGCAACATCGCCAACCATTCCCAAAAGGTGTAGCATGGAGAGCAAAAGAACTTCTTGGCTTGGTACATACCGATGTGTGTGGACCAATGAAGACACCAACTCATGGAGGTAATAGATACTTCATTTTATTCATTGATGACTTTACTCGTATGACTTGGGTTTACTTCATGAGACAAAAGTCCGAAGTTTTTAGCATCTTCAAGAAGTTCAAGAGCCTTGTTGAAAAGCAAAGTGGTCACTACATCAAAGTTTTTAGAAGTGATAGAGGCAAAGAGTACAACAACAAAGAGTTTGATAAATTTTGTGAAGATGAAGGCTTGGAAAGGCAACTAACTGTGGGTTATACTCCTCAACAAAATGGTGTTTCCGAGAGAAAGAACCAAACCGTGATGGAGATAGCGAAGTCCATGCTTCATGAGAAGGGTATGCCTAGAGAGTTTTGGGCCGAAGCCGTTAACACCGCCGTCTACTTGATGAATAGGTGTCCAACAAAAGCCGTATGGGACAAAACTCCTTTTGAAGCATGGAGTGGGAGAAAGCCATCGGTAAGACATCTCAAAGTTTTTGGTAGTGTGTGTTATTCTCAAATTCCAAAGGTAAAGAGAACAAAGCTTGATGAATCAAGTGAGAAATGTATATTTCTTGGCTATAGCCTCCAATCAAAAGGTTATAGGTTGTTTAGCTTGAAAAACAACACAATGATTACAAGACGTGATGTCTTGTTCGATGAAGGTGATTCATGGAATTGGGAAGAAGGTAAAATTGAGAAAAGAACCGTTATTATTGATGATGAACAAGAAAATTCACCAACAAATGAAGTTGGAGAAGGTGAAGAACTACCTCAAACACCCCCAAATGCAAGGTTTATAGCATCTCCAAGTATGTCTCCAAGTACTAGTGCATCAACATCACCACTATCGGCACCAAAGAAGATGCATAAGTTGAGTGAAGTGTATGAAAGATGCAACTATTGTACGGTTGAACCGGAAAATTTTGAAGAAGCATCAAAAGAACCGGTATGGATAAAAGCCATGGAAGAAGAAGTTGTTGTCATAAATGATAATGATGCATGGGAGAAAGTAGCAAGGCCAAGTGACAAAGAAGTTATTGGTGTGAAGTGGATCTACATGGTGAAGTACAATGCGGATGGATCGGTTCAAGGGCACAAAGCAAGGTTGGTGGCAAAGGGATATTCACAACAACCCGGCATCGACTATAATGAGACTTTTGCACCGGTTGCTCGTCTTGACACCATTAGAGCCGTGATTGCTATGGCTTCTCAAAAAGGTTGGTTACTTTATCAACTTGATGTCAAATCGGCATTTTTGAATGGAGAACTCCATGAAGAGGTCTATGTAGAACAACCACAAGGTTTTGTGGTGGAAGGAGAAGAAGATAAGGTGTACAAGTTGAAGAAAGCTTTGTATGGCCTAAAGCAAGCACCAAGAGCTTGGTATAGTAAGATAGATGGATACTTTAAAAGGCAAAACTTCAACAAAAGCAAGAGTGAGCCTACACTATATGTGAAGACAAAAGGTGCATCTATTCTCACCGTTGCTTTGTATGTTGATGATCTTATCTTTACGGGTAATGATGTTCATATGATTGAACAATTCAAGAGAGAAATGATGATGAAATATGAGATGAGTGACATGGGTTTGCTCAAGTACTTCCTTGCTATTGAAGTTCACCAAAGTGAAGATGGAGTGTTCATTTCTCAAAGCAAGTATGCCGAAAAGGTGTTGAAGAAATTTGTTATGCTTGGTTGTAACCCCATATCAACACCACTTGTAGTGAATGAGAAACTCAAGAAAGATGATGGAGGAAGAAAGTTTGATGAGACTTACTATAGAGGTCTTATTGGAAACTTGTTGTATCTTACACATACAACACCCGACATCATGTTTGCTTCAAGTATGCTTTCTAGGTTCATGAGTTCACCTAGTCATCTACATCTTGGCGCGGCAAAGAGGTTGTTAAGGTACATACAAGGAACAATGAATTTTGGAATCATGTATTCTAGAAATTTGGATGTCAAATTAGTTGGCTATTGTGATAGCGACTTGGGAGGATGTATTGATGACATGAAGAGTACATCGGGGTATGCTTTTTCTCTTGGTTCGGGCATATTTACATGGGCATCGAAGAAGCAAGAAACCGTAGCTCTATCAACGGCGGAAGCGGAGTACATTTCGGCATCAATAGCTACATCTCATGTTGTATGGCTAAGAAGAATCATGAAAGACATCCAAGAAAAACAAGAAGGGTGCACCGAATTTTTTTGTGACAACAAATCCGCAATTGCTATGTCCAAAAATTCGGTTGAGCATTGTAGAGCAAGGCACATCAAACTCAAGTATCACTTCATTCGAGAAGCGGTTGAAGATGGTGAGATAGAACTCAAGTATTGCAAGACGGGAGACCAATTGGCGAACATATTCACCAAGGCACTTCCCAAAGGCAAGTTTCAAAATTTTCGTGAATTAATTGGAGTTGTAGAACATCACATTAAGGAGGAGATTGTTGAGTGTTAATGTAATGTTCAAATGTAATAGGAGTATAAGAATATAAGTATTAGTAAAATAGTAAGTGGACATTAGAGGTCCACATATCATCTTATCTCCAAGGTCTTATATCGACCATGTGTGGAGAGAGAAAGAATTATTGTGAATCAAATGAATGAAAATTGAGTAGAAGAGGTAGAGAGAAGTTTATGCCCTCACCTCCATTCAAGTGAAATTCATACCAATCTATTCATATAATCAATCTAAATATCTAACAAAAATCCTAAATCGCTATCCAAACAGTCCCTTCCAAGAAGTAGTCTACCAAGTGGTTCAAGTCAAATAACTTTCTATATATAATCCACTCAATCCCACAAGCATATTCAACACCTAAATATCTTCATATCCATAGATTCTAAACTCTATCACGTAGTAAAGCTTCTCATTTATACACAAACACCAAAACAAAAAACCAGAATTTTATCTTGTGTACGTGTTTTGGAGAAAGAAAATGGTGGTAGCCATGAACTCTGGTAATGGTCATGGAGATATACTGCAACTGGCATGGCAAGTTTACCGTGGCCGTTGGTTCATGGTATTCGCGTCCTTCTTAATCATGGCGGCAGCAGGAGCAACTTATATGTTTGGTTCATACTCAAATGGTATCCAGAGAAACCTTGATTATGATCAAACGACGCTAAATTTGTTAAGTTTTTTTAAGGATTTAGGTGCAAATGTTGGAGTACTATCTGGTTTAATCAATGAAGTAACACCACCGTGGGTGGTTCTATCTCTTGGTGCTGGTATGAATTTTGCTGGTTACTTCATGATATGGCTAGCGGTAACAGGTCGGATAGCCAAACCGGCAGTTTGGCAAATGTGTCTTTACATTTGTATTGGTGCTAATTCACAAGCATTTGCTAATACTGGTTCACTAGTGACCTGTGTTAAAAATTTCCCTGAGAGCAGAGGAGTTGTTTTAGGTTTGTTAAAAGGTTTTGTAGGTTTAAGTGGTGCTATTATAACTCAACTTTATCACGCTCTCTACGGCGACGATTCGACGGGCTTGATTCTACTCATCGCTGCTCTTCCTGCTGTTATTTCCATGTTGTCGGTTCATACTATTCGGATTATGAAAGTTATTCGACAAGCTAATGAGTTGAAAGTGTTTTACAATTTCCTGTATATATCTTTGGGACTTGCTGGATTTTTAATGGTCATTATCATAATTCAGAAAACAGTTCCTGGTTTTAATAGGGCCGAGTATGGTGTAAGTTCAGCTGTTGTTGTACTCTTTCTATTTTCGCCACTTGTTGTTGTCATTAAACAAGAAATTCAGCTAAGAAATAGTAAAAATCAGCAAGAAATATCAAACTCTTATGAAGATCATCAAATTACGAAAGTAACTATTGAACTTCCACCGAGTTCTCAACCAGAACCAGAGCCAAGTTTACCCGTTTCATCAGAAGTCAAGGAAAGATCGTGTTTCTCGACCGTGTTTCAGCCACCAAACAGAGGTGAAGATTACACTATTCTACAGGCACTCTTTAGTATGGATATGTTGATACTGTTTCTGGCTTCAATATGTGGTGTTGGTGGGACGTTAACAGCAATTGATAACTTGGGTCAGATAGGTTCTTCATTGGGTTATTCTACTTCTGGTATCAGCACTTTTGTGTCACTAGTAAGTATATGGAATTATTTCGGCAGAGTTTTTTCTGGATTCGTTTCTGAGATTCTCTTGCGAAAATATCGATTTCCTCGACCTCTAATGCTTTCAATCATACTGTTGTTCTCTTGC
This sequence comes from Papaver armeniacum, assembly GCA_023531295.1. Lineage (NCBI taxonomy): Eukaryota > Viridiplantae > Streptophyta > Magnoliopsida > Ranunculales > Papaveraceae > Papaver > Papaver armeniacum. The sequence continues at coordinate 62,943 of JAJJWW010004403.1, forward strand.
GTGGGTCATCTGTTGATTGCTTTCGCTTTCCCGGGTTCTGTTTACATCGCCTCCGTGATTATTGGATTCTGCTTTGGAGCTCAATGGCCGCTAATGTTTGCCATCATCTCTGAAATTTTTGGTCTCAAATACTATTCTACTCTATACAATTTTGGTTCTGTTGCTAGTCCTATTGGAGCCTACCTACTAAACGTTCGCGTGACCGGGCATCTTTATGATGAAGAAGCTAAAAGACAATCGATAGCTTCAGGGCGCCCTATAAACCCTGATGGAGGAAAAGATTTGCCATGCCATGGTGTTCAATGTTTTAGACTTTCATTCATTATAATTACGGCTGCAACAATTTTTGGAACTTTAATCTCGTTAATTCTAGTTTGGAGGACAAGAGCATTCTATAAGAGTGATATTTACAAGAAGTTCCGGGAAGCTTCAGAGCTGGTGGAGACTCAAAATGTAACTGTATCCAGAGATGGCCAGCAATCAGCGTTAAGAGATGACGAGAAGTCGACAACAGCTAGAACCTCTACTGCCACAGATAGATTATAGAGTAGTAAGTAAAAAATAAGCAAGAAGTAGTAGTGAATTTGTATACGAAACCTTAATACGGTGTAAAATACGGTATTTATACATGTAACCAAAGGTTGTATATGATGATATGGTCTAATAAGAAACCAGTTACAGAAGGAATTCATTGTCAACTTTCAACTTGTAAGGAGTGAATGAATTATTGGTTGTGAATTTTTACCCTTTTCTTGTTTCTTGTTAGCATCTTAGTTATTGTTTCTGGGCCAATCAGTTGAAAAAATGTCATTATTTTTGTGCCAGCGTTAGTGTACCATTCCTATGATTTAATGGATACCAGTAGCATTCTTGTGGATCAAAAACAGATTGAATCTCTCTTCTTCTTCTCCTCTCTCCAAGGCGATTTTCTAATGACCAAAACCCAAACTCCGCAACCTCTAACTGCGCCGGATCTACTTTTTTGGAGTGGATCCGAGCAAAGATCCATCTTTTTTTTTAGTTTTAGCAAGTTATTTCATAGATTAGCTAGGTTTTTAATGTTATTTAGGTTTAGTTTTGGGATCTATTCCCATCATTGTCGGTGACAAGTTGTCTCCATCTTCATGGTGGTTCTTTCTATGCTTTTATAGCATCTTCTATCGACTTTCATAGTCGTTCTTTGTTAATGTTCATAGGTTTCAAGATCATCGTTGACGTACTCCGGCGACCGGAATCTTCATCGGTATATTCAAGACTCAAAGCAAATCACTCCTATTTTGGAGTATCTCTTTCTCAAGAAGAAGAAAATCAACAAAAATGGTGGACTTGTGAGCCGAAAACCATTTCTCCTCCGATTCAATCGGTTCTTACACACATTTTTCTAGTCTTTTTCCGGTGTTCTTTCTCTTTTCTTGCTAGAATACTTGGTTATGTCACTTAAGTATTGTATGGTGTGTTCTCTATTACTTTATCTTGATGTCTTGAAACTCTTTGTAAACTTAACATTGAATTATTAATGAAGAGTTGATCTTTTATCAAAAAAAAAAAAAAAAAAAAAATGGATACCAGTAGCAGTACCATGTGGAATATTTCACCAGAGAAAGCTGTTCCTTGTGTTGTGTTCATCTTTTCTACCCATATAGGTTTTTATGAATTTAAGGTTTAGAATCCAAAGTATCTCACTGCTTAGCTGTTTTGGAGTCCGTCGTTTCAGGTACAGTGTTCTTGTCTTGAATTAGTAGGACTTGACTGTTGATTTTTGTCTTCTCCGGCAAGTGGGTCCCATAATTTCGTTACATCGTGGTGAGCAAAGAGAGGTGGTGCAGTCAAATTTGTACTTTGGCTCAAAACACTCTTATCTCCAAAATGAGAGAAATAGCTAGGTCATGGCCAAGTGACAGACATACTAAAACAAGAGGTCTTCCATCTAGACGAACGCTACCACAAGCTATCATTGGATGGTCCATTTGTAGCTAGAGGACCTATTTGTTACCCCGTTAACACAATGATGCATTTCATTAACGTTAAAGCCAATCAATGCAACAACTTTAATGAGTTTCGTTACGGTAAAAAAGAATGAGTTAAGAGACCAACAAGCCTACAAGGGTGTAGAGTTGGGGCAGAAATGATGGTCTTGAAAAGGAAGAAACAGCAGCATTTAACTCTTTGGGGGGTCTAGTTATCAGTCCCTGAAGGAAACAGGCTGAAAACAATTGTTTCGGTAGGACTTAAATTCTGCATTGGTTTCATATGTACATCAATTCCGTTTACATCTTAATTGATGGGAATGAGTACAGGACAGTTAGCTTCTTGGTGCATCCAGAATCTAGCATATATTTGGTTCAAAGATTTGTTTTTTAACTTTTCATTCGTTTTCTGATGTACAATTTCTCTACTTCTTTTCACTCTGAAATACAACTCATCTGCTTTTAACATATCATGTGATTTGGGTAATACCTTGAGATAAGCTTTTTACAGTGAACAATCCATTTCGCAGCATCTCGTAATCCTGACACTGTCATTCAGAGACGCTTGTGGCTCTCTGAACTTCTTGTAGATATCACTCTTGTAAAACTTTCTTGTCCTCCAGACTAAAACCAATGAGATTAGTGTCCCAAAAATTGTTGTAGCAGTGATTATAATAAAAGAACGTCTGCAACAGTCAACACCATGGCAAGATACCCTTTTGTCCTAGTGAGTCCTAAAGCTTTCATCTGTTTGTCAGCCTCCTGATCATAAAGATGCCCAGCGACACGAACATTTAGTATATAGGATCCAATTGGACTTGCAATGGAACCAAAGTTATTCAAAGTGGAAAATATTTGAGCCCAAAAATATTTGAGCCCAAAAATTAGGTTAAGGCCCAACCCATGGATAACCCATAATATGAGGCCCTTAATTAAAAGAAGTTTAAATCTAGGCCCCGAATTATTAAAAGACACTCATACCCTTACATATATTGTCAAACCCCAAATTAAATAAAATTTAAATTTAAGCCCAAAATTATTAAATCTAGGCCCAAAATTATTAAAATATCGCGTGAATGTGTAAACAGAAGTTACACATGCATATGCCATGTGTATCCAGAAGTTACACATCATTATGACATGTGTAATGCAAAGTTACATATCAAAAAATAGACATAAAAAAACGCATACAAAAAATACATGTATTACTTTAATATTCATTTATAATAATTTCTTAGCATGTGTAACTAAAAGTTACACACGCATCTGTCTAGTGTAATTGAGAGTTACATATGCATCTATCTTGTGTAATTGAGAGTTACATGCATCTGTCTAGGCCCAACAACCACTGCTAGCCACCACCACCACCACTGCCTCCTCATCCTCCTCCAAAACCTGCGCCTCCACCACCACAAATAAGCCACCAGCTTTTATGAAGTTATCTGCAACCTGAAGAATAACAAACAAACATATTTTATGAGATTAAAAGAAAGACATACAAAACAATGCATAATCACTTTCAAATGCATGTGACTAGTATAATTAGGAGTTACACATACATATAAGGTTAAATGTACTTAGATTCAGAGATGTAAAAAATAATTTTGTTATTCATTTTTAGCATGTGTAACTAGGACTTACACATGGATATGGGTAGTGTTACTGAGAGTTACACATGCCTGTTTTATGTGTAATTAGGAGTTACACATGCATAGTGGCATGTGTAACCAATAGTTACACATATATAGTGGCATGTAAAGCAAAAATACTAAATATTTAACTTAAAGTGCAACAAGGAAAATTATTACATAGTAATTTACTGAATCATCTTGGCAGCATCCAAAATCACCTAGCCTAATTCTAGTTGAGTAATGTAAATAATAAAAATATTTTAAGATATAGGGAAAAATAGGATAGGCAAATGTAAGAAAAGAACCGAACCTGACACAACTTCAACTGCGTGACGCATGTGTTCCAGACCTTACACTAAGACTTTTCAAGGAAACTACCTTAGCATTGCGAGCACAAAAAGACACCAAATAATTCGAAAGAAATGATATTTCATCAATTACCAAGTCATTACTCAAACAAAATTTGGTTATAATGGAATCCCCTGATTGTTCATTCCAAAAGACCACTACAACCATATTCTGAAAAACAAGCCAACACCTAACTTTGCTAAATGTGCTCAACTGTTATAACATAGTTCTGTAGTACAAAGTTCTAGTATAACACATCAATTCCTATTTATGCTTTTTTATAACGTCACTCCTAATAAAAAAAATATCTTGTAGGACTCATATCAAACAACAAAAGAGTATTAAACTACATCCAAAAAAGGCCAGTAAGGATACAAACCTGAAACTAGATACTGGAAGATGAAAGTCAAGTTATCAAGAACACTTACAAAACCCAGGGATAATATCGAAGTTCATAAAAAAAAAAAGTAGACAAATTGAGCTCTGAATTCCCCATTTTAGCACTAACAATGACCTGAAATGTATTGGCTTGCCATATAACTCAAAACAAAAAAGTGCATCTTCAGTTTCGTCCAAGACAGTAAGCCCTCATCCTGCACTTCAAAAATAAATTACAATTAAGAGATCAGTTGCAATAAGAACTTAAATAGATGTATAATACAACTTGTGTAACCGGAAGTTACACATGCATATGGCATGTGTAATTGGAAGTTACACATCCAATTAGATTGTGTAACTAGCAGTTACACATTCAATTAGTATATCCTCAGACATATACTGAGGATCACCACCACCAACAACAACAACATATGGCATGATTCAGTCTAATAAAAAGAGTAGTATCTTGCTTCACTAATGCTAAATAAACTAGGGATACTCGAAAACCAAACCATGTATAATTCAAAATTCACAAATCTTAAAACGTTAACTCAAAACGTTAACTGCAAGGTCTACTCATTGAATGAGTAGACCACATCAACTGAAAGGTCTACTCAAAACGTTAACTGCAAGGTCTACTCATTGAATGATAAAACAAAGCATGTGTAATCAGCTAGTACACATGCATATGGCATGTGTAATCAGCTAGTACACATGCATATGGCATGTGTAAACGAAAGTTACACATGCATCTGACTTGTGTACCTAGGAGTTACACATGCATCTTACTTGTGTAACTTGGAGTTACACATACATATGTCTTCTGTACTCACCAAAATATAGGTGATACTGCCTTTGCTCAAGCTGCAAATTATAAATTTGCCATTTCATATTCTCCGTTCTCAAGGCACCTCTCTGATCAGATCTGAGCTTTGAGTCTGTCGGTGGCAACTTTTCCTACACAAATGGAGTATGTTGTACATCAAAAACCACCAGTACAAATAACTAAATCGAATGGAGATAACACAACAAACATATCGCCAGTTTTGTGGATATCAAACCTTTAATCCAGGAACGAGTTCATTGAGTGTAACAGCAAATCCGTCAAGTCATATGTCGTTAGGAATTTTGGTGGCTTACTCCACTTCCAAAGCATCCGTGAATCAGGAAACGACTCTGAACCTTTTCCCTTCCTTGAACAGTCTCCAAGTACATAATGCATCTTTGCCATCCCATCTACCAAAAATTGTTGCTACTGTTTGATAGCCCGATCTTGAACCACGCCTTGTACCTGAAAGATATCAGTACATATATGCATCATTTAGAAATTCTCACCGAATGATTCGTGCACACTTTATTTGCTATTACTCCAGTAATGACAAATGACTGCAACAAACCTGATGAGGATTTCGGTTTGTTGAATTTCTTTGAATTTCAGCTTTCATGAATACTCATGATTTCCTTCTCTACGTAGTCATCAACAGTCATGTACGACATAGCTATTCATCATCTCCACTTATTTCTCCTCCACTCGCACTACCTCCAGCTCAATTGCCACCACCAACATCACCAACTGCTCAAAATCCATTAAACAATATATAAGTAAAACATATAACTTATATCATATCCAATTAATCATATCCAATTAGCATGTGTATCTATAAGTTACACATCTAATTAGCATGTGTAACCAGTTGCTACACATATATTTATCTTGTGTACCTAGAAGTTACACATCTAATTAGCATGTGTAACTAGTAGCTACACATACATTAAACTATCAATGTTACAAGCACTCATGTATATGCTTAGTAAAAGTTCTGCACCAAAATTGAGTTAGTCGGTGAAGATGAGGAGAAGACAACGATAAATCCAACCGCGTGACGCATGTGTTCAATACAATTGTCATTTAGTTATAGGTTACATAATCTATTTTAAAATAGATTATATGTCTTCCTATGTTGTCTTCTGGTCATGTGTTCATTACAATTACACATAAGCAATGGTCACTGCTATCAGTGACAATACAATTCCATAATCGAAGATGCACTTTTTAAAATAGATTATGTGTCCTACTCGGAAACCATTGCTTATGTGTAATGGTTGGTTTCTTCGATGGTGTTTGCCTGGAAACCATTGTATTATGTAATTGTATTGTCACTCTGTCTAAATAGATTATCTACTCGGTTCCATTAGTTTCTTATCTCTCTGTCTAATCTTATTTGCAAAGTAGTGACATGTGTTTATGTTCAAATGATAAAAAGTAACAAGGATTGCTTAGTATGAAGTTGCAATAAAATGCAAGTACTTACTTCACAAAGGGAAGGTTAATCCGTCAGCAACATTGTTGCGAAAGATACTCAACATTGTGGCAAGCTCACTCCTTTCTCCGCCGAGCAACTTCTGACCTCCCCTGTTACAAAAGAACACACACACACACTCCTGCAATGGAACACATTCTCAATCTAATGTAAATGATAAGATATGACATGAACCTAAATTGAGTTATGTACACAAACATAAGAAGAGGCGATAGCTAGATACAAGGAACTCTAACCAGTGTTTTTTTTTTCATTACATAAAGCACAACAAGATTACAATCACATACAATACAACAACATAGCACCACAACAATCAAGAGTACAATACTAAACTTGCACAACATGCACCTCCTCCACCACCACCTCTTAGAATCACAAACTTAATAGAACAGTTGAAAAACTCTGCAATTCCACCACCACTGCTGAATATGACACCTCCACTTACTTCTCCACCACTCAACAGGTCAAAAATCCCCCACTAAAACCTGCACCTGCGCTGCTACCGCCACCTCCTCCTACTCAAAGATGGCTAGCACCAACAAATATCATTTCCAAGTAAAGGTTTCTTCCAACATAATCAAAGGTTTCTTCCAACATAATCAAACTATGGTAGAAAATTGAACTGCCAAAAAAATTGAAAGCATAATTTTCGATTAGATATATAGTTTGTGTCATGAAATTGCATCTGTTGTTATTGTTTTAACAATTGGAAATAAATTTTGTAAAATTATTTATCAAGAACAAAATGAAATCAAAAATTAAGAGTGGTTGAAATTAAAATTAAAATCTATGGGTAATAGAGACGATGATTAGCTGATATCAAATCTCAAATCGGTTTATAAATCGGAGCTACAAATTAAGATTTACGTCGATTTTGATGAAGAACGAATCTGAAATATTTGTTCAAAATTCTTCAAAAAAATACATCAAAACAACCAGAGTGAGTAGATGTTGTAGATCTATGACCTGATTTCGATTAAGATAAGTTCATTGAAAAGAATATGAAGATTTATGTTTGAAAAACCCTAAAATCCTTTACTGAAATCAATTAACTAAAATCTCTCAATAACATAAGATGATACTTATATGCATAATCATGCCCATCCTTCTCACGACTAAAGATCCAAGCTCTGATCAAGAATCAAACAACGAAATCGAGATTAATTTTCATTTTTTTTTCAAACCTTTTAAAATCAAACCTCTGAGATTTTGATTTCAACTCGAGACTGATAGATTAAAGCTCTCAATTAAATTAAAAAGGATATGGAAAGATTAAACTTACTTAGGTTCATTTTGTAGATGCTTCTCTGAATTGAATCGAGTTTCTTTATGCTCAGATTTAGGTTCGTATCACGATTCTACACTGACATGCTTCTGCTTCAGATCTGCCCATCACTGTTTTATTTGACTAGAGATGATAAAAAGAAACCAAATCTTACTCAAATTCGAGTGGAGATCCATAAACATCATCATTAGATATTGAACCAGAGATCGTCGGAGCTCTGAAAATCCTAGAATTCTTTAGCCGAGAGAGAGAAAGTGAAAAAGAAAATGAATCTGGAAATGAAACCTATAGCCTGTTTCATTAGGTATATATAGTAAAGGGCATTTTTGGTATACAAATTTTCCCCAAACCCTAAACTTTATTACCAAGCCCTGAAATCTAAAGTTTTGAGCCTAGAAATATTAAAAAGTGAAAGTATGGAGTTGATAGGATATGATCCATTTAGTGGGGCTTCTATATATTGAACCCATATAGTAGGGGGGTTATAGTATTTTTCACATTTCAGATATGATAGCACATAATAATGGCCATTGGGCACCAAAACAGAACCCTATTATCACTGAAGCTACATAAACAGAACCTGGGAACGCGAAAGCGATCAGAAGGTGACCCACACAAGAGATTAAAAGTATGAAAGAAAGCATTAATGGTCGAGGAAAGTTGTATTTTTGCAGAAGGATTTCAGAAGTAAACCCTGAAAAAACTCGACCGAGATAACTCCATATACTTACTAGTGATACAAAAGTGCTTATGCCAGTGGTTGAATAACCAAGTGAAGAACCAATTTGTCCCAGGTTATCAATTGCAGTTAATGTCCCACCAACTCCAAAAGTTGTAGCCAAGAATAAAATGAACATGTCAATACTCACAAGTGCTTGCAGAATTGTAAAGTCTTCTCCTCTATTTGGCTGCTGAAACATAGTGGAAAAGCACGATTGGCTCCTCCCCGGCGCAGTAAATATAGGATCTGCTTCTGGTTCAGAATTTGGTGGAAGTTCAATTGTTGCTTCCATAGTAGTACTAATTTTTTTGACAGTTCATTCTGTTTTTCGAACTTCCAGAGACGAATTTCTTCGTTAACAATGACTACAAGAGGAGAAACCAATAAGATGAAGAACTGAACTTCCAATATACTCATTTGTAGAAAAACGAGGAACAGTTTTCTCAACTATGATGATATTCATTAGAAACCCCTCAAGAATTAATGAGAGATAGAGGAAGTTATAGAACACTTTCAGCTCATTCGTTTGTCGAACAACTTTCTTAATTCTGATAGTATGAACTGATAACAACGAAATACCAGCAGGAAGAATCGAAATTATCAAGATTAAACTCTTTGAATCATCACCGTAAAAGGTAAGATAAATTTGAGTAATAATAGCACCACTTAAGCCTATGAAGCCTTTTAACAATCCAAAAACAACTCCTCTAGTTTCCGGGAAATTTTTAACGCGAGTTACTAATGCACCAGTATTAGCAAAAGCTTGAGAGTTGGCACCAATACAGATGTAAATACACATCTGCCATACTTGAGGCTTCGATATACGAGCTGTTACACTAAGCCATATCATGAAATAACCCAAAAAATTCATGGTAGCTCCAATCGAAAGGACAACCCATGGTGGTGTAACTTCATTGATTAAACCAGATAATATGCCAACATTTGCACCTAAATCTTTGAAAAAGCTTATTAGATTGGGTACATTATTTATATGTTCCTACTTTTGACACCCAATAAATATATCATTATACAACAATAAATATGTCCCTACTTTTTAATAACCCTATCCATTTAAAATTAGATTACATTAATACCCTCACCACCAATATTCAACTACCATTCCATCACCAACCTTCAAAGACCACCATCTACCAACCGCCACCATTGCACCACCACCAGTCTGCCACCACCACCACATGTCCGCCACCACCACTGACGCCACCACCGCCGCCACCACCACTATTGCACCACCACCACAAGTCTGTCACCATCACTGACGCCACCACCACCAGTCCACCACCGCCGCCGTCGCCGCCACCACCAATACTCCGTCGCCGCCGCCACCACCACTACTCCGTCGCCGCTGCCACCACCAAATTAGGGGATCAACAACAATAGTTGATCCAAAAAGAAAAAAGGATCAACAGTAGAAGTTGATCCAAATTAGGGGATCAACAGTAGTAGTTTATCCAAAAAAAGGATCAACAGTAGAAGTTGATCCAATTTAGGGGATCAACAATGGTTCAACAATGAAAGTTGATCCATGTAAATGGAGTGAACTTGGCGTGAGTCAAACACGCATCATCTGACATGGAGTCAATCATGCTACCATTGCACCACAAGTTCAACATTGGAAGAAATTTACATGATTTAAATTACAAGCATGATTATACTTATCCAAGGAAATATCGTCAACAATAGGAGTTCAAAGGATCAACAGCAGTAGTTGATCCCATAAAAAATTGGGTCAACAACAAGAGTTGATCCATATAGATGGATCAACAACCATAGTTGATCCAAAAAAATTCCCATTCGTACCTCTCCACCATTACCGCCACCAACAAATCACACATTTCCAGCACCACCACCACCACCAAAACAACCAGAACCAAAATCCAACACCAATTTCATCATTCCAACCAAAACCACCTCCATCTACATCATGTAAATTTCTTCCACAAGTTCTAAACTATTCTCATCTACGTCACAATCACTTACAATACCACTAGTACCGAAATAAACTTAGATTCAAATACGTACCTCATCCGCCGTCGCTGCTACACCACCACCATAAATCGTAACCTAAACCAGATCTCGATCTATAATCCCAACGTTTCCCTATCAGTAAAAGTTCCGAACAACACCAACGGCGGATCGATGGACTAAAAGATACGTAAAACACCCAAGCCGCTAATAAACTACCAAGAACAAGTAACGAGATCGGATTTGTAATCAACGAGAATGCAACAACAGCAGCTAAGATCATCATGTAATTTACACGAAAATATGTGAAATGATATTGACCAAGGTTCTTCTTCAATTGATTCAACGGCAACAGTATTGGTGGTGTTGGTGTGGTGGCGACAGAGATGGTAATGGTGGCGACGAAGTTATTTTGATGGTTCTGTTCTTCTCAAAAGAGAAGAAGAAGTTGAAGTATAAACACGTACAGGTTAAAAATGGAAATCATCAAAATAATTTTTTAAATAAAATTTCAATTATGCCATCAGGGACATTTGTAAAGTCTGTTAGGGATATTTGTGAAGACCCATCAAAAGGAGGGACAATAATTCAATTACCACTATTAGATTAAGAGTTGTTTGGTCATAACCGAGTGATGATTTGATATCGGTTGAGTATACACCAAAGATATATGTTGCTCCCGCTGCTGACATAATTAAGAACGAAGAGAAGGCCATAAACCAACGACCACGGTATACCTTCCACATCAGTTGCAGAACTCCATGACCACTAGAGTTCCCAATCGCCATGGATGTGAAATTTAGCTAGCTACTGGACTGGTGATGGTGTGCAAGGGATTTATAGAGAGACTACTACTACTAGTGGCATTACTAGTCCGCTAAAGACAGGACCATTACTGTCTTCATCTAGATGGACCGCCGCCCAATAGCTGCTAAATTGGACAGTTTCTCGTAGTTTGTCTTGGACCCACCTCAGTTTGTTTTTCATTCCAGTCCGTTGCTTTATCCAAGACGCAGCAATCAGCCGATCAGATGCCTGTGAGTAATTACCTAATTTTGTTTAACTGGGCGTATTCCTGTTCTGTTTTGAGATTTACTTTAAGATAAGGCCAATATAAATATTATCATTCACAAATGTTTCTAACTTCCCCATCCAATTTGCGTTTGAAGTTTTCTTTATATGGACTAAGTAGTTAGTTATGGATATAAATCTTCCTAATTATTAGCAAATTCAGCAAAGATCATCCTAATTAAATGCCAATATTAGTTTTCACTCTATTTCTTTATCTGAGGATATTTATCTGACAGGTCATTGTTCTTGCTATATATTTCTGCAATCCCATTACCAACACATCTTCCAATTTTCAATCATTTCATTGCTCTCTTCTTCATTTTTTTGATCTTTCCTTACTCTCTTCTTCATCTTACCGCCATGAGTACTACTGCTAGTTCAAGGTGTGGTAATGGACCAGAATCTATTCAGTTTATGGTACATCTAATAAAGGGACGATGGTTCATGATTTTTGCATCGTTTCTTATTATGACGGGTGCTGGTGCGACATATCTCTTTGGCACATATTCAAAACAGATAAAATCTTCACTCGGGTACGATCAAGAAACGCTTAATTTAATAGGGTTTTTCAAAGATTTAGGTGCAAATATTGGAGTGCCGTCAGGTTTAATTGCTGAAATAGCACCTTCATGGGTAGTTCTTCTAATTGGAGCTGGAATGAACTTTTTTGGATATTTAATGATCTGGCTTGCTGTTACAGGCAAAATTGCTAAACCTAAAGTTTGGCATATGTGTTTATATATATGCATTGGTGCAAATTCTCAAAATTTCGCCAACACTGGCTCGTTAGTTCCTTGTGTTAAGAATTTCCCTGAGAGTCGAGGCATCATGTTGGGTCTTTTAAAAGGGTTTGTCGGCCTCAGCGGAGCAGTGCTGACACAAGTTTACTTTGCAATTTATGGTAATGACTCTAAATCCCTTATCCTGCTTATTGGTTGGCTACCTGCTGCAGTATCTGTAATTTTCGTTTACACGATTAGGGAGATGCCCGTTGTTCGACAACCAAATGAGAAAAAAGTATTCTATCAGTTTCTTTATATCTCGATAGCACTAGCTTTGTTTCTCATGTGCATAATCATAACACAGAAGAAGATCAAATTTCCTCATGGCGGGTACGTTGTGACCGCTACCATAGTGTGTCTCATTTTGTTCCTTCCTCTTCTTGTTGCAATTAAGGAAGAAATTGGGATATGGAATTCCAAAAAACAACCTCTGACAGATGTAGTCATACAAAAACCACCTGTTACGGATTCAACAGCACCACCGCCAAAGTCTGTGCAATTGGCAGAAAAATCAGTAGATTCTTGGTACTCAAACGTGTTCAACCCCCCTAACAGAGGTGAGGATTATACAATTTTACAAGCTCTGCTAAGTGTAGACATGTTGATCATCTTCCTAGCAACATTTTGTGGTCTTGGGTCAAGCTTAGCCGCAATTGATAACTTGGGTCAGATTGGTGAGGCATTAGGCTATCCTGCTCTTACAGTAAGTACATTTGCTTCTCTTGTAAGTATATGGAATTATTCTGGGCGGGTATTTTCTGGTTTTATAACGGAAGCTCTTCTTGCAAAGTATGGTTTTCCCCGTCCTCTGATGATGACGATCGTTCTTCTATTGTCATGTGTTGGTCATCTCTTAATTGCATTTCCATTTGACGGGTCTATATACATCGCGTCCATTCTCATTGGCTTTTCATTTGGTGCACAATTGACTTTGTTATTTACCATCATATCTGAACTATTCGGGCTTAGATTCTACTCCACCTTGTTCAATTGCGGCCAGTTGGCAAGCCCTATCGGCTCCTATGTATTGAACGTCAAAACTGCAGGAGTGCTATACGACAGAGAAGCTCATAAGCAATTTCCAAACCTGGGACATGTATCGGTGAAGGAGCTAACTTGTATCGGAGTACATTGCTATCGGCTTTCTTTTATCATAATGGCTGCAGTAACAGGGTTTGGAGCTCTTGCTTCGTTTATATTGGTTATTAGGACGCGGAAATTTTATAAAGGAGACATATATAAGAAGTTCAGAGACGATACAACTGCTAGTGGAGGGGATGTGACTATGACATCGTCCGGTGTAAGTCAACGGCAAAACAGATAAAAAGATGTTCAAAGTTTGTCGCACTCAAGCTGATTCTCTAGGTTAGTTTTTGTTTCAGTTAGGAGTTTTAGTAGGTTTTGTTTTCGTTTTCCTTTATATAGGTGTCCAAGGAAAACAAATCTTCTTGATCACTTCATAACAATATTCAAATGAATTGGTTGTTTATATGACTGAAAGATTAACTCCAAAATTATTTACTTATATGGGCTATTCCTTCTCTTAATTTGGATTTTTGTCGACGTAGTTTTAAATAGAATTTTGGGGCTATAAAAGGGGTGGGAATTTTGGGGCTTTTTAGGGTCATGAAATAGTAAATGAGGTTATCCCTTATCACATCATATTCCTAATGTCTATTATACCCTTACCTAAATTTCACTATTCATAAAAAAAAAAATCCTAAATCTATAATCTTCTCCTTCTCATTTACAATGAACGCACAATCGGGGATATGGAAACTAATTGGGGATATGAATTACTTCCCCCAACCAAAGGTGTCTGCTAAGGGGTGTTTTTTGGGGACGAAATTACTAAAACACCATTTGATTAATTAAAAAACATTATGAAAAGACTGTTATACCCTCCCCACAAAATAAAAACTTAAAATCAAAACCAAACACAAAATCATTTATCCCCCATTTGAGTACCAGCATACTCGTGTGTTAGTGTTAGGTTTTGAATTTTTTTTTCTTCATCTTCTTCATCGTTCTTCATCGGTTCTTCATCGACGATTAATCGTTAAATCAAAAATTTCATCGTCGATTAACCTACCCGAATCATAACCATGCCTCCACTAAAGAAACCAAACGCCCAATCGAACTCAAAATCGATTGCTCAACAAAAACAGGCAGAAAGACTTGCTAAGATTGCTCAAGAGCAAGAACACGAAGAACAAGAGTTATCGGACGATCAACTACTCAGAAAGATGGTTTCTGTGCAAAGTTAAGTCATTTAAAACTGTTTAATTAGTGTTTCAATCGATTTGTAACTATGGGTTTAGGTCAAAATCACGAAACCCTGACTGGAATAGTTGAGTTTCAGTAATTCCGACATTCACTTTAGTATGAATACCACACCGGAAGTAAGTACCGGCATTCGATCTAGGATGAAGACCACACCGTTAGTGCCTCCCGGTATTCAATTTAGTATGAATACCACACCGGAAACCAGTACCGGCATTCGATTTAGTATGAAGACGACATCAAAGATATACCAAGCATTTAATTTAGGTTGAATACCACGCCGGAACTTAGTTTCAGAAAATCCTAGGATTTTTTCATCTGTACCGGCAAACATTGTAGTTTAGATTCCATGCCGGCGCTAGAGTTTTAGTATCCACGAACTTCAGCATTATTACCGGCATCTTCGATTTTTTTTTCAATGCCGGTATTAAGTCCCAACATGGGTTTTTGTTATACGTTTATGCCGGTACTAGTATTTTGTGTTCCAGGAATTTCCCAAGGTGTACCGGCATCCTCGAATACTATTTTGCAATGCCAGTACTGCTTCCCGGCATGTTCGATACCTTTTTTTGTATGCCGGTAGTGATGATTCTATGTCGTAATGTGGTGTATCTATGCCGGTATTAGAAATGAAAGTTAGTTGTCTTATATTTATTTCGTTCTTCTTTTGAAATAGATTTAAAGCAAAGGAATCCAAAGCAAAGGAGGCTAACAAAGGAAAAGCAAAAGCTGTTGTCACTAAGAAAAAAAAAAGAAGGATGGTCTTGATACTCCTCAGTCTCTGCCTCCTCGAGGGAATAACAAAAAGTGTTTGGGTGCTGGGACAAGAGGGGATATTTGGGAGAGTGGTCGTGATCGTTGTAAAATCGTAATCCGTGAATCTTGCGGAGCTGTTGAGGAGGAAGATGAGCAAGATGAAGAGGAAAGTGAGGAGGAAGACAATGAGATTGATCCAACTCAATTAGCAAACCAAAGCCAAGGGGTAGTGGAACAAGGTGGTCCAAGTCAACAATCCACACAACGCAAGGGGAAAGGCAAAGGCAAAGGCAAAGTAAAAGTTAAAGGTTCGCACCTTCCTCATATTGATGACATGATACCCGACCTTGAACGTGGTAAATTTTGGGGCGCATCTTCTTTTGATCCGGAGTATCTATTTGGCTACAAGGACTCATGGGCTCGTACTATATATCAGACCTATGTAAGAATTTTTATCTCGTGCATATGTATTGTTTTGTATTTATGCAAAATCTCTTAATCGTATTATATCCTAATTGAAGGATCATACGAAGGTTGTGCGTGTTTGCCGAAACCAAGCCGCGACAAATTGGGATTTGTCTTTGGATCATGAAGAGGTCCAAGCAATAGTAAAGGATTCTGGTCTATATCCTTTGGTTGAAAATTATGTGAAGCCAGATATTGTGACAGTCAATTGCTTCGTCGAAAGGTATCATGGTGAAACTGATACCATGCACTTCCCGTTTGGAGACATGACCTTGATCCCCGAAGATGCTCAGAACATTATATGCTTGGAATTTATCGGCAAATCAATCGCAGAACGAGATAATCATTCTTTTGAGCTAGAATGGACGAAGTTGCACGAGCTTACTAACAAGTTGTTTGGTTGGGACTACAAAACTTCTGTGGAAAGCTTCTATGTATTTAAGGTTAGTAGGACAAAAACCATCAAGCTGACCCTGCTTAAGGAGAAGTTTGAAAATACAAAGGCAAGAAGTTTGAAGGATGGATGGGACCCCGCACGGATTCGTTATACAGCCGCTGCGTACCTGTTATTCATCTTGGGCACTAGGGTATTCCCTGACACTAGTAGCAACAGGGTTAGTGCAAACTACCTTCAGTACTTGGATCCGTTAGAAGAGGTCTTTACCTATTCATGGGGCACCGTGGCAATGGCACATTTGATGGCGGAGATGAGAAGGGCATCTAAGGCGGTTGCAAACCAATTTGTTGGGAATTTCACTCTACTCCAGGTATTTTTGTTTTTAAACTAATGTTCTTATTTATATTGTTCACATGTACCCTTATCATGAATTTAGAAACAAAATTTACTGATTTTTATATGTATCATTTCACATTTGTATAGGTGTGGGCTTATGAACATTTCCCAACTTTGTTCAAGGACAACCCCTTCTTGAAGTTTATTCTCGTTGATGACCCCGAGGAGCTTAGAGCCAAGAGATACGAGTTCAACAACCATCCAAACCCGGTAACGATCGTCGACTGACAGAAATGAGATTGGCTTTGGACGCGATGACTACCAAAGATGTTGTGTTCGACCCTTACAAGGAGGCTAGAGAGAACCGCCAATACCTGAGGTTTTATAACGTTGCATTTTACCAAGGGCCTTTGTTCCACCCAAAGAGATACGTTATGGATGATCCTCGACGTGTGATGCGGCAACTTGGATACAAGCAATTACCTAGATGCATGACAGCCTCTAATGAAAGGTACGTTCTTGATTTTTGTCAGTGCATGACAAGTTCCACATAGTTGAGGGTAATGTATGATCCAACTCCGGAACCAACAAATTAGAGGGATATGTAACCACGTCGTTTGGTAGATGCTACTAATTGGGAGCTTGTGAACAACGGTGATGAAGCCGACCCACACTACATTCATGATTACTTGGAATGGTCACATCATATTGTCGTGCGCCCGGAAGACGTCCAAGTTCCACCCCAGAAAAGCCCTCCCGTTCCAACTCCTATAAAGGCACCACCTACGATGGCCCAACTTAATAAGACCGTTGGATTGCTAGTAAGTATAGTTAATTGCTTAGTCGTTTAATGTACACATAATCTTACATTAGCATATATATACTAATTATGTGTTGTTTGTATGAAACTAGCGGCGTCGGCTTGGCAAGTTGAAGAAGATGTTAGGTTGCAAGTACGAGGAAGGAGAGGTGCTATCCCTTGAAGAAATGAAAGAAGTCGTGGAAAAGCTTGATAAAATTGAAGGCCCAAGTGAAAGAGCTTTGTTTGGGGAAACAAGGAAGGCGCCCGTTTTCAAGAAGCAAAAGACCTAGTGATGAACTCTATAGTTGTGTTTCGTTATTTGGATGGTGGTTGTTATGTTTTGAACAATTTCTAACTTGTTTTTGGTTGAACTCTTTAGTTGCTTGGTTTACTTTTGGTTTATGATACTTTGATAAAGAAAATTTAGGCACGATTCAGTTGTTTGGTTTATGTTGAACATTTGGGTTGTATCTCGCGATAGAAAACTATGTGGCCACTGATCAAGTGACGGCGAATTGCTTCTTGGAGAGGTTTTATGCTTCAACTGATACCTTTCATTTTCCTTTTGGCGAGATGACCATTATCCCTGAAGATGTCCAGAGAATATTAGGTCTAGAGATCCTTGGAAAAGACTTTAAGAAAGAAGATGACGGTAAGACCCTAGAATGGTCCAAGATCTATGAGCTGACTAAAAAGTTGTTTGGTTGGGACGAGGCAAAGATAAAATCAAATATGTACGTGTCAAATAATACCATGACAAAGACTATTAAAGTCGTCAAGCTCAGAGAATTGTTTGGGAATACGATGGGCAAGGAATTGAATGTCGAACAAATTCAAGCAAACTGTCGCTGCTTATCTGTTGTTCCTCTTGGGAATTGCAATATTCCCTGACTCTAATGGTAACAAGGTGCATATGAACCACTTAAAATACTTGGATCCCTTGGAGGAGGTTCATAAGTATTCATGGGGAACTGATTTCTTGGCACATTTTTTGGCGGATATGCGTAGATCTTCTAAGGCGACTTTTGTCAATTTAATGGGAATTTCACTGTATTAGACACGGGTAATGTGAACTAGTTATTTTGTTTTCCAATTATTTTTTTTTTTATACATTTCATTGGAACGATCTTTCATTTGCGTAGGTGTGGGCTTATGAACACTTCCCAACATTATTCAAGGACTACAAATATTTGGAGTCGTCAACGTATGGTTTGGAACCACGGCTTCCTGTAGCAAAGAAATACACTTTCGACAATAAACCGAAGCCCAATAACAGAACTCGGTTATACACCATGAGAGAGGCTTTGGACTCTATCGCTGTCGAAGATGTTGTGTTTGACCCATATAGGAACGAAAGATGAGCTCACTTTGCAAGGCATGATAATGTTGCATTTTACAACGGATCGTTGTTTCATCCAAAAGGATTTGTTATGCATAACCCTCGTCGTGTGATGCGCCAACTTGGGTACAAACAGAAAACACTTACGGGTAAATATGATGCCAAATTCTCTCATGACTTTCCTCAATGCCTATCAGATGAACAACATACGCTGGTAGTTTACAAACCACCTCCTCTACTTGTACATTGGAATGAAAGGGAAGAACAACAAGTAGTGCTGGATACGGTTGATTGGGAATTGGAGGAAAACAGTTATGAGTTGGAACCAAGCTTCCTCAGAGGTCATTCGAGGTACTCACATTCTTATATTGTATGCCCGGCCACCGAAACAGTGCCTCCACAAGCAGAATCTCCCTCCACAACTCCTGAAAAACTTACTCTACACGTACTTCAAAAGACACTCCTTTTGTTGGTACGTAATTCTCGGTTCACTTCCCATTATTTGAATGTATATCTATAAACTTATAAAAGTTAACATGCTAATGGAAAAATATGACAACAGCGTTCGCGGCTTTTGAAATTGGGAGACTGGTTTAAATGCAAGAACAAGAAATGAGAGGTGTCGACCAGAGAAATGAAGAAAGTCGAGGAAAAGATAGACAAAATTGAAGATCCAAATGCAAAGGACTTGTGGCAGAAAGGAAGAAGATGGTTCACAAGAAGCCAAGGACCGAGTGCACTAAGATGTTTGTTAATATTTCTTTTATAGTATTAGATATGTCTTTGAACAATCTACTTTCGGTTTATGTTTATTTGTGTGTCTTGCTAAACTTTGAACATGTATGTTTCATTTGTTTTCGATTGGAACATATTAACTTTACATTGGTTTCTTGCTAAACTTTGGAGATGTTGATTTCATTTTTTTTTTTTGGCTTAGACCATAATATATTGGTTAATGTATGTCAAACATTGCAATTTTTATGTTTTTTTTTCTCAGAACCGGCACGGTAGTGTTTATGGGTGAAAACTACTCCTGCAGAATTTGGTAATTTGGGGTGTGGATGAGGAATGAATTTAAACCTTTAAACAAATGCACTACGCGGTGAGTGCTTGTAGATTCGAGAGATCAATCTATGCAAGTCCGGCCTAAACCAAGAAATGGCCGTTCCAGACTTGTTTCGGTCACAAAGTGAAGGAGATGGGGTTGATCTTAGGGAGGAAGCGAAGAAGGTGTTGAGATTGTGAACGTATTGGCTTGATTATGACTTGTAACGTAGAAGGTGAGCAGGCTTGCGGTTGATGCAAGCAGGCCCCGGGTGTTTGAATACGATTTTTGTATTAACACTTGATTTTCTGTCTCGTCTGAACTTGTGTTGTTGTTTAAAATAGGGCGGAGAACCTATTTATACAAGTCATTGAGCCTCATTCACGTCTCTCATGGGAAGTGGAGGAAGTGGAGTGATGGAGTAGTGGAGTTGTGCGTCGACCCGTCTTGCCCACTTCTCCCGTTCATCTCTAACCGTCCATGACTTCCCGACACGTTCTTGTGATGGCGCATTGCACGCCGCACGCCGTAAACCGCCGAGACCAATACCCCGTATGTATCCCCGGTTTGTGACATGATTGATGTTCGGAATGTGTGGATCGTGGATCCACAAAAGGTAGCATGTAATGCTAAATTGAATAACTGCGTTATTCGGGAAGTTGATACTTGTGAAGTATCATGTGTATTTTATGCGGAGTCTTTGCATTATGGTGTGGTAAAGTGATGGGTAATGACGCCTCACTAACCAAATAACTCTTGACCGTGGTTGTATAACCAAGGCTGGTGAAGTTGGACGGATGAGATGATCTTTGAGACACTCATCTCGCGACCGTTAATGAAAATTAGGGTTTTTGAAGAGGAGCGCAAGCATGACTCTTGCCTTGGTCGAAACCAAGTATGGGAAGAATTTTGGAGAGGACCGACCTAGGACGTGTATGTAGATGGCATGCCGGGTGTACACGTACATGTCTCACCGTCCCATGAAGGTGCGATCTAGGCCACTCAATTTGACCGGCAAAGAGGAGTGGTTGAGATCGGTTTGCGGCAGAAATCCTTGCCGCAAAGGAGTTGGAGATCGCATGACATTCCTCGCATGCGTTTCAAGACGACCCATCTTGGTCGGTCTTGGTCGATCATACCGGTGTGTAGGTGGTATGCCGATGTTCACACCTATACCGACTATCCCATGAAAACGTGATCTAAGCCACTCAAATCATCCGGTGAAGTTGAGTGGTCGAGATCGGTTGCAATTTGGGAAGTGTAACCACGCATGTTTGGGCGGGCGTTTTGGATTAGCCGGGCATGGGATGCCTTGGACGATCGCATGAGGAGGTAGATGAGCCCACGGTGGTCATGCTTTGGTATGACCGGCCCTTGCTTAATCTAATCTCGTGACCCTCCATTCGTGCCTAGGAGAAGATGGACGCACGTGATGATTTGAAACCCTAATTTTGGCTTTCAAAAGCCGTGCGCCCTCCTTGTTTGGGTGATGAATTTGTCACGGCCAAACATTGTTGGTCTTGACCGATTGGTCAAGTGTGTGGCGGTCCCACGGTGATCGTGTTGACATGCTCGGGGCCCTTTGAGTCTACATCTACACCCTCCATCTATACCGCGAAGATGGATGGTTGAGACCGCTTTGCAACACACGTAATATGCCGCAAACCCTAATTTAGGGTTTTCCGTCCATAATGCTTGGTATGAACGGTTTCTTGGCAAGTTAGGCCAATGACCGACCATGCGGGGTCGGGCCGTGGGTATTCCATACCGCTTGGGGGTGATGGAATTGATCCGGGGTCATCCAATCATGCTTATGGAGTTGGATGACTGCGATCGAATCATATCCGGGATCGATACTGGTCAGTCAGGATGCTCAATCGGGCTAGTATAACACACCGAGAGGGGCTCAATCGGGCTAGTATAACACACCGAGAGGGGCTCGGGCTAGTATAACACACCGAGAATCGGCTCAGACGGGTATTTCGTACATGGTTTCATTATAGTGCTTGGAGGTTCGTGTTACTCGTAAGAGTAACACTCGGTCGTCATGCCACACCGATAATGAGTACCGGAAATACAAGGCCGATATGAAATTCACAGGGGATTGTTGCCACATGCTCCAACCTGAGGAATTTCATGTATTCACGAGAATGGGATTGTTGCTACATGCTCCATTCTTGGTGAATTAAGTGAGGGAGTATCCAACACTTATAAATGGCTTTATCTTTTACAAGATGTCGCCGCATGATTCTTTATGGTTTTTTACAAATTTAACCTTAAACGAAAATCCACCATCAACATTAAGTCCCCGCCTAGCACATAATGGTTACACTATTGTGTGGTAGGCATGAGATGGTGACATACATATGTGAGAAAGACAGATGAAAGGAGTTTACCAGGAAGAGTGTTGGCTGACCGCTAGTTTCCCACGCCGTCACGCTTGTATGGAATCCTTGGTGGGGCCGGTTTCTTTCTTTGGGTATTTGAATCAAAAGAGGAAACCAAATAAGGGAGAAATACTTCTTCTATTGGGATTCTTCTAATTTTTTGTCTATAAAAGAGACAAAACCCTTTTTCTTTTTCTCACGAATTTTTTTTTTTTGTTTGTTTCTCGTCCGCAGCCTTTGCCGCGCCGCCATTATTCGTTCTTCTTTGTCATCGGAGCTTGTTGCTCTAATCGTTGCCGTTGCTGCCGTCCGTCCATCCAAGGTGAGTTTCGGTCTTTTTTTTTTTTTTTTTTTTTTTTTTTTTGCTAGCTTGCTAGGTAAACACCTTTGGTAAGATGTGCATATGCTTAGTCTCTCCACCATTACATGCAAAACCAAGCTTTTAGGTTGTATCTTGAAAAGGAAAACCTTGGCTTGAAATCTCGCATACACGATTCCCATGAATAAAGAAAATCGTGTTATGATGCGTGAGAATGAACGTGGGCCCGCCGTGTATGCCGGAACGTGGGTCTTATTCATATATGCTTGATTGAAATTTTCACCGAACTTGAAACTTGTACCGACTTGAAAACAATACCAGATCGAAAGTTGTACCGGACTGAAACTTGTACCTGACTTGAAATCAATACCAGACTGAAACTTGTACCAGACTGAAACTTTGCACCTGACTTGAAATCAATACCAGACTGAAACTTGTACCAGACTGAAACTTTGCACCTGACTTGCAATCAATACCAGACTGAAACTTGTGCCTGACTTAAGCCAGTGTTTGGGCCGGTTTTGTGTGCTCCGACGTGAGTTATGTCTTGCCGTGTGACTACATCTCTCATGTGCTTTTCATACAAGTTCTAACTCCTGTCTTTTATTTCATTATGGAATGAAGAAAAGAATTCCTGTCGAGATGTCTTCCGGAGATAATGCTGGTACCAAATCGTGAAGTGTTGATGCCTTCAAAGATATGCCGAACATTGATGATGAGTTGTTTACCTTGCCTTTTCCAAACACCAGAAGGCATCCTTCTCATAAGATAGTCCTTCTTTCCGATTCAGAAAATATGGAGGCCGATCCGTTTTCTTCTTCAGCACTTGTGGTGAGATTTTGTCTCCAGAGAAATGAATATCCGCCTTCCCCTATTGACTTCAAGATTTGCCATACTCCACTGGGTTCTTATGAAGGATGGATGAGACGCATGTTGAGTAATAAGGGCATTAAAGATAATTTTCTTTCGGCGCAAATCCTCAATGCGGTCATGGCATCTGGCCGCTCTTGAAATTAAGAAAGACGCCGCGGGTTTGATTACCTTCATTTCTCGGTGGCGTATTTCTACTCATACAGCCATATCTAGATGGGGAGAGATGACTATTACCCCGGAGAGTGTAGCTGCATTAATGAACCCGCTCGTTGCTCTAGGAAGTCTTTCTTACGATCTCTCGATACGGAGCAACGTGACTATGATGCTATACTTCAAAGGTGGCTAATTCGACAACACGGACAAGGAGGAGAAAAACAAATACGAGATGCTTTTACACACGGGTGGGTGTCGGAGTGGTCTCCAGCAGACCGAGCCGGATCAAGAGTTGGAAAATGAGCTCGGTGTGATTGCGTTCATGTCTTTATGGCTATCCGAGAGATATGTTCGACGATGGTTGGAAAGAAAACCATTAGAGGTGACCTTGTCAAGATTGCTATAAGGCTGGAAAAAGGTAAAGTTCTTCCCCTGGGTGCCTTGTTCCTTGGATCGATGTATTCTCATCTGGACGCCTTAGCAATGGACATGCATGTTTCTAACGGGTACAAGAAGGTGGAATCGCACGTTCACTTCGCTTTTCTTCAGGCATTCTTATGGGAACACTTCAAAAGCTATGCTCCTACCCCCTACAAATTTGCTCACCAACTTGTATGGTGGCTCGAGAATACTCATTTGGAATAAGAAGCGCCCAGCAGCCGGTGCGAGACTTGTGGACGCATTTGACAATGTGTCTTCCGTAGACTTCCGTCCATGGGGGCCGGTCCATCCTTCCGTTGTTCGGCCCAAAGACTTTTTCTATTGCTTCGATGGCCCCCGATGTTGTGTCGCTGCATCGATGTTAAGACTATGAGATCGGGGAAATTGTTTACATGCGCACCGCATCCCCGGATATGTCCCGTCTTTATTCAACGAAGAGTTTACCGTGACTCCGTACAATATTGATGGGCGGCTCGTCAAATGGGGTTTGATCGGGGTGTCCCATTTATCCGTCCACCGGGGTTACGAGAGAATTCCTCCCGAATATTCTTAATGCCGACGTGTTCTTGGAACGGGTGAGCCTTCCCTTCCTCGCCTATTGGTAGAAACCCGTGGTAACCGATAAGTATAAGGAATTTTGGAAGAAACAACTCGTTGGTTTTCCAGAATTTTCGGAGAGTGTTGTGACAGATCCCCCGTGGTGAACCATCTTCGACGTCTTGACGAAGTATTTCCGGTTGAAGCCGCTCCCAGCCAAACGGACCAGAGCTGAGGATTGCAGTCCCCAAGTAGGAGAGAGACCTAAGAGGCCAGCATGCGGTCCTAGTAGTCCTCAATTCCTCCAATATGCAGGTATTTAAATATTTTCCCCTCGGTTCTTTCATTTCTCCAGTGTAAATTCTTCTAAAAATGATCCTTGCTTGAAATCAGGGAATTTCGAAAGAGAATGTCTTCACAAGGTTGGCGCGCATTCAAAATGAGAAAGCTGGTAATGCTGGTCTTCATGCTGAGAAGTATGGCGGTACTAATCTTCATGCTGAGAAGTCTGGAGAAACCGCTCCTTTTTCTGACCATGACAGAGATGATGCAAGCTCGGTTGAACAAGGCGCTTCCTTAGTGATCTTGTTGACGGGGTCGTGATGGAAATTAGCACCCGTGAGCGAAATAGATGCGGAAGGAATATGAGAGAGGCAAAGTGCTCTGCTATGGTTGAGACGGCTCCCCTTGAGATCCATCCCGAACAGGGTTCCAATCAATATGGCTATTATGGTGACCCCTTCCGAAAGGCCTCCCCGCAACCGACAAGGCTCTGCGGTTGGTGAATTGCCGGTGATGTAACCTGGGGCTTTGTTCGATCCTCCTTTTCTGTCCCTTATCCAGTCATGTGTTGGTTGGTGGATTCAGCGTGCTGGGTTCGGTTCGAAGAGTTGTACACGCGATATGGGAGAAGCACGGTCACATTGCTACCACCACGAAACTCAAAAGTCGTCTTGCGTTGGTCAACCGTGTCCAAGAAGCTTTAGTTTCTATCAAGGGGATGAGCGTCACGACTGGTCGAACAGGTTCGAGGAGATGATTGAAGATTGGAGGTGCCATCGGGACGTGTTTGTGCAAGATACGGCTTCAATGCTCCTTGGTTCTTCGAAGGTTTCTCCAAGATTCAGGAGCTTCAGAAATTACAGGATGAAGTCCCTTTCGCGGACTGCGTTGCTCGCCAGGAAGAAGAGGTTGAGAAGTTGTCTAAGGAACTGGAGCTGAAGCAGGCTGTGCTTCGAAGGATGAAGGTTTCTCTTGCCCAGAAGGACGAGTTGTTGCTGAAGGAATTTCCTTGAAGTATTCATGCCATATACTTGTCTCTTCTTTTAGATGTTTTTTCTTTTTGAGTGATAGTGAGTATTTTCTTTGATCTCCGGTTTTGGGTTAATAGGTGATTGAATTGGCTTATTTTGAGATAGTTTTGTGAACAACCTTTTTGAAAGAGATTATGTTAAACGAAATTTGAATCTTGGTCATGAATGATTGCACATATCACATGAAATTGTAAATGTTATGCAAAAGGGAGGTACGGATGGAAACAAACATGGCGTTGATCACTGAGCCTCTTTCCCCACGTGCGGGATGCCAAGTCCCCAGTGGATTCAAAACTATCTTTCTTGTAAAATTGTTGAGTAAAACTTACTTGCTTTCGAAGCCTCACTTGTATCGAACCGGAGTTGCCTTTCTAAGAAAATCCTCCGCACCAATTTCTCGAGTTATCGATCCGGGACCAAGCTTCTCCCGAACAATGCGCTTCAAAGCGTTGCATTCACTCGGGTGGGGTGATGAAGGAACCGGTGGTAATGACAAGTACCTCGGGTCCATTACTTGATCGGTGGGTGACGCCATACCGGGGTAGCCCCACTTCTCCATTTCGTACCCACGCCTCCGGTAGCTCAGAATCTTCTTCATCGGGAAGGGGAAATGTAAGAACGTTGTGTCCGACTTTTCTGCGTCGTGGGCGTTGTAACGTCTCTCCGTGGCTTTGATGTGGAACAGGAGATGAAATTGGAAGATTTGCGAGTGCCGAGTCATATCTCAGGGATCGCTTGCCTAGGTAAAGGGATGTGGAAGGTGTCGTGGGTGTCGGCTGCTGAGTGATCGGATTGAACGCTCCCATCCTCTCGTATTCGGGTATTTCCGATTGATTTCTCCTTCCTCAGCGTTTCTTGATCGGTTGAAATGTCGACGCAGTTGGACGAGTCTTAGGGCTTCGAAAGAGTTTTGAGATATAAATCCTCTAGCCAGGCTCCATAGGTCGCAGCTCCCTTTCTTTATCTCGGAGACATTGTAGTACTCAGGATAAGTCTTTTCCCCGTCCGAACCGTGTTGTCCATCTTTCTTGATTCGTTTTCGATTGCGTGCTCTCTTTGCTTCTCCACTTGTAAAGGTGTGACTCGACTAAGGATTCAACGTTTCTTACCTTTGTTCGAGTCGATGCCTATCGACCCTCCTTGTAATTGTGCTTGCTATATCATTCAAAAGGCGAAATGTCTCGCTCCGCTTCCGGTGATACCGGCTTGATTTGCCAAGACATCCTCCAACATTCCAGCTATGCTTCCCATGATATCTCGAACCACTGCGGATTAGGGTGAGGATACTTCGTGAGACAAAAACCGAAGAATTGAGAATTCGATTTTTGTAACCGAGAGATCAATCTCCCACTGTGGTCGCCAATTGTTTATGGGTGAAAACTACTCCTGCAGAATTTGGTAATTTGGGGTGTGGATGAGGAATGAATTTAAACCTTTAAACAAATGCACTGCGCGGTGAGTGCTTGTAGATTCGAGAGATCAATATGTGCAAGTCCGGCCTAAACCAAGAAATGGCCGTTCCAGACTTGTTTCGGTCACAAAGTGAAGGAGATGGGGTTGATCTTAGGGAGGGAAGCGAAGAAGGTGTTGAGATTGTGAAGGTGTTGGCTTGCTTATGACTTATGAAAGGTGAGCAGGCTTGCGGTTGATGCAAGCATGCCCCGGGTGTTTGAATACGATTTTTGTATTAACACTTGATTTTCTGTCTCGTCTGAACTTGTGTTGTTGTTTGAAATAGGGCGGAGAACCTATTTATACAAGTCATTGAGCCTCATTCACGTCTCTCGTGGGAAGTGGAGGAAGTGGAGTGATGGAGTAGTGGAGTTGTGCGTCGACCGGTCTTGCCCACTTCTCTGTTCATCTCAAACCGTCCATGACTTCGACACGTTCTTGTGATGGCGCGTTGCACGCTGCATGCTGTAAACCTCCAGACCAATACCCCAGTATGTATCCCCCGGTTTGTGACATGATTGATGTCTGGAATGTGTGGATCGTGGATCCACAAAAGGTAGCATGTAATGCTAAATTGAATAACTGCGTTATTCAGGAAGTTGATACTTGTGAAGTATCATGTGTATTTTATGCGAGTCTTTGCATTATGGTGTGGTAAAGTGATGGGTAATGACGCCTCACTAACCAAATAACTCTTGACCAGGGTTGTATAACCAAGTTGGTGAAGTTGGACGGATGAGATGATCTTTGAGACACTCATCCTGCGACCGTTAATGAAAATTAAGGTTTTTGAAGAGGAGCGCAAGCATGACTCTTGACTTGGTCGAAACCAAGTATGGGAAGAATTTTGGAGAGGACCGACCGGACGTGTATGTAGATGGCATCTTTGGTGTACACGTCCATGTCTCACCGTCCCATGAAGGTGCGATCTAGGCCACTCAATTTGACCGGCAAAGAGGAGTGGTTGAGATCGGTTTGCGGCGTAAATCCTTGCCGCAAAGGAGTTGGAGATCGCATGACATTCTCAACATGCGTTTCAAGACGACCCATCTTGGTCGGTCTTGGTCGATCATACCAGTGTGTAGGTGGTATGCTGGTGTTCACACCTATACCTGACTATCCCATGAAAACGTGATCTAAGCCACTCAAATCATCCGGTGAAGTTGAGTGGTCGAGATCAGTTTGCAATTTGGGAAGTGTAACCACGCATGTTTGGGCGGGCGTTTTGGATTAGCCGGGCATGGGATGCCTTGGACGATCACATGAGGAGGTAGATGAGACCACGGTGGTCATGCTGGTATGACCGGCCCTTGCTTAATCTAATCTGTGACCCTCCATTCGTGCCGGAGAAGATGGACGCACGTGATGATTTGAAACCCTAATTTTGGCTTTCAAAAGCCGTGCGCCACTCCTTGTTTGGGTGATGATTTTGTCACGGCCAAACATTGTTGGTCTTGACCGATTGGTCAAGTGTGTAGGCGGTCCCACGGTGATCGTGTTGACATGCTAGGGCCCTTTGAGTCTACATCTACACCCTCCATCTATACTGCGAAGATGGATGGTTGAGACTGCTTTACAACACACGTAATATGCCGCAAACCCTAATTTAGGGTTTTCCGTCCATAATGCTTGGTATGAACGGTTTCTTGGCAAGCTAGGCCAATGACCGACCATGCGGGGTCGGCCGTGGGTATTCCATACCGCTTGGGGGTGATGGAATTGATCCGGGGTCATCCAATCATGCTTATGGAGTTGATGACTGCGATCGATCATATCCGAACTGATACGGTCAGTCCGAATGCTCAATCGGGCTAGTATAACACACCGAGAGGGGCTCAATCGGGCTAGTATAACACACCGAGGGGGCTCAATCGGGCTAGTATAACACACCGAGAATCAGCATGTACGGGTATTTCGTACATGGTTTCATTATAGTGCTTGGAGGTTCGTGTTATTCTGTAAGAGTAACACTCAGTCGTCATGCCACACCGATAATGAGTACCGGAAATACAAGGCTGATATGAAATTCACGAGGAAGGGATTGTTGCCACATGCTCCAACCTGGAGGAATTTCATGTATTCACAGAATGGGATTGTTGCTACATGCTCCATTCTTGGTGAATTAAGTGAGGGAGTATCCAACACTTATAAATGGCTTTATCTTTTACAAGATGTCAGCGCATGATTCTTTATGGTTTTTTACAAATTTAACCTTAAACGAAAATCCACCATCAACAGGTATAAATTGTAATAACCATGCCGGAAATCTGATTTATTTTCGCAATTAAGGAATTTAGAATTCCGGAAAGGATACGCTTTTCTAGATATTGCCGGTACTCTTTCTTTTCCTGACACATAATTGATCTGTGTATAATTCCGGCATTGATAGGAAGTTATTTTTAACGCCGAAACTTAAACTAAAATCTCTGTGTACTTATGGTGATTTTCCGGCATAAAAGAGAAAAGCCTTTCTAAGCCGGCATATATTCCGGCATTGTAAAGTTTGAATTAAATCATGCCGGCACGTACATAGCATATGGTTTAATGATTACAATTTAAACTTCCAAAAAAACAAAAGGTTGTGTATTAGTGAACCACATATATCCAAATTACTCCTCATCACTTCCATACGTATGAAGTTGCCTCTCCTCCTCTTGAAGAGGTTTCTCTGATAAGGCCAACACATCCCAAAATTGGTGATTCTCCTCATACAATGCCATCCATTCCTTCCAGATATTGGGATCCAAATTCTTGTTTTTTACCATCCCACAAACTGGTGGCAATGGACAATTTTCCTTGAGTTTTATAATACTGAAATAATTATCGTTCACGAACGCCAAAACAACTCTTCTCTTCCTAAGGGATCCTTCGCATTTTTTCCACCTTGGTGTAAATGTTGCTTCTAAGGTGGGCGTAAAATAATGAACAAAACATCTAAATGTATCCTCCACTAGATTCCCACAAAGCGGCATTCGCATCCAATATTGAGAAGGAAGAAACTTCATCTCCTGCTCGGGTCCTAACACTTGAGCATACATATCATCAAACCCCTCGCCTTGACCAACCAATTGCTTATAAAAGCTCCTCTTTTTCAAAGTTGTTCGGCCATCCTCATTCTAGCATATCGTCATGGTGTCATTCCTCTACTAACCGTCGTCTCGAAGATTCCTAGTTGTTCGGTCATGGCATGATAGCCATAAT
This sequence comes from Papaver armeniacum, assembly GCA_023531295.1. Classification (NCBI taxonomy): domain Eukaryota; kingdom Viridiplantae; phylum Streptophyta; class Magnoliopsida; order Ranunculales; family Papaveraceae; genus Papaver; species Papaver armeniacum. The sequence continues at coordinate 93,529 of JAJJWW010004403.1, forward strand.
TTCCATATCCATCGACATCATTCGTATACACAATAAACTCGCGAATAGCCTCAGGGAGTTGGTATATGTAAGACTCTATCTTGGTATGGTAATGTTTATAAGTCCTACCCGTTTTGGAATCCTTATACATCGTCATATTACCAACTTTTAATTTAAGTATATCCAAACCATCCTCTGCAATCTCTACACTCCCAATGTCTTCGGTATGTGACGGGAGATTATACTTCCTTGGTCTACCCCTTCGCCTTGGAACCGAAACTACATCAACTTTGGCCATGCCTACGAAGTTTTCACCTTGATGTAGCTTCCTTATTTGGCCTTCCCTTTTTGTTTGGCACCTCCGCCTCATCACCTTGTTGTTCTTGGTAGATTAATGTTGGTACCTTTGGCGGCCTACCCCTTTTCTTTGGAACCTCCGATACATCCACTATGGGTGTGGCTTCGGAATGCTCACCTTGTTGTTCTTGGTAGCTTAATGTTGGTACCTTTAGCGGCATCCCCATTTTCTTTGGAACCTCGGATCCATCGACTATGGGTGTGGCTTCGGAATACTCACCTTGTTATTCTTGGTTGCTTAATGTTGGTACCTTTGGCGGCATCCCCCTTTTCTTTGGAACATCCGATCCATCGACTATGGGTGTGGATTTGGAATGCTCACCTTTTTTTTCTTGGTAACTTAATGTTGGTACCTTTGGCGGCCTCCCCCTTTTCTTAGGAACCTCCGATCCATCGGCTTTTGGTGTGGATACGGAACCCGTCGTTTGTTGTTGACTTGATAGCGGTTCATTCCTCGGCCTACCCCTTTTGTTTGGAACCGGCGCTTCCACGAATCTTACTTCCAAAATCTCACTTGCGGATAGATCTCATTTCTTAGTTGCCGCGAGTTCTTCTTCACGTCGAGTCATTTTTTTGAATTCTTTCCTTTATTTTCTCCTTGCAATTTTAGTTTGTGGTCTACCGGGAGGATCTCCCCTTGTTGGCTCTTCACTTTGTGTTATCCATGGACGTATAATTACCCTTAGTTGGCTCAACAAGACTTGCCGGCTAGCCGAGTTGCCATGTGAGTAAGCTTCATAGAATTCCTTTGCTTCGTTCGTATCCCATGGTGATTGTCCGGGAGCTTCCGTAGGGGGAGGGGTGCAGGATAGTTGCTTCCAATACGGATCAATAACTTCAATAGGTATCACTTCTTTGTAATTCACAAGCATATGACGACACGAAAGCCCCAATGAAGACATGTCGGGACAAATACACACATCACCCGGTTTTCCGTAATTTTTCTCATATTCCATTTGTCTCATCATATGTTTTATTGCCCAATGAGAGACGTTGAACTCTATTCCTTGGAGCAACTTACCATATTGAAGAAATTGAGTTAACTTTTCCATTGAGCTTTTCTCAAAAGCCTGCTTGATCCTATCGATATCCGTCTTAAAGTATTGCTCCATTGCCTCGGTGACCGTAACCACGTGGCCTTGGCCGGACTGGATGAGATCTTTAAATCTCCCATGAGCGGCTTCCGCTGCACTAGTTGCTTCAATTTTGAAGTGTATATACCGGTTTGTCCATGCACGCATAAATTTTTCCTTGTACTTATCCAACAATTTATCCCGACAATATGAGACGACACTTGGATACACTTCGTTATATTTGGCACTAAACATGTTCAATCTCTTTTCATATATATCCTCGGTAAGAGACCAATAAACTTTCTCCCAATCCTTTAGAAATTCCAACCACTTTTTAGGATTTTTATCGTGTTCTTTGTCCACTCGCTCTTTAATCTTTCCTCTTTCATCTTCTTCTTCTTCGGGTGATAGTTTCTTCTTGCGAACATCTTCCTATAGTTGAGCAATCATTCTCTTCTTAATATCCTCCTTAGAGGGTTCAACAAAGCATGACAATGTTTTGTCACATTTTGACCTATATGATGGTACATAGGAATTTTGTGTATCCGGAAATACGTCGGATATAGCACTCATTAGTGCGTCTTCTTGATCGGTTATGATGACCCTCGGAAATTGATTTTCCGAGAACAATATTTTCAATTTTTCGTAATTCCCAATGATAATTGTAATCCCTCTCGTTTTCCATTAAACACCAAGCCAATGTGAATGTTACCTTGTCTGATGTTTGCCCCACGATGTTGAACAACGGCATGTTGTATTTGTTTATCTTGTAGGTGCAATCCATCATAAGAACACCACAACATGTATGAGCCAATTGTGAAAGCAAAGGATGCGCAATGAATATTTGAAGGGGTTTCTCGTCCGGTCCTCTTTTAATGATATGCGTGTAGTTGTGATCCCAAACTATCTTCTCAAATTATTACATAACGGTCCTCCCTTCCCATTCTACCAATGGTTGCTTGTGCGCTATAAATTGTACTTATAGAGGAAACGTTCTGATCATCCTTTTCCTCGAAGCCTTTGAGAATCACTCTTGGTTTGATACATGCTTTGGTCATTATCTTTACATCCTCGAATTCATGACGTTTTAGCTTCGCAACTAGGGAGTGACCAACAAAATCTTTCGGATCCCGGTGGTTATGACATCCAAACCACACCGTACAATCCCATTCATTTTCTTTGTCTCTTAAATAGAATACAAGCTTAAAGGGGCAATTATCCTTCCTCGTACGAGTCTTGTATACCCTATTAGTCTTCTTTGGATATACATAACCCTTTCTCTTATGACTATCCTTCTTCTTGTATTTCACACTTCTCTCGCAAACCATTTCAAAACGATTATATGAACGTTGGGTATTCCTCACCAACACACACATGTTCTTAAGAGCCGTCTGTTTTGCCCAAGCAATTGCTTCCTCTGAAGATTTTATTCCCTACATTAGGACAACAATGGAAGATTATAAGGTTCATTACAAGCAATCCCCACATAAAGTTCCAAAAACTAGGTGAAAAGTATTGTTTGGTAACATACCGGAGGCATTTTATAGTATTCGGACGTATCCGGACCAAGCGGTTTGGAAATTGTTGGATCAATGTATGTCACAATCTAAGGAATGAATGAAAAGAAAACTGAATTAGTTAAATAAAAAAATTACTATGTCGGGTACTAGTTCCGGCATGCTCGACGACAGTTCCGCCAAAACAACCAAATCCAGAAACAAGTGTCGGCATTCCATAATAATGTTCCGGAATTTTTGAAATGCATTTGAAAAAGAGGAACTAATTTTAAACAGTGTCGGCATTGTATTTTATTAAACATTAATGCCAGAATAGCAAATAACGGCATGCTCGTTACACAAGGTTCAAAGCCGGAAACTGGAGCCGGCATGCTCGATATGTAAGGTTCCAAGCCGGAAGAAGTTTCTGGCGTGCTCGTTAATTTAAAAACCACGTCGGTATTTAAGTTCAAAAATCTTTAACTCCTGGATATTTTTTTTGTGGTACTGGCATGGTAAAGTTAGGGGTGAACCATGCCGGTTTGAATATTCCATGGAATATTCGGTGGTAGGTAAAAAGTTAACTCAGTGCCGGCATGGAATTGTTTAGTTGCAGACCACGCCGGTAATTGTTTTAAAATGGGGGATATTTTACGCCGGCATGGAAAATTGTATGAATACCGCACCAGCTCTGTTTGTGCCGGCGTGGTATTCATACTACGGGTATGCCAGCACCAAGCTTTTTCAGAGAAAAAAATGGCGGTTTCAAAAGAAAAAAATCAACTTTTCGAACCCTTAGCAGCATTACCTGTGTGTTGGGGATGCTTGTATGTTGAACTAGTTTACTTTCTTGGGTTGGTTCTTCAAAAAACACTTCATGCTCACCAAATCATGATCCAAGGGTGTTGGTTCATCATATAATTCCAATTGTGAGTTGTTATCATTAACCGAAGATTGAAGATATGATTGTTGTTGTAGTTGAGCTAAAGATTTAGCAGCTGCAATTCTCTCCTCACAATCATCTTCCATTTTCACAAAAAAATTTCCACTCAAAAATATTTTCCCCTCATTTTACTCTCACCTCACTCACACAAATTCAAATAAAAATACACACTAATTTATCCCCCAAATACTTAAAATATTACTAATTATTATTAACCACTAAACCTGATCAGTGAGGGCTAGATTAGGAATTAAAAAAATAATTTCATAAGGGGTGACCCAGATTTGATATTTGGATCCGGTTTTTGTCATTTAGCTATATCCCCCAATTAGTTTCCATATCCCCCAATTGCGCGTTCTTTACAAATCATGATGAAGATGATGATCATGATGAAGATCATAAAAAAATAAATCTATTATCTTCTCCCCATCCTTCTCTTCTCATTCATAAATTGTAAAAAGATGATGAGCATAATTTCATCATGATGAGGATGATGATCATCAAGAAAACCCAAAACTAGTTTCTTCTCCTTCTCCTTCTCATTCAAAGATCATGATCATCTTAGAAGGAAAAAACTAAGAAAACTCACCATTTATTTTTGTTTTAAATGGTTAAAAAATCCAATTCGATGAATTTCGGGTAAAAAAAAAACAATTTCTGAAAGTATTTACGGCTGGGAGTTCTTAGATTTCCAATTGTGAATCAAGATTACAATTGGGATAGTTTGTCGACCCAACCGAGAGTCCATGTTTCGGCTTGGTTTTCCCAACCGAAAGCTTTTTCGATTTTTTTTTGGTTTTCAGAACCAGTTACGGCTAGGTTTTCCCAGCCTTAACTGCACTTCGGCTTGGTTTTCGGCTGGGATAATTTGTCGACCCAACCGTAAAACGAAAAAACGGTTGGGAAATGATGGTGTTCCAAGCCGTACTTTTTATTTATGGAGAGTAAATAAAGAACTCCTAGCCGAAATCATTTTTGTTTTTAGAACCAGTTAAGGCTGGGTTTTCCCAGCCGTAACTGGTTCTAGAAACCAAAAACATCAGAAAACTGATTTCGGTTGGGAAAGACAAGCCGAAACATATACTTTCGGCTGGGAATCTAAGAACTCCCAGCCGTAAATACTTTCAGAAACTTTTTTTAACCCGAAATTCATAGAATCATATTTTTTAACCATTTAAAAGCAAAAATAAATGGTGAGTTTTTCTTAGTTTTTTCTTTTTATGATGATCATCATCTTTATTATGATCTATGAATGAAAAGGAGAAAGAGAAGATAATAATTTTGGGTTTTCTTTTTGATCATCATTCTCATCATGATGAAACTATGATCATCATCTTTATCACAATTTATGAATGGGGAGAGAAGGATAGGGAGAAGATAATAGATTTAGTTTTTTTTTTTTAATGATCTTCATCATGATTTTTAAATGCGAAGGAGAGAAGGAGAAGATTATAGATTTAGGTTTTTTTTTTTTAATGAATAGTGAAATTTAGGCAAGGGTATTTTTGACTTTTTCATATACCTTGAGTCCCCCTATCCATTTTTTGGATAGACATAGCATTTTAGCCCCCAAAAACTCTCCCCCTACAGCCTCAATAATAGGATTCTTTAAATATACTTTTTTGTCCGCAACCACATCGGTTGCCATTGTTTCCTTGGCACCAAGCATCTTTCGAGGCTTTTTTGTTAAAATGGTATCATTCGCACAAATTAAGACCCATGAAGAGCCTGAGTTACAGAGATCTAGTAGAGCCATCAAATAAGAAGGAATGGTTCCTCCTATGATTCGAGTTATCTATTATGAGTTTTTGTTTAATACATGTTTGAGGATTATTATCCCAGTTCAAAACATAATTTAAAGTTTTTGCATATTTATCTGTCTTAGGAACAAAAGAAATATCCAAAAAAAATGACAATAACTTGCCACTTTATCATTTATTTCTAAGAGATTTTTGATGTGCCAAGAGATTTCTGAGGAGTTGCCATTGAGATACCTAAAAGGTTTTCACAGTTGTACACAGTACATGGTATACAAATGGTGTGTGGTGGGACGGGATTCTGTGTTCCAAGGGGGTAGGTGAGAGAAAGTCTGAAATAGTATTTTTTCGGAGGAATTTTTCTGGGAGTTGACTTAGGTCAAAATTAGGGTTTTCTTTTCGTTTCTCTTCGTAATTTCTGATTGAGGTCGATATTCAGCTAGTTTTCTTCGAAATTATGAGTTTAGGTTCTGGTTTATTTGGTTGTTGTGGAGGGGAAATGCTATTTCGTACAGGTAAGAGATCCAATTTCCTTTGAATTCTAACCTTACTGGTTTGGTAGAGTGGTTGGTTGTGTGATTTTCAGGTTGATGTGAGGTATCATTCAAGATTTGGGTGATTGTTCTCTTTCTTTCAGTGTCCTGGGTCTTTTTTTTTTTTCACGCCTCATTTTCTTCCTCGGTTTTTTGATCCTTTTGAGTGCTCTGTTGGATTTCAACTTCTGATTTCTCTTAGTTGTGTTTGTTTTCATCGAGTTTCATCTTGTTTTGTTATTCTAGTTATCTCTTTTTTTCTGGTTTGACATCTTTAGTGCTAGACCATGCCTCTAGATACTATAATGGATTTTAAAGCCATAGAAAAAATTTACCTAACCCTGATTTTATGCCAATGGTTGTGTCTTATTATAGTTGGTATCATAGTTGTTTGGAGTACAAAAATTTTCAAGTATAAATCTCAGTTAAATCTAAAGAATAATCACAAATCTTTCCCATTGTATATGGCGTTAAGTCTAGAATCCTTAAATAAACTTCATCAAAATCCTGAGTCTTCTTCTGATATTGTGGAAACCTTAGCTGTCAATATGAAGAATAATCTTAATTTAGAGAGTGCAATAGAACCCATTCTTTACTTGGATAAGCATATGGTATTAGAAAAAGAAAAAGAAGATTATAGTTTGAGTATGTTAGGCAGAATCTGTTGTCCCTTTACTATCTCAACAAGTAGAGTGAAGAAATTAGTTAGAGATACTTGGCCAATGTTCAGAGAAGTTGGCATTAAGAAATTTGGAGAAAGATTGAATGTTCATCTCTATAAGTTTGGGTCTGAAATTGATATCATGAGAATCAAAGATGATGGGCCATGGGTGTTGGATGGTTATCTAGTGGTGCTGATTGAAATTCCGGATATGGGCTTCCAATTTGGTGCGGATATTAACATGGATTATGAGTTATTTATTTTGTTTATGTGCAGAATTCCTATTCAATTCTTAACTACAACAGCTTACAGAGTTATGGCTTCAGTAATTGGTGAATTATGTGGGTTTGCAGAGCCAATGGGTTTGTCTTCGGGGCATAAAACAGTTAAAATGTTGATTAAGATTAATGTTACAGGTTCGTTACCAAGGAGGGTGTTGGTTAGAGCTCAAGAAAAGGAAGCGTGGGTTGCAGTTAATTATAATGTTATGCCCTGGAGGATTTGTGAGATATGTATAGTCTTAGATCATAGAATTGAACCATGGGTTGATGGTCAGGTGATAGTTGTGGAAGATATTCCATCTGGAAATGAAGATGGAGCTGAGACCTTGATGGAAGTTAGTCATGTGGGTCATAGTGGTCATGTAGACATGAGAAAGGATGGAGTTAGCAAAGCTACAATCGCAGCTCTGGTACTAGAGGAGGCTAGGGGTTCGATAGAAGGAATGGAGGAGGAATGTATGGTTTTGGTGGAGGAGGTAGGTGTGGTGCAAGATACCATTGTTGCTGAAGAACAAAACTCAGGGGGGATCAATCTGGTCGCTGATCAAATAGTCAGTGAAGATAATAGAAGAAAGGAGGATAAGAGAATGGTTGAGGAGAGGAACGGAATTAAAGGGAAATCGATAGTTGGTGAAACTTCTGTGGGAGTTTTGGTTTCTTCTCATACGAATGATGGAATCTCTTCTGGTACTTTAGTGATAAGGGAAGGTGGTCATATGGTGGATTTGGAGGAAGCTATCAAGCGTCTGGATGAAGCTAAAGAGTATCACTTGTAGACATGAGAAAGGATGGAGCAATATATTCTTTAGCATTGATTGTATTTTTGATTCTAAATATTTGGATGTAAACTGCGAAGAGAGCGTTCACAAATGAGAGGATGAGCCGCCATTTTCTGCACATGGTTCTCCACCTTATTGTAGAGGACTCTTTGTCTTAACCCAAATACGTCTTCCAATTCTGGTGCGTGGAGTAGGGGTTAAACGATGTGATCGTGTTCCTGGGTAAACCTTCAAACCGTTTTAAGGAATGGAGGACTCTCCCAACTGCAACATGAATGTATGGTTGTAGGCAAATTGCATTTGGAGGAGGTAGGTGTGGTGCAAGATACCAGTTCGATTCTCTTTGGTCTTTTGCCAAGAACAAAACATTATATGATTTGTTCTCTCCTCTTGGGACTCTCATACACACCCTCTCATATTCTTCATTAATATTTCTATTGGTACGATTTTGTTCCCTTCTTCTTTCGCGGTTGTCATGGTTATTCTGCCGGATTGCTTAACTTCCATCTCTTGATCAAATAGTGATGTAGTGTCTCTCAATGTCATCCTCGAGATAATGCAAGATTAGACCGGGTCAATGTTTCCTTGATTTTCCTTATTAGCTCATTTTGAAAAGGAGGATAAGCTCTCTACTTGGAGAATGGTTGAATTAAAGGGAAATTCGTTTCTCGTTCATTTCTTGCTCTCCTCCTCCTTGTCCATTGTTTGCAACCTTGCTCCTCTTCTCTCTCGTCTTTGATCTCCAAGTATGAAACTCTATCATAATCCTCTGTGCGTTTGCCCTGGGAGTTTTGGATCTTCTCCATCATTTCTCTATTCGTTCTTGATGATGATGGAATCGTTGGTTGCTCTCGTTTCTTCTTCTAGCCATTTTCTTCTCTAATGAATTTTTGAGTATCTTCTCCAAATCTTTTCTTTGTTAATCCAAATTCCTTCCAATTTCTACAATTTAGTAGCGCATATGATAAGGGCCTAATTAATCCCTTAGAAGACATAAGATCAGAACATTTATTGATTGAATTCATGAAGTGTTTGGTGGTTAAAACACTCTTAAATTTGACTTGCATAACAATTCTCTCAAAAAGGAACCCTTTATATAGGGTATCAAGCGGGAATGTCCTGGATGAAGCTATTTAAAGTCGTTAGTTTATTTTAGTCTCTCAATTAAAAGCGATATTATGTACTCTCTTAGATTTCTCTATTAATATTGTACAACCTGAAAGAAAGAAGAGGAAGTACAAAAGGAAGGTAGTAGTGGTTGGTGAGAATGCTAAGAAAACCAAGGTGGATCAGAGAACTGAGATTTCTGGTGAGATCACATTAGGGGAAAACTTTTACAAAAATGATATTATTTTCTATCAAAATTCCGATAATTTTTTTTGTAATATTTCTGATTTGACTCTAAAAATTCTTTTTCCTACTCCTTCTCTGTGTTGCGCTGGTGAAGGTGATACCAATATAATTTTGGCTAATCCTCAAATGATTAGCATTGATGCTCAGTCCAATGATGATCCTTATAATATGTTTAATGACTACATCATTGATACGCCTATGGATCCATGCCCGAACCAAGCTTCTAGAACAAGTAATGAGATATTGCTATCTCCTCATACCAACAATCAGGTACACTCTCAGATCAACTTTAACTTTGTTATGAGCATATGCAAAAACAAGAACAAGTATGACAACAATGACAATGATTGTGAGTATGGTTTAAATTACTGGAATTTGGTTAACATCTGGAATGTGAAGTATGCTTTTGTTAACTTTCATTTTGGCAAAGAGGAGATTATGCATGAGTATATAGATAAGGGGATGCATATTTACTTGATTGATATTGATGTGTTAAATATGCATAATTATGTATGGTATAAGGAATGCATTGGAAGTATGAAAATTTTGTCATGGAACTGTCAAGGGTGTGGGGAAAATTACACAAGAGATCACTTTAGAGCTTTAGTTAAGTCTGTTCAACCTGATATTATTTTCCTTAGTGAAACTAAACAAATTAGACCTAAAGTTGAGAGTTTGTTTCGATCAGTCAAATACGAAAATATGCATGTTATGGATCCAGTTGGTAAATTGGGAGGGGTTGCCTTAGATTGGTTGGATAAGATTAATCTAGATGTCACTCAGGTGTCACATTTCGACATCAATGTTTGCATAACTATTCAGATCACTAGAAAAGATTGGAGTCTTAGTTGTCTTTATGGACATCCACAAGACAAGAAAATAACTTGGGACTTTTTAACTCAGATGTCATCAATTACCAATCACCCTTGGATGGTAATTTTGGACTTAAATATCACTCTGCATAAGGAGGAATCTAGGGGAGATTGTAGAATAAACAGACTAGAGATAGAGAAATCAGTTGAGGCAGTGAATCATGCAAGAGTACTTGTAGATATGGGGTTCTACGGTTATCCGTTTAGTTGGTCGAATCACAGAAATGACACTAAATTAATTGAGAAAAGACTTGATAGGGGTTTAGCTAATAAATATTGGTTGGATTTATTCCCAGATGCTAAGGTAGTTCATCTAAGTGTTATTTCTTCTGATCACAGTCCAATTATTCTAAGCACCAAGCATGTGATGAATGATGGGGCTAAGCCTTTTAAGTGTTTTGGTACTTGGTTAGAAAATGAGTCATGTATTGATGTTATAAATGATTCCTAGATAACTCATCATGATGGCTCTCCAGCTTTTAAAGTAGTTAAAAAGTTGTCTGGTGCCAAGAAAAAAAAAAGCTTGTGGAATAAAACTCAGTTTGGTAATATACATTTAAGACTTGAACAAGCTAAAAATGATCTAGAATGTGCTAGTAATAATCAAAGCTTATCTAATAAATCTGAAATTTTGAAAAATTTGAGCCTTCAAGTGGAAAATTTGTATGCCTTAAATGAGTCGTTTTTGAAAATTAAATGTGGTGACAAAATGTTGAGCTTAGGTGACAAGAACTCTGGTTATTTTCATTGTTTGGTAAGAACCGGAACTTTTAGGAATTCCATTTGTGCTTTAAAAGATGAAACAACTTATGGGTGGAAGGTAGAGCCAAAATTAATGAAGTCCTTCCTCTACAAGCACTTCTCTAATATGGCTTCCACCTCAAATCCAGTTGTTGATGAGGATTTAATTTCTAATATTCCTTGCATGGTGTCTGATGAGGATAACAGTACCCTCATGGAGACACCAAATCATGATGAAATTAGGAATGTTGTGTTTAATATGGCTCCTAATTCTTCTCCAGGCCCTGATGGTTTTCCAACCATTTTTTTTCAAAAAAATTGGGACTTAGTTTCTATGGACATTGTCAATATGGTTCAAAGATTTTTCACTACTGGATTTCTTCTCAAAGAGCTAAACAATAGTTTTATTTCTCTGATCCCTAAAACCAAAATACCTGATGAAGCTTCTCATTTCAAACCCATTAGTTTGTGTAATACGACGTATAAAATCATTTCTAAATTGCTTGCTAATCGTATGAAACCGTTACTGGATAAGCTTATCTCGTCATTCCAGTCGGCTTATGTCCCTAACAGGCAAATTTGAGATAACATTGTGGTTGCGTATGAAATTATCCATACGATGAAAAAGAAAAAAGGGAAAAAAGGTTATATGGGATTAAATATAGATATGTCTAAAGCGTTCGATCGGGTAGAATGGAAATATTTTTAGCTGTTTTGAAAAAAATGGGTTTCGGTCATGATTGGTGCAACCTTATTAGACATTGTATTGAAACCACTAGCTCTGTTGTTCTTCTGAATGGCTCCCCAGGTAAAAAAAAATCCCTTCTAGAGGAATCAGGCAAAGAGATCCACTGTCTCCTTACCTTTTCATTTTGTGTATGGAAGCGCTTTCTCGCTATCTCATGTTTGCCCAGAAGAAGGGGCTTATTTATGGTATTAAAATTACCAAGAACGCTCCTCCTATTGTTGTTTGCAGATGATTGCCTAATTTTTTTGCAATGCCGACTTGGTTGAGAGCAAAAATATTCTCAACATCTTCACTAAATTTTGTGAAGGATCTGGGCAACTCATAAATTTTTAAAAATCTGGGATATTTTTCAGTAGTAAAGTTGGTAACAAGTTTCAAAGGATTATGATAAAAATCCTTAAAGTTCAGAAAATAAAAATGAATGATAAATACTTGAGGTCTCCGTTGTTTACCAATACTTCGAAAATTGCTTGTTTTGAACCAATTGTTGAAAAAATAGCTAGTAGATTAAAAGGATGGAAATGGATAAATTTATCTGCTGCTGGTAGAGGTATCTTAGCCAAAACTGTGATTTAAACGATTCCAAATTACCAAATGAACTGTTTTCGGTTCCAAAATATACGTTAAAAAAATTTCTGCTCTTCAGAGGGATTTTTATGGGGTAAAAAGGATGGAAAATCTAGAGGGTTATACCTGAAAGGTTGGCGTCCGATTTGTAAAACCAAGTTAGAAGGGGGTCTAGGTTTGAAATATTAAAATAATGAATGAGGCTATGATAACTAGGATAGGGTGGAGACTGGTGTCTTACTTGAGTCTATGTGGGCAATTATATTTAAACTAAAAAATATTTTCCAAATGGTGACATTCCTGATAAAAAAAAATTAAAACAAAAGTGACCGATTCTTGGTTGTGGAAAGGAATATCAAAAAGTTTTCAGAATCTTAGGAAATATAGTTATTGGGAAGTTAATAATGGAATATCCTAATTCATAAGTGGATACCAGATGAAGACAATAATGCCAAACTCTGGATTCTTTTGGGATCAAGGTTTTATTAAAATCTGTGATCTCTTCAATGAAGAAGCCACTGACTGGGATGTTAATAAGCTTAAATTGTGCTTTAATGATGATACGATACAAAAAATCTTAAAAATAAAAATTAATGCTAACAAAAAGGACAGACTCAGGTGGAGTCTAACTAATGATGGGGAATTTTCTGTTAAGTCCTTGTACAAACATCTTAGTGTGGACTATGATCAGAGGCCAGGCATCTCGGATGTAAGGCCTAGCACTTGGAAGAGAATGTGGAAAATGGGAGTGATGCCGAGAATAAAAGTTTTCTTGTGGAAATATTTACATGATATTCTCCCTGTGGGGGAAAGAATCGGTAAAATTTTGACTGATATAAATACTACCTGTTGTCTTTGTAATGGGTCTGTTGAAAGTGTAGATCACATATTCATGAACTGTGATTTTGTCAAAAATGTTTGGAAACACTTACCTTATAAAACTAATGGTATGGAAATGAAAAGTAACACAATTCATAACTGGATTAGAACATGGTTTAAACAAAAACGTGGTTATCATGATGATGCTAGCTGGGAAAATATTTGTGCTATCAATATGTGGTTTGTTTGGAAAACTGGGTGTGAATCTGTGTTTAATGGAAGTAAACCAAATTATAAGTATACAACTTTTCAGATTATGACACATATAATGGAAGCTAAGAAGTTTGAGGTTACTAAGAAGACTGATCTTGAAGAAGGAAAAAAATGGCAGGCTTATTGTTCTTTGTTTCACAACAAAAATGATATTAATGATTATGTAATTATGTTTTCCACAGATCATACAGGCAAGTTCAGAGGTGCAAGGTGCATCAGTGCACCACAAGGTGCAAGTAAAGACATGGAGAAGACCATGATTTCTGTGATGCAGTGGTTAGATGATATAAAATGCAAAAGTGTCGCAGTGTCCTGGCAGATGAAAGAGTCCTCTGACGTGAGTTCGACAAAGTGAAGGAACAACAATTTTGTTTGGTATCAACTCTTTTCTACCAAGTGACGTGAGTTCGACAAAAGGCTCTTCCGTTTATCCCAATAAACTCCTTTATCGGGTCCTTAGTTCTATCTACTAACAATTACCGAAGTAATCGTCTAGATTTTGAAATCAATACTTTGAATCACAAAGAATCGTATTGATACCGATCTACTCAACTAATCAATCCAATCTACCACAAATATAAATTGATTATAGTTGGATCCTCTTTAACCGAAACAAGTATTATGCGCACCAAAGATTATGAACCCAAATCAAAAATCTTCAAAGTCTTCTTTGTCTTCAAATCTTCTTAGATCTTCAATAAACACATGCACACAATCAACTTGAATCTCTTGTGATCAATCACGCACAGAACGGAGTCTGTTAACAATGGATTATCACAAGACGTCTTTAGATCTACAAACGGTCTAAAGATCCCCGTCAAAACTTTGATCTAGTTTGAGTGAATCTTATATAAAAAGAGAAGATTCTCAAGAATAAACAAACTAGGTGCAATCAAAGTTCAACAACCGTTAGTCAATCAAATCAATCGAAAACTAACAATAAACCGCAATTATCTAGTTTCCCACCAATGGTACTAATAGAGCTTCTCAATCCCAAAGAAGTCTTTAAACTGAACGGCCGTAAGAGATTTCACTTAATTAGGTTACTTTCCTCTCCGAATAGGCGGTTCCACCAGTAACAACACAACTAGGTAGTTTTGCTAGCTCTGAGGATTAGTTTGCTAGAAATGCAAACTTTGGTATTTATAAACCAAGGAAGTTTGGACACCAAGGAATTTCCAAAATTGAAAAAATTCTCAATATATGCAATACATTCCAGATTCGGTTTCCATAATTCGTGGAAATGCTTTGTCCAAACATTGACCGAAAATATCTTAGAAAATCTCCAATTAGTAAATGCACATTACCAATTTCCATTTTCCAAAAATAAAATTAAAAACCTTAATTAAAAGATTCTCAACTTATATTTCGACCCGGGATTTTCCTTTAGATATTCAGGAATACCTTTGAACAATAAAAGATAGGCGTTACTCCACATGTTCAAAGAATGTCGACATCATTACTTTGTAAGTCCTCTTTCATACTTACAATCTTGAAACCGATTTGCCACACTTCCAAACAAGTTTAGAATTGGTTCATTTGACTTTCAAGAACTACGTGATTGATTAAGAACACTCAATCACCAATCATGGGTTTAACGGTTCTACCAAAACAAGTTTCGGTTCTACCTCCATGTGAGTACTGTGCATAGTCACACTAGCTTTCCGAAAATTCGGTTGAATAGGTACTAGGATCGGTTCCCCACATACTTATGGTAACTACTTGTATTTGCTGCACATGTCCATAGGATCGGTTCCACTTTCACTAAAAACGTGTTGCACATGTTCATAGGATTGGTTCCCCCATCTGCAAAAAACGTGTTACACCTCTTACAAGGATCGATTCCCCTTTATGATCGGTTGCACCTCTTCATAGGATCGGTTCCCCTTTGCCTAGAGTTGGTCATACCAATAACACTAAATTGATCATACCTCTTTATAGGATCGGTTGCACCTCTTCATAGGATCGATTCCCCTTTGTGATTACTTAAGATCGGTTTCACTAATAAATGTCATACCAATACAAAAGTCAGGCCTTGTGAATAGTTTTACCAAGAACATAAACAAGTCATGAGTGGTTATACCAATTACACATATTGTTAGTTCAAAATATATGCAATGAATCACAATACCAATAAGCCTAGCGATTTCCCTTTTGATTCATAAAACAAGTTCATGAATTTACTTCCTTTAAACGAATGTAAAACATTGTTTCCTAGGATGAAATCTTCACCTCATACCCATACATAATCACAATAGCATTCAAACGATTATGTCGATGTCTTATATACAAAGTTTAACAGTTAAGCAATAAACCTTGTATTGTATTCCTTAATACTACGTCTAACTAGAGTATAATCATTCATGCTTCGCAGTTATGTTTTCAATATGCATGACTTTAAAGATACATTAGGGAATGAAACCGTTTAAGTCAAATATTACTAACCTCAAGTGGAAGGATGATGTTGTCGTTGTAGCTCCTTACTTCTTCACTTCTTCAAGTCTTCGCAATACTTATAATGTCTCATATCCTAATACTTTCAAGCTAACCTATACGAAGTTAAGTCTAGTACATAATCAAGCGACTCTTTAAATGAGTTTTGGTTCACTAAAATATGACAACCAAACTTGACATACCAACGCTTGGTGGGTTCAACCGAGCAATGCTCTAACAATCTCCCCCTTTGTCAATTTTAGTGACAAAACTCTTACATCATATGGATAAACAAATTAAAAGAATTCATTACACATACGCTTGATTCCCAAATTCAACAACATAATAACCTGTATACATTCATCAATCCATAAATGCCGTTGTTGATACTATAATAACAAACTAATACTCCTCCTAAGGGTAAGATAGGTAGATTTTCAATCCGTACGTCTTTGTTATTCCTTTGTAGTCCATATAACTACAAGTATCATATGATATGTTACTCCCCTTTAGTCTATGCTTTACTCTTTTTGTTAGATAAACGTTTAAGCACCAATGTCCTTTCCCTTAGTGATACCAATCAATACCAGTATCACTTGTTTACTCCATATATGTCTCCCCCTTTTTGTCACAAAATGACAAAGAAATGAAAAAATAAAGGACAAACCGAAAGGATCTTACAAATCTCAAAATAGACTTGCAATCCTATAAGAGTTAAGCACGAGGGTTCCACACACCATTTTTGATAACCAATATCAAAACCGAAACTACAAAGTAATTGTGTTTTGATATGTTACCAAGGAAACAATTGGCCAAAGCAATTTTCCCTAATAGTTTAGCAAACCAAAAATCGACTAAGCACCTTAGTTCCTTTGCTAAACCGATTGTACAAATACAATCGCTTGTTCGACAATACCAAAATAAAGATGATTCTATTTTTCTCATCAGGTTCTAATTATCCGTATAACTTAGACCTTTCAATTTTAAACAAGACAAGTACTAGGTTAGTTAACTATCATTCCTTGTTAAGGCATTCGATTAGACTTGAATAACCGAAACCTCCACTTTGATAAATCTAACTAAGATCGGAATTAACTTAGTTTCTCTTATCCGGAATCGAATTGGATTAAACAATTCATCACGTAAACCTTTTCATTCGTTAAGCCATAAATAATTCATATAAACCAATAAGTCAACTTGCATAATTATTCACCTCAACCGGAAGCAATTGAAACAACATAGACATTAAAGCACCGAAATTTTATAAGCCTAAACAATTGATACCACACAATAAAGCAATATAACAATAGTTTTTTTTAACCGGAAACAATTGAATCACACACACATCCATACACAAATAATGGAATAAAACATCAATTTTACCGAAATTTTGTTAAGCAAAAGCAGTAAATATACGCAATAAATTCAGGCTTTTCTTAAATAGGAAAACGATTAACTAACAAAGTCGTTACCTCAAATTCCGCATCCACTTCTCCAATATGTTTGCATCTTCTTCCAGGGAGAATTGATATCGAAATATCATTATGTTTTCATCCTTATGCAAAACAAAAGAATAACAACAACCAACCTTTAGCAGAGAAAGGTTGAAAACCGGTTTTAAATATTGCAAGCAAAAGTTGAAAACCGTGAAACACATATGCTTTTATGCTAAACCAAACGATTCAACATATTGTGACTTTTTCACATATTAATTCAATCAGAACCCCTCATGATCCTTTGATAAAGCCTACCAACATGGGCTAGAACTTAATCCTGCTAAACCAAAAAGTCACCCAAACCATAAGGGTTCACAACATATGAGATCGAATATCAAGGTTAGAAAACCGAAATCAAACATCCCATACACATACATATAAATAAGATAAAGCATTCAAGCACAGGCTATGTAAACATAAACTATCACAAGAAAAATTATAAATCAAATAATTTTATTCATAATAAGATAGTTTTATTCATAATAGACCTACTACAATCATTGAAAGAAATCAAAAATTTATGTATATTTTCTTTGAAAAAGAGTTAAACTTACTCATCCTTGTTATCCTCTGTTTCCATGATTTCATTAAGGTTCTCTTCAAACATTTCAAAATTGGTGGAGTGAAAACTAATCATTTGAAGATCACGAAAATCTCTATAAGATGCCCAGCAAACAACATGAAAGATAATTTCCTTTCGAGCAACAAAGGATAATTCCTTCAGGAGTTCTTTTCTTCCTATTAGTTCAAGAACTCCTGCACATAAGCTTGTAGCCCTTACATCAGTAAGAGAGGGCATGATCTGATATGAGCACAGATCAGAACAAATTTCGAATCTTCCTTTATTAGAGGAATCCAAAACACTTTCCACTTCCTGGATACAATATTCTCCCGTAAATTCGTTGTACGACCTTTTATTCTCAGTAAAAAGAATTATATGAATTTTTCTAGTTAATAGATCATGAAATCTACAAGAGTATATCAAATCAGATATAGCATTCTTTAGATCTTTCATTGTTGAAGAACCATGAAAAATTCGAATGAGAATTGGGTTCTTATAAGATCTTAACCACTTATAAAAAGAAACCTTTATACATAAAGATTTTCGGTAATCTTTCTCAAAAGGAAATAACTGAAATTACCCATTTTAAACAAATTTCTATAACACAGGAGTGCTTGGGTACAGAGAAATTTGTTCTTATGCAACAATGCATCATTTTTGACTGTTCTTCCTCTTCCATCTCTTGAGATATGATATGTCATCATAATTTAAGAATGGTTCAGAGACTGATCCTTTTAAAGGATGAGAGACAATTCTTGCCCGTTTAAAATCATTTTTCTTATGCCCCTTTTTAAAAGATTTTGATATATACTGGGTAGACCAGGAATTAGCATAATAGTCCTTTACTTTGTTTGATAGGAGGCGAGGATCAAAGTTTATTTTTCCCAATTCCTTTGAAACAAATCGAAGAGCATTTTGTATTTTACGAATCTTGCACATCTTCTGAACATGATTTTTACTACCACAAGAATAACAACATTTGATATTATGAGAGTTGCAATGTTTGTAGTTACCTGTTTGTGCAAGGTTGTTGAAAGTTCCTTTATCTTTCTTTGTTCTTTTTAGCTTCAATCCTTTTTCTTCTTCATCACTTTCCTTCTTCTGGAATGATTGATCATCAACTGTCTTTGCCTGAAATTTTACAAGAAATGTCTCAACATTTAAATCTACAACATAAGACACTTATACAAGTCATTCAAGAAAACCTTTCACATGAACCAACCACAACCAAATCTTAACTAGAAAAATTCCAGTGCAAACTAGCTTCATGAATCATGATTGCAACAAATAATCCAACAGAAACGAAAAAAACAAATTCACAAATGTTTCAATCACCTTTTATGTGTTGATTTTCTTGACTGAAATTTCACCATTCCATTTCCAAATAAACATGATAAATTAGAATCACATAATGAATCATCAACAAT
Source organism: Papaver armeniacum (assembly GCA_023531295.1). Taxonomy (NCBI): domain Eukaryota; kingdom Viridiplantae; phylum Streptophyta; class Magnoliopsida; order Ranunculales; family Papaveraceae; genus Papaver; species Papaver armeniacum. Next base: position 112,679 of record JAJJWW010004403.1, read on the forward strand.
CTTAGCATTAATAAATGTAAAGTAACTCACCCAATTTCTTAATTAAGCAAGTTAATCAACCGAAAACCCAATCTACAATCAAGCATATAATTCTAAAATTAGTAGTACAGTAGAGGAAAAAAAAATAGTAATCAAGACCCCTCACAGTGGAGGAACCATGATTGAAAACTAGGGGTCTTGGAAAAGAACTTATGCACTTGTAAAAAAAAAATGTGGTGCAAAACAAAAAAGAAAATTACATATTAGAAGAACATCGAAAGTACTAATGAAAATAATAGACACAGTTCCTCACAAAACCTTACACTGTCTTCATTTTTTTCTCCATTCAAAATTCGAAATGCAAAGATCATTTTTAAGTGTCTATCCAGGAGGGTGGTGGAAGTATTGCTGGCATTGGATTTGTCTTGAAATGAAGTAACAGATGGAAAACGAACTTTACCTTGAAATGGGGTATCCATTTAGATCATCTTCTAAAACTCGTCGGGTGACATCTGGCCAATCATACTTGAGGCAGTCTTAATCATGTCTAGTGACACACCTTCGACACTTGAACCACCCAAAGCCACCAGACTGTCGGGATCAACTTGGTGAAATATTCTGAAATGACCTATTAAATAGCAACAAGTAATAAACATATAGATATCAGTGGATGTGTCTGCAACATCATAAACTAATAGAAAACATTAGCTGAGTATCACTGCTGCAGATGAGCAATAACTGAGTGATGATCTTGGGGTTGTCAGCAAAACCCTATAAACTCTCAGCATTAGCTGAGGAACCCATCTTAGGCCAAGTTTAGGCATTTAAAAAAGAACAATGTCATGTACCTCTTGCTGATGCGTGCGGCCCTCCCCCTTCTATTAACAATCTGTCATGGGCATCCCTGTATTACGTAAAAAATTTAGAACTCTTGTAGGAACATGGAAAAAGAATAGACCACATCCTCTTTTTAGTCAAAATAGAACTTTACCATGAGCAACAGAGGTAATCTGCAAAACCATATTAAGACGAGAAAATTTAGAATCTACTGGGCGACTCATGTACTTGCCAAAATATGGTAGTTGTACTTTTGGAACTTAGATCATCAGGTGGATGCAATATGTAGACATAAGTTAAACATTTCAACATTTATGGTCACGTGAATCCATACCTTAAGCTTGTCTCCTTCAATAAAGAGCCTTTTAATTCACTGCACCATGTACCAAGACTTGGGAAAACACAAAAGCAACATTCAGTATCCACTTTTTTCAGATCTTGATCAGCTCTCGGATGTTTCCAAATGTATCATACACCACGTGATTCATAAATAAGCATGGATCCTGCAACTATAGTTTAAGCTCATGATGTAAGTTTTAATCATCTATCCAAGAGATCATTGGAAGTCTTGTTGGCATTGGCTTTAGCACATATGACGGAAACATCTTACTTTTATGATATAATGTCTGTTATCTAAGCAGAATTCTCCAAAATTAGAGATAAGCAACATCAAGGACCCACTATGTTACACTACTTCATCCTTAGAAAAATAAATTTCAAAATCTACTATAGTTAAGACAAAGAAAACAAAAACCGTGACACCCACTCAACTGTTAATCTTTCAAACTATATAATCTTACAGCATCAAACACCACTAAGGAACAAAAACCAATGATGCTACTTTAGGCATAAAGAGAATTGTAATTCTGATGAGCAATTCACTTAAACAATTTTACATATCAAGAAAAATCAGTTCGATCAGTGCATTTAATTGAAAACATCACTCACAACCCATTAACACATCTACTGAGTTCCACTGGAATTTATTGAAGAAAAAAACAACTTCTCTTACACATAGTCGCATATTTCTTTTAAGAACCTCTCAACAAAATTTCTTACCCTGGCTTGACTGTAAATTCCTACCCTGGATTGACTCTATGTGTAGCTCGGCCTGACAAAATTAAGCCATCATTTACTACCTTCAAATTTTTTTTTTGCTTGATTGACCCAATTCAGGGGAAGCCTGTATATACATTTTAGGACCCCTATTAAAATCAACTTCAAAGAACACCCAAACCAAATCAGAAGTTAAAAAAAAAAAAAAAACAGATCTAGAGCAGAGAATAGTTGGCTTTATATTATCTCTTTTGGTTTTCTCTTAAGCTTCAGTAGTTGTGATGCACATGTGGGTACAACTAAATCAATACAGAAAATTTAAAGAACAACAACAACAAAATTTCTAATACCTGAATAGGATCTACAATCGATAACCTCAGCGTGAGAGTCTAAAACAAAGATTGAAAGCTAAGAACTGGAATTATCTTCATCTCTTGATTATGAAAAAATTAGGAAAAGAATTGTAAATCTAGGGCTTTAAAAGATAAAATGAAGAAAATGAATAAAATCTGGCTAGGGTAACGGATCTATGACTATTTCACCATTAGAGAAAGAAACTTCAGGTTAAAACCAAGCACACCTTACAGAATTATTTAAGAGTACAGGAGAAACAATTTCTAGGGTTTATTAAATTTAACTGAAAGATTGAGTTTAGTTTCTGAGTTTCGATTCTTGAGATTAGGGTTTAGGAGAGACCGGTTTTGATTTCAGAAAACTGGGTTTGATTTTACAGATCTCGGTCTAGCTTTAGAATAGAAGAAAAACTAAGAGGAGGAGAACTCTATGAGACGATGAGACATAAGTAAATAAGAAAATGAAAATAAAAATAAAAAAGAACGAGATAATAACAAGGGTGCAATAGACAGTTAAGCCCTGGACCATTTAGCTGAAGTACAAGCGTGTCCTGCTTTTCATTTTTCCAGGAGATAATTAAAATTTAGTGCAACATATACTTTCTGGTAACCAACGGATTAAGGTCTCCAACGTCAATATACGTTGCACACCAAAAAAAACAAGGCGTTGGAAAATACTAGATATGGTGTAGTGAACTAAGAGTTGTTATGACCCAAAATCGAAGACTTGTAATCAAATCTGTCTCCCACAGATAAGTCTATTCTGGTTGGTGTTTCCGTGTTAAGATAAAGATCAAGGTGTACAAGAAACTCAACTAATAATCCGGTCTTATACTCCCAAAGAGAAGCCTAAAAATATTAGTCACCTCACAATAACCCAACTGATTAACTGAAGAAGTTATTGCAGAATCACAAGAGTCTGAGACGAAGAACTGTTGTGATTACTTTTTATATCTTACATATCGGAGATAAATCTCGAGAAAATCTTAGAGAAGATTAAACTCAACACGATAGGAAAAGTAAGATCAGACACAACTACAGAGAAAATAGTTGGATCTGGATTCACGAATACCAAATGAAGTCTTCAAGTCGTTAACATAATAATGGTTTTGGAAAACCCTGGGTTAATGGATAATCGACTCTAGTTTGCAACTAGGTCGACACATGAGAGTGTCGGGATTAGGTTTCCCAGATGCTAGAGTTCTTCCTTATATAGTCTTTCAAATCAGGGTTGCTTACAATCAAAGCTAAGATAGCTTAGTAACAAAGCAATTGATATTCATCATTAGATGAACTCCTGATTTAAGATTCAAGCTAAGTTTGCTTAGAAAATAAGCAATCAATCTCCACCGTTAAATGGTATTAGCTTGATACACACAAATGAAATATACTTATAGGCTAGTTTGGTATTGCTGCGAGTTTTAGAAAAGTGATTTTCTGTTGTGTTGTGCGTTGTTGTGTTGTGCTATAGAAATAAATTGGCATAACGTTTGGTAAACTATAATTTAAAAAGCACTGTGAAATTAACAAACTGTAAATTCTGTTTGGTAAACTTGTATTTTAAAATGTTGATGATGTAGTTAATGACGAAAATAGACATATTTCAAAAATTAGTTTTAAATACACTTTAATTAGAATAAATTATATTTTTAATTCTAATATATTTAATGAAATATAAGTAATATTTATTTTATTATTTATTTATTTTAAAAGATTGCCTCCAGGGGATTTTATTATTATTATTAACAAAAGAATCAAATACAAGGTACAATGAAGAAATAAGATCCTTACACATCATCAACAGAGGGCGTTGGTAGCCTAGCGACAATCTGGGCACCGACCCCCTTTTGAATAATAATACCTATTCTATGAAAAAGAGACCCTCCTATTTTACAATTAGCATCTTGACTAGCAAGATAGTTCCTTAACCTTCTCAAAAAGACACAAGTATCATCACCTAACTCACCAAGAGTTGAAAAATCCAACACCCCGAACTCATACCCGTGTGCAAGGCATTTGTCCAAGTACTTATTGCGCTTGCGAGTGACTGCATCAGAAATGGCTTGGCCTGGGGTAAAGGAAGCGGTACGGGCGCTAGTAAATGGAGAAGCACCTGTGACATCATAGCAAACGTCCCTGCCGTTGTCCCAATTGTAAACCAACAAATCTGCAGGCATGATAGCGTGAGCCGAGTCAGATAAGAAACCCATAGGGACATCTTTACGAGCTGCCACGCTAGCTTTATAACATATGTCCGCAAATGCATCACGCACCATATCATGTCGAAACTTAACACCGACTTCACTGGCACAATGAATAGCATGATCTCCATATATATCCATAGCCCGCTTACAACAAGGACACAAACTATCAGCTGCAAAAATAGGAATACCCAATCTATAGCTCAAAACTGCACGGAACTGCTGAGGCCCAATAGATTGGTTCAAGCCCTGAATAGGGATAGCCTTGAGAAAATCCATGGCATGGTCAGCCTTATTACATTGCCAGAGTGCAGCATCTCTTGCAGAGAATGAATAGTTGATGGGAAATTCCTTCTTGATTATAACAAAATAACGAGCCGCCAATGATTTCATGAAATGGGGGGCAACATTATTAATATTGAAATCATAAGGATGAAGACCACAAACCTGGATGTACGCCTGCAATGCGTGATGGAAGCTCTGACCAGATTATGAAATGAATGCACCTTGCAACATAATGTTCTGCAAATTCTGTGATTGAGCACAAGAAGCAAGATAACAGTACCTAGATGTGTCTGCCATAGTGTACACTGATAGGGTGTAGAATACATCCTATTTACTATCTATTGTTTATACTTTCTTTGCTATTTTTCTTGTAAATTATGTATTTTACGCTTGTTTTGAGTTTTGTAGCTACTTTGGAGTCACACGGAGGAAAAGAGGAAGAAATCACCCAATTTGAGCCAAAAGGGCAAAAAGGTCATTTTACAGGCGATTGATATATGGAGCCCAGTTAAGGTTAAGGGGAAACTCTTTTGGGAGGATTACTAGACGCAGCCCAGCCGAGGTTAAGGGGCTGCCATCAGGTTAGCCCTTATCAAAGGGACCAGACACTGAATAACCTATTTCTATAACCCTAGCTCGATATTCTCAATCATTTCATTTCAATCATTGTTATGCATCTGAGAAGAGAAAAAAGAGGCTGAGTATTATTTGAGATCGAACTCAGGGCAAGGAGAGAAGAGAAGGTGAAATCGATACACGTAGTGAGGAAAAAGATAGTCATGGTGCTTTGTTATCGAGTTCGAATTAGGTCTCTCTGTTAATCGAGAGGGGATCGATGGCTTCTGCTGTTAAAAACCGAGATGAAATCGAGTAGAATTTGAAGATGATGAAGCTCGGTAAGATGGGTTTGTGAAGATATCGAGATTTACAGGGAGATGGCCATGAACTGAAGAACATAGAGATGGGTTTTGGTGTTGTTAAAGGCGGCTCGTTGTTGAGAACCGAGAGATTGAATCGAGATTTGATGTCATTTGCCAAACCGAAGTTTGAGAAAGCGAGAATCGATGAGCGACGAGAAGAATGAAAGCTCGAGAGATGAAGGAATTCGCTGTAGAGATCTCAATGATGGAATCGTAGGTGGGTTTTTTGTTGGGTCTCGGGGATTGATGGTAATCTGGGTTAGGTTTCGATTTGAAGAGGAGCTCGAGAGAGGATGAAGACGAGAGATGGATATGGTATTTTGTTGAGAAGAAATTGATGGGTCTGTTATGGGTTTGAGCAGATTCGCAATTGGATAGATGGAGTGTTGTTGGTCTTGTTGGTTGGTTCGAGATTGAGGAGCAATTGATGATGATAACACTGATCATGGATTTGAAGTCTTGGGTGTTACTGGGAATGATTGAAATGGATGCGGGGTTTGTGTATGAGTTCGAGATGGTTGCAGGAGGAATGGAAGAACGATTGAAGCTCTGTACAGGGAAGTTGTGAATGAATGAGTCTTTAGATGTATGTGTAGGATTCTTAACAGGAGAAGACACTAAAGAAAGGCCTGAAAGTGGCGGGAATATCCTATGAACGAACGAGAACTCGGCCGGTTTTCGCTTTCGGCGAGTTGACTCGGTGAGTCCGAGGAGCGATCCAAAGAACCGATCCTTCCCTGCAACTCAGCTGAGTAAGACCGAGTAAGATGCTGACTCGGTGGCTGACTCCTCTCTGACTTGACCCGGTGGACTAACAGTTGACCAGTTTGACCGTTAGTCCTAACGGTGGACTGACGGAATATTCCGTCGAATATTCCCTTGACGGAGAAATTTTCAGGTGGCCGACGGCGACTATTCCGGCCGGATTCCGGCCACAATCCCGATTTCCGGCGAGCCAAAAATTCCAGAATTTTCTATGGACTTCTCTCATGGGTGTGAAGACTTGGACTAGGAATTGGATGGAGAATTGGACTCAAATTTGGAAAGAGAAGGTGGAAGAGTTGAGAAAAGCTTGGATTTGGAAATTGAATTGCTAAAGGAAAAGGATTCTAATCCTTGGAAGATTTGGAGAATATTGAAGCCTATAAATAGAGAAGTTTTCTACATCTTTTATACACCTCTATACACACACAACACTTGTGTTTTTGATAGCTTTTGAAAATTCTTCTTTTTAATTATTTGTGTGAACTCTTGAAAATTCTCCTTTTAATTATTATTTGTGTGAATTTCAAAAACATGAGTAGCTAATTTTATTATTGATTGAGGATGAATTCCTAGTTCTTAATACATGATTTGAGTTTTGTTTCGATTCTATCTTGAGATTTTTCACATGATTATCGTTTGTTTTTACTAATAGGAATGTTTATTCATTCATGATTGATTGATAGATTGTTTGGAGTGCATGCTAAATTGATTTGTTAATTTGATCTAAAGCTAGTGAAAGTTAGGAGATAAGTAATCGTTTCTTGACTTTTTACATAAGTAGCAAACACGAGACCTTGCGGAGGGATTCCGTGGAGCAATTGTGTGTGAAAACAACGTTAGCAAGTAGACCTTGATCTAAGAGTCTAACTACTAATATTGACCTAATAAGTTCATAAATCTTAATGCGTTTATTTAAATTACATCTAGAGTGATCTACTACTAGGTGGTTTGGTAAATAGAATCCGGTAGTCGAGAACTTCCGTATCCGGTGATACAAGGGATTTAGGGGTTTAGCACTGATCTAGCTGCTTTACCTACAGTTGGTGATAATTTGTGACTAATAACAAGTAGAAAAGAACATAACTTGATTCATTGTTTCGTAACGAAGAAGGATTCCTTGGTCTTGTCTCTCTTATTGCTTTCAACTTTCGATTTTAATTGCTTTGTTTATTTTCTTTTGCTTTTTACACCCCCCTTTCGTGACAATTTTTACAACTAGAATCTCTTGCTCCTCGTGGGAACGAACTTGACTTCCATTATATTATTTTTAATTGAGTGGAAACATTAATTAATTTGATTGCACCTACGACACGCATCATACACTCCCAATCCACCATCTTTAATGGGTAATGTAGCCAATCGTTGTTGTAATTGTACAAATCCAGCGCCATCACCAACAACCAAATGTCTCAAGTATTGAACCAGATAAGTATCAAATAATGTTGTGGCAGACTGTAGTGCTAAGGTAGAAGTCGTGCACAACGTGAAATACAGCTTGGACACCCCAGTGCAGTTGCGCAAGAGAAGTAATTCACTCTGTGGGTCCTTTAGCTTCTTAATGGAGTTCATTAACTGGATATACTTCTCAACTCTATTTGTATCAAGCGATTACAGTATTGCAAGTCTAGACTCACGGCCCCTCCAAGTAATTTCACACCATGAATGGGTCTGCTAATGTTGGAAGGGAAAACACCATGGACTTCTCTTCTTGGATCAATAGTTGGCCAGAATGTCTCTGTCTTACTGACATTCAAGTGCAACCCTCTAGCAGGACCTTCAGCCTGGATTATACTGAGGGCCTTTGCAACCTCCATTGTATCACCTGCAATGGTACCATCGTCGAGGTACCATGTATGAAGGTCGAGAGTACATTCATCTGCTATCTGCATCACAAGTGGATGAAGTATAAGAGCAAAAAGAAGTGGCCCTAATGGGTCACCTTGTTGGACTCCATTTGCAGATGATAGGACGGTATCATTATAATACAATCTAGTCGGCTTGGAATAAAAAAAAATTCAACCCACCTTGCAATGCTGGGACATTTGGACCGAACCTCATTGACTAAGACAGTCATATCCACCATGTTGAAAGCGTTGTTGAAGTCTACGAGCATCATGGTCATATTATCATGTCTGCCTTTCATCTCCACAAGCTTGTTTGCTGAGTGTAGGATGGCTTCCCCACCGCATGTTATCCAAACACCAAACTGATGATTGCCAAGGTATGTAGCCAGATCTTTGCACACCAACGTGGCAGCCAGCTTGGAGCATAATCTCCTCCATATTGTGCCCACTGCAATGGGTCTCAATCCACCACCCGGATTGAGGAAAGGAATCAATGGTGCACTTGCGACAAACTCGCTAAGAATGGCAGGACATCTACCCTCCAGCCATAGGTTAACAACCCCCACAATAGACTGTAAGAGGTCCTATGCTACCGCTGGTGCTGCACCACTTAAAGCATCCAACAAATGTTGGGCTCTAAGACCATCTCTCCCACAAGCAGTCCCTTTGGGGAATATCTTCAAAGCCTGCAAAACACTTTTAGAATCCACTGATAAGGCAGTTGACGAGGGGTTATCCCCAGGAATGGTTGGAGGTGGTGCGTGGGGATGTTTAAGTTGCAAGTCATGTAAGGTGTCAGGTGTAGATGGAGCAACCCCGTTGGATGACAGAACACGGATTACAGACATGTAATGACCATAACTTAGCTTCCTTTTACAGGATTCAAGATTGGCATCCTTCGCCTTCCTGGTAGGCCGTTTTTGCTGATGGTTGGGTTTGGACAACTCCAATACTTTCTGCACCAAACTGTAACATCCGTAGGGTTCCTTCCAAGCTGCAAGTGCTTGATTTATAGCAGCTATCTGTAGCTTTTTCCTTGTACCTGATCTCTCTTCATTAGCATTCTTAGGCATATACAAGTTCAAGGTGCAGACAGGCAACAATAACAGATTCAACCATGCATAAAGATCCAAAGGCTTAGCTATCACGTTATCCAGTGAAGATTTCAAGTCTCTAGAAAACTGAAGTCTACAAGGTGGGGGAATACTTACTGTAGTTGTGATTTGTCGTTGAAAAATTATATCAAGCATCTATATAGTTAAGGTACCCACAGCCGCCTCAGTCGGTGCAGTATCATCTGCGGTATTCAGTGGGACTTGAGGTTGAGGTTTCACAGTATCATGTATAAGAAAATCAGCTCCAGTGCCATTGAAAGGACCATTGATAACTTCACAAATATGACTTGGATCACGACACGCTTTCCTCCATGCATGTGTGTGTAAGCACTTAATGCACAGCCACCACTGCATATCAGCCAAACACCTTTCCCAAGCATTGTAGCAGTCCAAATTGGTACTATCCGCTCCCTGCAGGTCTCCTTTGCTGCCTCATTAGGAAAATGCATATATTTCATATGTCTGTAAATTGCAGTACGTGCATAACCCGTACCCCCGTCCCCATCATGACAACCATCAAAATTGATAAATGGACAATGAGCCCGACCATCATGTGTTGTTGCAGATGTCGATTGTGAAGTGGTTGCAGACCTTGAAGGGGATCCATTATCACCCCGAGAAGAAAAAGATGATCTAGAAGATCGTCTTAAAGGCATTATGCTTAGTATTATACCAACAACCACCAATGAAAACTCAAATTAGAGTTTAGCGTATGGGAATTTAAGTTTTCAACACCAAAGAAAACTCAAATTACCATATAACAAAACACAAACTATACCTTCACACAGGATAAGCAACCACAAAACAAACTCTAACCAATTTCACAGAGCACAAACACCTGAAACAAACTATTAGAAACTTCAAAGAGCAACTGCTGAACCCTTCCTTCAAACCTTCAGTTACAAAGCACAAAAAATATACCAATCAAACACCTGACACAAACTGATAGACTCTTCAACGAGCAACTGCAAAACCCTTCTTTCAAACACCAAAACCTTTAGTTACAGAGCACAACAACTACAACAATAAAGAACAATTACAGGACCCTGATTGAAACTTTGCTTGAAGAAAAACAAAATTGATCAAGAGAAATTGAGCAATTGAGCACAAAACAAGAAGAACAAATCAACAACACAAGTTCTGAATCTCTGAAAAACCAAAAGAACAACTCACAGCCACAGAACAAGAACATCTGATTCTTCAAAATAGCTCCCAATTCAGATACTACACAACACTCGCAGAAGAATAGCCGAAACCCAAGGCCTTGAAAACAATTTCTGAAACCCTAATCTGCAAAAATATTGCTCAAGTAAAATCCCTAAAAGAAAACTGGAGTCTTCAATTTCACCGAGGAGAAACCCTAACTCGAAAAATTTCCGAGGAACTAAATAAAAGAAAGAAACCCCACTTCACAAAACCTAAAATCGAATTGCAGCAACACTAAATTTGAATCACCAATCACACACAGAGAAGAACATAATTGGAGGTAGAACACACGAGATTGGAAGAAAAAACGAGACAAAAACAAGAGCAATCGTGAATAGGTAATGCCTGATTTCCCCCCAATTCTGAAACAACAATCACACACAGAGAAAAACGGATTTGAGGATAAAACTGACGAGAGTGAAGTGAAAAACGAGAGCAAACAAAGGGGAAAAACGAGAGCAAACAAAGGGGAAAAAATGTTATTATTTTATATAATTATTGTTATTATTTTGTATACACATAATTCATCACTCTCCACGTGGTGAACGCACAGCTTGGAACATCAAGACACGATGCCACGTACCAACACCCAAGAAGCATCCGACATCAGTATATGTTCATCTTCGAACTAATCCAACGACTAGGAATCAGAGAGCACTAAAGGAACGAACCACCGCGAAGCACCGAAGAACACCCAAGGATTCACTTTATTCCAACTCGAGAAAGATCTAAGATCAACGGCAAGGATTAGTCTAACTGACACGGATGTGATGGGAGCCGCAGACAGCTATCTGGCGTGTGCAGACAGCCCAACCACCCGCATTAAATACTCTAGATATAGTGTACGTGTCAACCAACCTGTGGAGGAGAAAGAGGTGACCCGTCGTCACCAAGCATAACCACTGGGGGCATCGGTGGAAGACGAAGACACCAGCAATATCAGCGCAAAGAACAGGAAGATAAGGTGGAAGTCGACCATAGCAGTGGACCCCACGTGCCTTCCCTATAAATACCCCTCTCCAATAAGAGGGAAGGGGTCGACCAGTTTTTAGTAACTAGAGAAGAATATAGGAAAGAGAAATAGGAAGAGTAAGTATGAATCATATTTCCCCTTTAAGCATCATTATTCACTTAAAGTCATTCGACTATCTTTGTATCTCCTCAATACATAGTGAAACACCAATCCCGTGGATGTAAGCCTTAGTGCTGAACCACGTAAATTATTATCTTATTTACATTTCAGCACCTTACTTTCCGTTATTAGTATTATACTTTATGATACACGCATCGTAACCACGTAGAATGGCTGAATCAACCCCTCCGACTAGACAATGACGAGTCCGAAGACTCTGAGTCGATGAGTCATCGTGTTTAGTACCATTTCATTTATGTTTTATTTCTTACAACGTTTTTATTTACAAATGCGAATATTGTTTGTGAACACGTGGATGCCATCGTAATTCATGTGTTCACAATCTGGCGCTAGAAACAGGGACTCTGTCCCGGTAAAAGATTTATCTTATCCTGTGATTGCTTATTTTCTGGCTCCCCGTACTATCCTCTAAATGATAGTGTTCGAATTTAAGCTGATCTTCGAAACCAATTTTGTGCGTAGGGTTTAAAGTTTATTATTTATGGATGATTTAAAACCACTGTTCCTGTAGATTTATACTTCTCTTAAAAAGTATTTATGCCTTCAAGGCACAAAACCCACAGATCTGCGCATTTTCTGAAGTTTCCTATGTCTACCTAAGGCGAATCTTACAGATCTGTGCTCTCTTTAGTATGTTGCATATCCTCCATGCTTAAAATTTTAGGACTTACGCTCTTCTTAGAAATCTCCATGTTTTTCACTTTAAATGATTTTACCGTGAAAGAATTCCTCAGATCTATGAGAAAATCCATGTTTTCAATTATTGGATCTGCCTCTCCAAGTTTTCGTCTAAATTCATGATCTCTTAACAATTTTCTGTTGAGTCATACTCTTGGTCTATGTGCTTGGATTAACTTTGCTAACAGGATCCACATGGATATTGGATTTTCGACGATGTTTGAACTGTGCAGGCGAAGAAAGCAAAGATGGAAAACACGAAGGATGCAGGAAAAGCCAAAGCATCGCCCAAAGAAACACCAAGGACAACACCAGTCATGACACGCAGAAAGCAGAAGGGCGAAAAGCCGAAAACGGCGAACCAGAAGACAGATGCGGCGGAAATCACCTCTCCATCAAATGCAAACGATGTAGCAGCGGCAGCTCTCAAGGAAGTAGCAGCAAAAGCTGAAGCAGCCAGAGCAGCGGCAGCAAAAGCCGATGCGGCTAGAGCAGATGCATCCAAGGCCGACGCATTGAAATCTGCAGCAGCTACCCGCTCCCTCGAGCAACTGGAAGGATTTGCGGAATCGTCAATACCACAGCCAGCCTTCGGGATGCCACCAACGAACGAGCAGAACCAGACTCTGCCAATAATCCAACTGTTGCTGACAAGAAACCAACCCTTAACCCCGCATGAGGAGCTACAGGTAGTAAATATCGAACGTCCTATCCCCCTAATCCAAACGGTAGATGAATATCATACCATAGCCCTTGGGGGGGAAGGGACGGCACGGTACCCCGAATCAAGGATCAAATCATTCCCCCCAGTTGATGGCAGAGCTTGAGGAACTAAAGAGGAGCCAAAGGGTGTACACAGAGACGGTAGTGTTGCTGGCCCGAGAAAACCAAGAGCTCAGAGACAAGATCGCCCAAAGCTTAGGAGCAACTCACCAGCATAACGAAGCCCTGCACGAAGCTAACTCTAAAGCACCTGAGCCGAAGAATGGTCTTGACAAATGCAGCAAATCCTGAGCCGTTGAACCGATGAGTGGCCGGAGGGAATATATTCAGCGATCCAGACTATGTTCCATAAGGCTCGGACTATTTTGACAGCGAAGACCAAAGATCAAGGTGAAACTCAACCTACGATTATAACCAGCGTGCAATGGAGGATCTGCGTGCTGAAATGATGGCTGAGATCAAGCAACTAAAATCTAGACAGGGGGAGGAAGACTGGAAGAGGTGATGAAAGAAGCCAACACCACCCCATTGGTACCACATCTCTCCAGAGCTCTCATTCCATAGAAGTGTTTCATCTCATCATTTGAATGTTATGATGGATCCAGCGATCCCGCAGCTCACTTCGGTATTACAATCGCATGCTAGCACGATGGGATCAGGATGATGCAATTCTCTGCAGATACTTCCCTTCAAGTCTGAAAGGATCGGCCCTTCCTTGGTTCGATAACCTTCCACCCAACTCCATCGACTCATATAAACAGCTTACCGATAAGTTCTTAGGAACTTATATGTACAACAAGGGTGTTAACGCAGGAATGGATAAGTTATTTTCATTAGCAATCAATTACAAAGAAACAACCAGGGAATACACCAACATCGCCAGGCAATAGGGAACGTAGATCTGGTGGTCAGCATCAACTGCTACAAATGGGGATTAGACAGAATGAGCCCGCTATTTGTAGAAATTCATGAGAGTTTCCCAACGACCGAAGGAGATCTCCGAGTAATCATTGAAAAGCACGCGAGTCTAGAAGAAATCCAGCGGGAAAATCCCAGATCCCAGACTCAAAGATCCCATTGAACTCATTCAGTGGAACAAGCCAGCGGATCAAAGAGGGGCGGTTCAACGGAACGACCCAACTAAGATACGAGAGGACGAAGAGATGATCGTCGACGTGATGACCGGAAGTTCGAAGACCAAGTTTACAAAAAGCTGAACACAAACTACACCTGCATCCTGAGAGAAATCAAGGATCGGGAAAATCTAGAGTGGCCATCGTCCAAAGGAAAGCAGCCCCCAAGGTCCGAGAAGTCAAGGGATTACTGCGAGTACCACTGCTTCAACGGGCACCAAACTGAGAAATGCAACAATCTCAAAATCATGATCCAAAAGCTAATTGACGCAGGTTACCTTAAGCAGTTCGTAAAGAAGGCAAACACCGAAGATAGGACAAAACGAAGCAAACAAGTTCAGCTACCCGAGGGAAACCGAACGTTCAATACCATCTCCTGTTCCGAAGCTACCGGACCCTCGCTGACGGTTCAGATAGGAAAAAGGATGAGAAAGCAATTCGAGGACTACTGCGAGATATACAAAATCGATGGAGTAGAAGTTGACGAACATGAGCAGTGGATGAACGCGCCAATGACCTTTGAGGCTGAGGATGTCGAGGAGGACATGGAAGATCACAATGATCCTTTGGTCCTCACATTACCAGTGGCAGGGTGTAATATTAAGAAGATCTTCATCGATGGAGGGAGCTCGGTTAATGTTATGTTCTATGACACATTCAAACCAATGGATCTCAATGATGAACAGTTGATGTCTTCGTACTATACCATCTATGGATTCAATGGGGCACTGATAAGCACGAAAGTGCGACACATTTTCACCCATAAATACATTAGCTGGGACTCATTTTATCACTAATAAACTTGTTTGTAGGTGTTTTTGGGCAATAAACATTTTTAGAAAAATCAGCTCGAAAAGTTGTTAAAGGCACTCCCGGAGGGCATTTGTTATTCGGACTCCTCATTTGATAAGGGGAAACCTCTGTTATAGGCACCCCACGAATCCGGTTAAGGGGCACCTTCTTATTCACCGGCTTGATGCAGTTTTGGCGGGAAAAGATTTTCTCCACCTGCGAAGTTTTCAGAGAAGTATTGGAGAGGGATTTAATCGGTGTTTTACACGGGAGAATATTGGTTAAGGCCTGTTTCATCCAAACATGGTCTTATAATCCATTCATAGTCAGTAATTCCTTCTTTATCTCGTCGAACAAGGCAATGGAATATTTCGGGTTTTCTTTCATTTATTTTGGAAGATACGTTTGCATGGCAGAAGATATGATTGTATGGATTATATTCAATTGATTGAGAAATATTTTTTCCAACTCAGAGATACTTGGAAGCGTGAAACAGAGAAGAAAATATCTTGGGATTTTTTCCGTTGATTTTGGAAGACTACACGGATAAAACAGGGAGGATATCTTTTATCTTTAAGTTATACTCTATATTTTGAAGATTCTACAGCTGCAGAGACGTGTGAGAAGAAAAGAAATAACAAATAATGGAAATAAGATCTTCGTGACATGCAGCGGAATAATTAGAGAATACATGGAGTTATTGCAAGGATTTCCTAGACCCGTTGAGTATAAATAGAGTGTTGAGGAGTATAGAAGGGAGATCGAGAGTTTGGGGAGAATTATTAGTTTTCTTTAATAAAAACACCATTTGGGCTATGAATTATATTTTTGAGTGTGTTTTTATCATGAGAAACTAGACCCCTACACTGGGTCGACGGAGGAAGCCGAACTTCATACATGGGTGAATTTATTTTATTCTTTTTAAGACTTTTGCATTTATTTTAAATTGTTTTATGATTTGAAAAAATTAGTTATCATTTTATTAGATGGGTCATGCTTGCTTAGATGTTTGATGTCCCATGCTTACGATTTATAACTAATGTTTGGAGAATCTACCTTGGCAAAAATAAGAGTCCTTGTTGTTTTATTTACTGAGCTATAATTGGTGAAGAATAAATAATTGAACCTATTGATATGAATGCGGTGGAATCCTAGGCCCAATAACTCTCTCTTTAATTATTTTCCTTGAACCTTTTAATTTAATCTCAACAACATCCGAGTGAACGACAACCTATTTACTACAACAACAAATTAAAAAATCTTATTAGGCACCAACAAAACCTTTAGGTGATATAGTCTTACAAGTGGGCGCAGGACCAATGAAGGTGGATACTTGATTCAGCGTAGTGGACACACCTTCCCCATACAACGCTATCATCGGTCGGAGATGGGTACACAAACTCAAATGAGTGGAAGCAACCTATCATCAATACCTTAGATTTCCAACACCCGAAGGGGTAATGAAGATAAAGGGAGATCAGGTTACGGCCCGAGAATGCCAAGATTTACAAAATTAGCTCAATAACGAACAAGATGAGCAGCGAAAGTCTCGAAGGAGTCGAAACAAAGAAGCTGCTAAGGAAAAAGTAATTGATCTTTATCTTGCAGAAATCTCAGGGAAAAGTTTGAGTAAGGAAAGCATCGTTCTAAACACTGAGGCAAGCACCTCAACAGCTAAGGAGGCCGAAGAACCTACCAAATAGCAATTAAAGAATGTCCCTCTCCTAGGGGAAACAAAGCCTACGTTCACACCCGTGGAACCTGTGAAGGATATCAATATAGGGACCAAAGAAAACCCGAAGATGATCAAGATAAAAACCTTGATGGATAAAGACAGAGAGTTAGCTCTTATCAAGTTACTCATAGCATATGCAGATATCTTCGCGTGGAAGTTGGGAGACATGCCGGGAATCGACCTGAAGATAATACAACATGAACTTCGTATAAATCCATGCACCCGACCTTTCAGGCAAAAAGTACGAAAGGTAGCACCAGAGTATCATCAAGCAATCGAAAATGAGCTCCGTAAATTGCTAGAAGTGGGATTCATCAAGGAGGTCAAATACCCAACATGGATATCGAACATGGTCATCGTGCCCAAGAAAAATGGAGGAGTAAGAATATGCATCGATTTCACCAACCTCAATAAGGCGTGCCCCAAGGACAGCTACCCACTCCCAAGCATCGATCAACTGGTGGAAGCCGTCGAAGGATACGAAGAACTATCATTTATGGATGGATACTCCGGTTACAACCAAATAGCCCTGGCAGAAGAAGATCAACATCATACAACATTCTACACCCCGAACGGCCTCTATTGTTACACAAGGATGCCCTTCGGACTTAGAAATGCAGGGGCAACATATCAGAAGATGGTCGATGCTATCTTCAAACCATGGATTGGGAACACCCTAGAAGTTTATGTGGATGATATGCTCGTCAAAAGTAAGATGTTCAAGGACCACCATCAAGAACTGAGGGATATCTTCGAAGCAATGAGAAAACACAACATGAAAGTAAATCCAGAAAAATGCACATTCGGTGTTACCTCAGGGAAATTCCTAGGTTACCTAGTAACGAAGAGGGGCATTGAAGTAGATACTGCTAAGATCCAGGCCATCGTTGGAATGCCATCCCCGAAGAACCTGAAAGAAGTCCAAAAACTCAACGGATCCTTAGCGGCTCTGGGAAGATTCATCGCCAGGTCATCGGACAAATGCAAACATTTCTTCAACATCCTCAAAAAAGGAAGCAAGTTTGAATGGACCGCAGAATGCGAAGAAGCTTTCCAGAAGATCAAAGAGTATCTAGCCACAATCCCGATCTTACAAAAACCTGACCCCGGCGAGGTATTGGCTCTTTATATAGCAACAACGGAGGATGCAGTCAGCGCGGTATTGGTCAAAACAAACACGAAGATAGAGCAACCAATCTACTACGTGAGCAAGACTCTTAATTCGGCAGAAAAAAATTACACGAAGATTGAGCAGCTCATCTTGGCACTAGTATGGGCAACCCAAAAGCTAAGGACTTATTTCTTGACTCACTATATCCGTGTTCCATGCAAAGCACCGTTAGAGGCTATTCTCAAAAGCGCTGGAAAAGTAGGAAGGATAGCAAAGTGGAACACTCACCTCGATCAGTTCAACATTATCCATGAAATACAACATTCCCAAAAGTCACAAGTCTTGGCAGATTTCCTAGCAGATCTACCCTTGGACAACGACGAGGAAGTAAGGGGCGTACCAGAAGTGGAAGAAGGCAGAGACCCAGTCGATGTCCTCGAACCTTCAAACCAAAGACGATGGGAAGTATTCGTAGATGGATCAAGAAATAGAGAAGGCGCAGGCATAGGCATCGTAATCACTACTCCCACCGGAGAAAGGATCGTGCATGCGCTAAGATTGGAATTTAAGGGGCATACCAATAACATCGTCGAATACGAAGCCGTGGTCCATGCTCTTCGTTTAATAATCGAAATGGGTATAACCGAGGTACGCCTGACGAGTGATTCACAGCTGGTCATACGACAGATAAGCCTGGAGTACAACGTATACGATGAGACCCTCTCGGCATACATGGCTTTGGTCCAAACCCTTGCATCCCAAGTACCTAGCATCAAGTTCCTGCATTTATGCAGAAAATACCTTAGGCACGCTGATGCCCTAGCATACATATCATCCATGTTGAAAGATGAAAGCGTCAAAGCAATCAAGATAACAAGAGTATACGAGCCCTCGGTTACTCCTCAGGAGTCCCTCGCTACAAATCGTGAAGACGATATAGGGGAGGATATTGCTGACGAGGACGTTGGGGAAGATATCGCTGATGACTTTCACGAAGATGATATTATGACAAGAGCGAACGAAGACGAAGACTTCAAAAACGAAGAAGATTGGAGAACCGAAGTCCATCTCTTCCTCAAAGAAGTAACGCTACCTATGGACTTGAAACAGGTTAGAAAGGTGCAGTCAAAGGCAGGAAGATACGATCTCAGGGACGGAATTTTATACAAGAAGTCTGTGATGGATCAGCAAATTTACCCTCTAACGGGTTGGATTTCCACCCGTCAGTAAGGCTAAACTTCCGTCACGTCACTCAAAAAAAAAAATCCAAACTAAATTTTCACTTGTCTAAGTGAATTCATAGGTTTTCAAACATTTAAGACAGGCACTAACAACATTGGTATTACCCGTATGAAGGAATATTCATGAAAATGTACAATTTGGAAGTTCAAACAGATTGCACTAGTGTATACAATTTAGAAGAACTGAGAGGCAGATGTAAATTCAAGAGAATGATACACATAATAAGGTTAACTAGATAAGTGGTGGAAAATATGCATACACTTTTTCTTGAACCCAAGATGACCAATGTATTAATAACTTTAGCCATAAAATGAGAAATTAAAGACAACGCAACATTCTTTCTCAATTCAGAACATAGCTAGAGATACATGAATAGAAGGTTCTAAAAATATATCGGGACATAAACGGCAAATTGAGATAAGTTTGCAATAAATTAAAAAAAAAAAAACACAGCTAAATATGTACGAAAGAGAGCCATTACTTAGTAATTCATCTGATGGAGTCCATATGAAAGTTATATATACATAGAAAACAGTTTTGAAGCATTAATATTCACACAGCAAAAAGGGTTCTAACTAGAACTAATCCATACATGCCCAAAACCATACCCATGCTGTAGGAAACCACCAAGTATTTAGTTACAAACCATCCGACAATTTTTTTTTCAAGATCCCAACATATAACAGAAAATGTAACAAAATGATATGGGATCAAACAAACAAAATTAACCCAGATAACCCCGTGACATACATATTATTAACTTAACAAAACACTAACTTTCTGTGCTTGCAAGACTGCCGTAAGCTCTGCCCAGCTTACTGCTGCAAGCTCCTCTCGTACTCTGTGGAAAACAAAACTAAAAGGAGTGAGCCACAACTCAGTAGGGGATACAAGTTTTTAACACGAAATGTTAGCATAAAAAAAATATGAAGGCGTAGGCAAGAGCAGCATCAAAACAATTTATGAATTGTAAAGCTTTAAGTAATCAGTCGATAACTAAAAAAATCGAATGCTGCAAATAAAGATAAGTCACTCTACTATTCCTTTGGCGAACGCCATTGTCAGGGTAGTCCGATACCAGCCACCGTTATCAAACAAACGGTCTTCCGGGTTGCCATCCGTAGATGGGGTGCCAATTAAGGCCTGACGGTCCTATAGTAGAGTCGTCTAGCTTCCTATTATGCTAGTTCATAAAAACGAAAACTCACAATAAAGGTTGCAGCAAGTTTACATTTCATAACAGAAAGAAAAATCATTCAATTGGCAGCATGCCTTAAATTGCCCCTTAAAGTCTTGACAAGAGTACAACATTTTACAACTAATCAGGAGAACGATTCAGTATAAAAGACATTGTAAATCAACAAATCGAAATTATAATGCATCGTAGAGTTTATACTGAATTGCGCAAACACAAAGGATAGAACAAAACAAGCTAGTAGCATGGGAAGCTAAGTGGGTTGGAGTCCTTAAATTACCCAATAAAAATTTGCATAGAACAACAAGAGTTTGTAAGACAAAGACTAATTTTTAAAATCCATTACAAGGCATCAGTTTACAGCAATTGAAAAGAACACTCAAAAATGCGACTGGACATCAAAGCATAGGTTCGACAAACCAAGTTAAAATGTAAAAATTCTGAAACAAACAGAAAATAGGGGAAAAGTTTATATAGGATTAGCGACCAAGTTCTTGTAAAATAGGCTTAAACTTGTGTAGTAAATTAGTAAAACAAAATTTCATAGGAAACGATCGGTAAGAACTTTTCTTATCACTAAACAATGGACTCAGTTAACAGTAGCACCCAAAGTATGAGTAATTTCGAAACCATTTCACAAACACCTGATGCCCCACTAAGTTAAAAATGAAAATGTTAATTCCAACCGTTCTTTTAGGAAACAAATTAATCGATTAGTTGGAAAAAAATTCAAATAAGATAAAAACCCATAGATATGAATGAAATGAGATCATGGTCAGAACAGTCGATACATATAACAAAACCAAAATACTAGAATACTTTTGTTCTTACCAACGTAACCACAAAGAGGAGATAATAGTGAGTAGCTGTAATCAAGACAATTATTCAAAATGCCTTTTTGTTCTTAACATTTGAAACCACAGAGCCAAATATCAGTTTCAATGCAAAGGTCATGGATTGTTGGTACTACCAAATCAAAATCATGAAATCAAGAACACAAATTTATTTATTCCAATAAAACAGCGGAGAAAACCTCCCCTACCTTTGCAGAAGACCAATCCAATTGAAAATAGTTGATGGGTAGAACTCAATTCTTTGATTTCCAAGCTAAAATTCTTCTCCTTTACAGTTGAGTGATAAAAACAGAAGTAGATGGATTTTTGTTTGGAAATAACAAAGTTGTGTTGAATTTTTTTTTTTTTATAAAAGACGGAAGTAGCCGAAAATGTCCATAGCTGCTCATGCCTTACGCGTGTTTTACATGCTTGAAATATCTAGTGTTCTTCCTAGCATTTACTACTCATGCTCACTAATTGCTACTAAGGGGTAACCATTTTATATAAGAAATCCCACAATGGGTTGATCTAGGGCTCAAAGCCCTAAAGAAAATTTCATGATGTCACAAAGTCTTTCCTTGGACTACTGTTACGCTGCCTATCAAGAGAAGAAGGGAATCGGGTTTTGAAAGACATACACTATGGATATGCAGGCAACCATAGCGGGATGAGATCACTATCAGATAAAGCAAAAATACAGGGGTATTATTGGCCACAAATGATACGAGATGCTGCAAGAATGTCTAGGAGGTGTGAGGAGTGTCAGCGGTTTGCTAAAAGAATCCATGCTCCTGCAACGAAGCTGAATTCAGTGGATAGTCCTTGGCCTTTCTCAAAATGAAGCATAGATATCGTCGGACCCCTGATCAAAGGATCGGGGAAAAGACGATTCTTGATTGTAGCCACAGATTGCTTCAGCAAATGGGTAGAAACCAAGGCCCTATCTAGAATCCTTGACTCAGACGTATTCACATTTATCTTCCAAAATATCATTTGCAGGTTCGGTATCCCCGCAGAGATTGTCTCTGACAATGGCAAACAGCTGCGGGGTAAGAACATAAACATGCTCTTCGATACCTTCAAAATCAGGAAGAATAAATCAACCCACATTTATACTCAAAGCAACGGACAGGCCGAGGCCACAAATAAGACCCTGGCTCTTATCCTCAAGAAGCAGCTGGACGAACACAAGGGGCCGTGGTGTGAACAACTACATAACGTGTTATGGGCATACCGAACAACCCGAAGGTCCGCTAAAGGAGAATCACCATTCCTCCTCACTTATGGAGCCGAAGCAGTCATCCCAACGGAAATCATCATGCCAACCACGAAGACTGAAGCATGGGAAAAGAACCTCACGGCGGATATAAAGCTAGAGAGGCTCGATGATCTGGAGGAAAGAAGAGAAACATCGGTACAGAGGATGGAAAATTACCAACGAAGATTAGCAAGGGAATACAACAAGAAGGTTAAACTTAGAAATTTTGTAGAAGGACAATATGTGCTGAGAACTATACCCCAATACCAGCGAGAGAAAAAGTGGGGCAAGTTAGCACCAACATGGGGAGGACCATTTTTTATACACGACATCGTAGGAAATGGATCTTATTATCTGCGTAACCTGAAAGGAGAGGTCCTCAGACACCCGTGGAATGCAAAATATCTCAAGCCATACTATCCATAAAAGAAACGCAGTTTTGCTGCGTGAAGAGCACCAGAAGAAGAAGACAGCATACTCGCTTGACATGTTTCTATCTCTGGACGAGGAATAGCAGACCTCGACTCATTAATCGAACAAACTTTTTGCAAAATTTCTATTGGGGAAAGTAACCATATACAATCTCTCCGGACTCCCCTATCAGCGTCTATAAGTATAGGACCATGGGGAAGGCATCCATCAGAAAGAGATACCCAACCAATATAAAAGGCAAAGGTTCAGCGGAATGAATGCATGTACATAGTTCAATAACGCATTACATATTCGAGAACGTTGCTTCAACCCCCACCGTTTGGTAATCCTCTGGCCAAGGGTTAGCCAGCGGGGTGACAGGTCCAAGGCCAATAACGAAGGTGCATATCCTCGTTATAACCGCCAAACACTATCAATTACTTAATTTGTCTTTTGTTTTGTTTTGACTAAGATTTACTCACTATCTAAACAAAATAATTAAACAAATCATACATGTAAATCAGAATTGTACATATCCAAACAAGCGATGATCCATTGCATATGAGTTGATTACAAGTTCGGGAGATTAAGATAAGAAATGCAAAAAATATACCAAAAAAGTTCTGAAGGCAAGTAATCAACAAAGATCGGAGAATAACAACAAATATGACAGACTACTTCCTACTTCCCCTTGGAAGACTTGATGTGAGCAACAAGGTTTCCCTTCTGAAACGAAGGAACGCTTCCTCCCGAAGAAGGACCAGAGGAAGAAGTTAAGGGCTCGGTCATAGGCCGACGAGGATAGCTCTTGATAATGCCATACTCTTTCTGAAGACTTTGCTCGATCCTGGTCAGAGTCTTATTAATCTCTTCGGCAATCTGGCAACGAGCCTTATATGTAATCATGGTGGTTTTCAGCTCAGACTGCGACAACAAAGACGAGTTACTTCCTTGGCTCCTTCCTTTGTTGCGGCGTCCCGATATCCAACCAAATTCTCATAATACTTGGTCTGGCCCTCCTGCTATACTAGGGCAGATTGAGTCTTTTAAAGTTTTTCATTTGCAAGGTCAAGCTGTCCTTCGAGCTCTGAAAAAGAAGACAAAGTTGGGTTAGAAAACTAGAACCGAAGAACTGTTCGTGACCAAATAACTGTATACCTTCGACTTTAGCTGAAGCTATCTCATACTCATTAACTACAGCGTCTTGAGCGTCGTCAAGAAAATCGTACTTGTCTGAAATTTTCTTATTATCCAATCGAAGATTTGTAAGAGCAAACTGACACTCATCCAACTCTACCTGCTTCATGGAGTCTAAATGGCGAAGATAGTTGACTTCATTAATCATTTCTTCTATGCCTTTAGTAAGCCTGTACATGTTAACTTCGAGGTCTTTCTCAGAATCCACAAAACGAGCAACATCGGCTCGAGAAGCGGTTAAAGCATTACTAAGGGCATGAGCCTCGGCCCTGGCGTCGTCCCTCTCCCGAACAAGTTGTTGTATATAATCCTTAACTTCATGGTCATGGGACGACCGAGCTTGGCGTAACTCTTCCTCCAAATGTGTTACCTTAGCCTCCAAGATAGTAGCATTTTCACGAGCAACACGAAAGTTCTCACGAGTACATAACAAGGAATTGTTAAACTGACGACGATCGGTGTTGTAACTGTTCTGCATATCAATCATTTGAGTCCGCTTCTCTCGCCACTCAGCTACTAGGGTATTATGCTCATCGGCTCGAGCATTCCATTTATCAGCTTCACTCTTAATTTTTTCCACTAATTCCCTGATCCGGGATGCTTGCCGAGTCCTCTCATTCCGAAGCCATGCCAATTCTCTGGTAACGCCCGCTGAAGATAGGGCGGACTCAGATAGCAAACTAAGAAGACGAAAGAGATAGCTGAAGAGGAGAATAGAAAAAGAAAACAAACCTTTAGAAGATGAAGCATCGTTACGGGCCTTTTCCAAGTCACTACGAACCAATGCAAGTTCAACACGAAGCTTCTCCTCTTCGACACCAAGCTGATCTTTCCCTTTCAGCTGGCTCTTCAGTTCTGCTATCTCCTTATCCTTTGCGGAGACAAGCGCTTCAGCAACGTTCAATTCTTCTTCCCGGTGACGAAGCTTCGCTTCCAATTTAAGGGCCTTCGCTTTGAAAAATTGGTACAGAGTGTGGTTGCAGTGCTCACTTCTCATTATCTGCGTTGATAACGAGCAGATAATAACCATCAATAAAAAGTCATATAAGCAATCAAACAAGGGAATCTACGACGACTAACCTCAAGAACACGCTGCTGGGGAAAACCATACTGATACCCATCAGCGATAACCATCATATCGGCAATGGAAGAAGGGGGATCGACTAGTAAGCTGGTAGAAGTAGCACCCAATCCTTCTCCCAAGCTTCGGCAACATCATCGTGAGATGATAACTGCATCCTTTTGCGAGTAAAGGCACCGAAATTTTTCTCACCAGGAATCACCGGAGCAGGGTTCGACACAAATATCAGATTTTTTTTCATCAACCAATCCAGTGTAGCGTCGTCACCGTCCTGCATCATGGCTACATCAAAGCCCTCCAATGATGCACCAGCGGAAGTTCCGACATCGATCACATCCTTTTCCACATTAGAACTCTTCGTGGCCCCGACCTATTTGTTAGCATGAGCCTCATCACCTTTACCACCCAAATTTCTTCATGAGTAGTCGCTTCTTCACCACCAGTCTCAACTACTCCCCCATCAGCTGCTTTCTCACCCTCGTCCCCAAGAACATCACATTCATCATTTGGCGAAACCAGAGAGAACTCCTCAACTAACCCCATGGCGGCGTCAATATCCATCGCACCCCCAGCGGAATGAATTTTACCAAAAGAAAACTCTGGAGTAGGGTTTATTGACTGAAGCTAAGCCTCCTCATTACCCTGACCTGCCACCAATCCAATGGGAGGATTGGTCATCGGAATGTCAGACATAACTTTCTCTCCACCAGTGCCATCACCTCCAGGGGCAATCTCTTCTTCGTTGGCGCCATCACCCGTATCCTCGTCGTTCCTATGATTATGAGGAGAGGTCTTTATTCGTTCCTCATCATCGGTAACCTCCTCTTCGTCCTCGATACCCTCATCGTTCACGGGGCTATTGACCTCATCGTGAATATTTGTCTCCTCCACAAGGGCAGTGGAAGACTGAACTGGGCCGATTTTATTTTTCTTCTTTGCCTAAGAAGATAACACTCGATATATCAGTACGACAACTACTCTTTCCATACTTCAAACTACCTTAAACTAAGAAGAAAAGGGGCAAAATATAAGGGACCATACCTTGGCAGCGGCATTACCCTTCGAAGGAAGGATAGCTTCGGAACTTTCATCTTTGTCAGCAGCGTCGATGGCATACTCAAAGTTCATACCATCGAAATTCAACCGCCGGGGGCAGAAATCACCATAGCGAGCTGGAGCGCTAGCACGAGGCTGGCTGCCAGCAATAGGACGCCATCCGTGCTGACCAGGCACCCAGCCATAAGCCCAAGGACCGACAACTTCGATGAATGTGGCATGCCATTCATAGTCATGATCACGCTTAAGCTTTTCACGATGGGGAAAAGGCTTCTGTTGAGAAGTCCCCTTGGTACCAGGAACGTAGTGAAGCTTCGAATCACTCACTTCACTTAAAAGATGAACCTCACCATGAGAAGCAGGAATCGTACGAAGACCTACACTCCATTGCTTGCGATTTCTACTGTTGACATAGTCTCCAAAAGAAGTATTAAAATTCGCAGGAGTATACAAATCTCTCTCAGAAGGATCAGAAGTGTAACAGGTCATCATCGTATCACCCTTGCTTAGAAGGTAGCACTCATTCAAAGTACGAAGAAAATTACCACTTAGCTGCACCACCGATCGACAATGAGTATTATGAGTGGAACCTTCGCGACCGGCCAAGACATCATAGTAAAAGGAATCCCCCGACTTATACAAGGGCAGCATCAAACCCGCTCCGAAAGCCCCCACGGTAGTCAGCAAATGGAAGTCATCGTACTTATAGTTCACGATCATATCGTAAGTAAGGTCATCGTCTGGTGCATAGAACTTAACATCGAAGAACTCGAAGCTATGCTTCACCTTGAATGCTTCGAGATCAACATGCTTGAAAGTAACCTTTTTCTTGGTTACCGAAAGACTTCGTATAACATCAGAACTAGCGGGTTGACTCAACAACGGTTTCTTTGACTTGGGAGGGCTCATATCAGAACCTTTCCTTTTGACCACTAGATTCCTCGAAGGGCCCACCAGGGGCACATCAGCTTTAGCAGAAGATTCTTTCATCACGGCAGTGGATTGTCAAGCTTTAGACCCCGAAGGAGGCATCGTGGTTTGAGGAGGCATGGACCGAAGAGGTTGAACGTCCATTGGTTCGGAACGATGGGGAGAAGGTTGCTGCACATTTCTTGGCTCAACACGTAGGGAAGAGGGATTAGTCACAGGACGGTTAACCGCATACCGATATCCTTTCGGTGGATCCCCTTTCTTCATAATAGTTACCCTTGGACCCGGTGATGACAAATTTTTCTGTGCTCGAGGATCTGGTTGGGAAGACCTAGATGGACCACCCTTCGGCGGATATATATCAGGACTTCTATGGGAAGAAACTCTGTAGGGGCTCGATGACGGATATTGATATGGGACCCGATGGCAATCAGACATATTTACGAGGAACAAGAAAAGTACTACGAAGATCAGATGAAGCAAACGATCAAAAATCGAAATTATGCAAACTTCCACAATTCATCAGAAATATCATCTAAAAACCCTAGAATCTGCGAAAAGAAAAAACCCTAATCTGTTTGAGGAAATCGAAGACAAGCTTAAATCATCGGATATGAATCCATAAGCTTTGTGATAAAGAACAAGGGCAAGTATATATACTTTCGTATATATGTTCTTCATCACAAAGCTAAGAACACAGCAGTAGAAGCTCAATAATCAATCAAGATCAAAATAAAGATAATTTCATGACTGTATCAAAAGCTCTGTGAGTAGAGCAAAGACGATCAATGAGAAGATGATGAACAGCGACAGCAGTCAACTTCTGAAGATCCTAAGAAATCCTATCCCAAGCAACACTAGCAGAAGTTAAGAGCAAGAAAACAATAATGAAGAATTTTCGGACTGACAAGAGAATGAAGAGAGAATGAAATTTGTTTCAATAACCTCGTCTCTCTTATTTATAACCCAAACGATATAACTGCCCCGTGTTTCAAAGAGAAGTTAATACTGAGAATGGGAAACGTGCCCTAAGGATAGGGAGGAGTTAATGAAGAGAGTGGGGTTGACTGTGGAGATAGTTTTCCCCAAGCTTTGACCATTAATTCAAATCTTGGAGAAAAGGGGAAAATTGTATACACATAATTCATCACTCTCCACGTGTCTAGGGAATTACACGTGGAGAACGCACAGCTTGGACCATCAAGACACGATGCCACGTGCCAACACCCAAGAAGCATCCGACATCAGTATATGTTCATCTTCGAACTAATCCAACGACTCGGAATCAGAGAACACTAAAGGAACGAGCCACCGCGAAGCACCGAAGAACACCCAAGGATTCACTTTATTCCATCTCGAGAAGGATCTAAGATCAACGGCAAGGATTATTCTAACTGACGCAGATGTGATGGGAGCCGCAGATAGCTGTCTGGCGTGTGCAGACAGCCCAACCACCCGCATTAAATACTCTAGATATAGTGTACGTGTCAACCAACCTATGGAGGAGAAAGAGGTGACCCGTCGTCACCAAGCATAACCGCTGGGGGAATCGGTGGAAGACGAAGACACCAGCAATATCAGCGCAAAAAACAGGAAGATAAGGTGGAAGTCGACCATAGCAGTGGACCCCACGTGCCTTCCCTATAAATACCCCTCTCCAATAAGAGGGAAGGGGTCGACCAGTTTTTAGTAACTAGAGAAGAATATAGGAAAGAAAAATAGGAAGAGTAAGTATGAATCATATTTCCCCTTTAAGCATCATTATTCACTTAAAGTCATTCGACTATCTTTGTATCTCCTCAATACATAGTGAAACACCAATCCCGTTGATGTAAGCCTTAGTGCTGAACCACGTAAATTACTGTCTTATTTACATTTCAGCACCTTACTTTCTGTTATTAGTATTATACTTTATGATACACGCATCGTAACCACGTAGAATGGAAGACTAGACAATGACGAGTCCGAAGACTCTGAGTCGATGAGTCATCGTGTTTAGTACCATTTCATTTTTGTTTTATTTCTTAAAACGTTTTTATTTACAAATGCGAATATTGTTTGTGAACACGTGGATGCCATCGTAATTCATGTGTTCACATATTTAATAAAAAAAATTATGATTATGTTTGCTTAAAAAATATTATTATATTATAATTATTATTGTAATTATTATTTTAAAATGAAAAATAGATAAATAAAATAGAAATTAGAAATATAATGATAAGTGTACAGTATTCAAGGGTAAAACTTGTCTTTATAATAAAATAACAAGGTTAAAATAGAGAATCAATTAAATCAAATTATGTGGGTCCACAACTTCTGCTTTTCCGGCTTTTAAAAGCTAGTGCTGAGTAGCTTTTAAAAGCATGCCTAAATTGAAAGTGCTTCTCTCCAAAAGCACTTTTACCAAACACAATTTTTGGTAAAAGTTTGTTACAAGTTTGTTACAAAGTGCTTTTGGTTGAAAAAAAGCAATCCCAAACGGGGCTTATATTTAGATATGGATGAACTGTACCTAAACGTGTATAACCCTTGGCTCAGTAACAGTTAACGGAAGTTAGCCATATGAACAATTATAGTTTAGCCATATTCATCTAACACTTCTAAATGTGTTTTAAGAGAGTTGTTCAAATGTCCACTATCTCGTAGAAATATCCATGAACAATTTGAAACATATTCGGCTTGGTTTGTAGTTGTACAAAGTACTTATACAAGAACCAATTCATGAACATAATGCCACGGTTTGCAAAACAAGTTCGCATACCTTATTTCATTAAAGTTCCAGGGAATTTAGTTCGCAAACGAACCTGAGTTCATGAGTATAATTGTCATACTTACCGATTTTAGAACCTAACCATTATGTTCGCAAACTGAGTGCGAACCATAGTTCAGGACCTGGCCTAGTCTAGCCATTCGCAAACACTGTTCACAAACCGCGGTTCCGAACCTTTCACAGGTAAGCCCGTTCGGAAACAAGAGTTTCGGACCTGAACTAGAACTTCACATTTCGCATATAAGGTATGCATACTGTGTTTATATCCAGACATTAATAGTGGTTCTAAAACTCTCATTTGATCATTGAAACATCCTTAGATGGAAACAATGGTAATCTTAGACATACCACTAGCTTCAAGTAATTCTTAAGTGATTAATTGATTAATACGAAACTTCCCAAGTTAACATCAAATGATTGTCTCACACAAATCATGTAAGATGTGCAAGGTAATTTTCACATGATCACCTTGACTTAATATTAAGTTTCCAACAAATAAATTGTCTACAACTAAACTCGTCAAGTAGATGATGAAGTTTAGCTAAAGCTAAAAAGCTTCCAACATGTATTTCGAGAAATATATAAACGAGATAAACTCGACTCAAAATTTCAAATGTGTATAATTCTAAGTCTATATAGCTATACGACTTAGTCTCTTTAGAAGATAAAATAGAATAAACTTCTGAGTGATAGATAATTTTTAGTCTCCACATACCTTTTGTTGATAAAGTTCCTCCAAGCTCTTCAGTAGATCTTCTTCTTCAATTGGTGAACGTTGTGAAGTCTAATGTTCAACTACACACTTCTATCCTAATCCGAGACATAGCTATAAGTAGATTAGAAATCAAGCATATAGTTTTGATCAACTAAACTTGACAAACAAGCTTGAGATAGCAACGCTTGCGAGTTCGACCGAGCATCGCTCTAAACTTATCATTAGGAGAGCAGAGAAAGCTGTGGAGTTGATGCAGGTTTTATCCAAGCTTCGTGACCCTCAGAGTGAATTGTTACTCCTACGTGCATGTATGGGTATCTCCAAGCTCCTCTTTGGGCTTCGTATTTGTTTCCCAGAATACACTACGGAGACAGTAGATATATTTGACAAAGGGTTGAGAAAGGCGATAGAGGGCATTGTGGTTTGTGGAGGTCCGTTCTTTGGGGAGTTACAGTGGAGGCTATCTACCTTACCAATTCGATATGGAGGCCTGGGTTTATATACAGCTAAGGAGGCATCACAATATGCTTTTCTAGCATCACGTGTGCAGACTTGGGGCTTACAAGATCACATACTCAGGGATAGTGGAGTGGAAGGCATGGATGATAATTTCTATATGGCTTTGAAGACATTACAAGCAACTCTACCTGATCAAGATCTTAGCAGCTTTACCAATAAAGACACCGCCCCCCTTAAAGCACAAAGCAACCTGGCGAGTGCTCTTTTTGGTAAAGTAGTTAAAGATATGGATAGGGTTTACGAGTTATCGGTCAGACAGAAAGTTGTTTTGGTGTGCCTGCAAGCAGCGCATGCTCAAGACTTTCTTCTTGCTATTCCGATTGAGGGTCTTGGGCAGAAGATGTCACATGTGGAGTATCGGTCCATTCTT
This sequence comes from Papaver armeniacum, assembly GCA_023531295.1. Lineage (NCBI taxonomy): Eukaryota > Viridiplantae > Streptophyta > Magnoliopsida > Ranunculales > Papaveraceae > Papaver > Papaver armeniacum. The sequence goes on from JAJJWW010004403.1 coordinate 144,148, forward strand.
AAGTACATGTTAATGATTCCTCTATACCCTTATGATTCACGTTTCCCTGCTTGCAACACAGGGTGCTTAGACGCGTTCGGGGAACATGCAGTCCATTGCAAGGTAGATCCTGGTTTCAAATATAGACATGATCATGTGCGAGATACCTTATATGATGTTATATGGAGGGCTAGTATTTCAGCGAAGAAAGAAGCATTTGTCAATTTTTTGACAGACCCACTTAAGGGGAGATCAACACTTAGGCCGGTGGATGTTCTTATTTTTTGATGGGCTAATAGAAAACACACATGTGTTGACCTTACTGGGGTTTCACCGTTAGTAGGCATTGGTCATGGTTCTTTCATGGTGGGGCAAGCAGCTTTGAAGGCAGCCTCAGGTAAGATAGTAAAGCATGAGAAAGCGTGTGCCGATAATGGACATGCTTTTATCCCTTTTGCTTTTGATACTTTTGAGGTACTTGGCTCCAGAGGCGGTTGGACTTCTTACGAGAGTTCGGAAAGTCATGCATAGCAATGTCATGACTCCCGGTTCGAGAGAGTTTGTTTTTAAAATGATAGGTTTTGCAATTCAAAAAGGGCTTACAGCGCAGTTTGTTGCCCGCTTGCCAGCTATGTAATTTTTCTTTCGAGTTCTAATTCAAGTTATTAAAAAAAAATCTATTATATATTCTAGAGACTACGTCGTATAGCTATATAGACTTAGCATTATACACATTTGATATTTCGAGCTGAGTTTATCTTGTTTATCTATTTCTCAAATATGTGTTGGAAGATTTTTGCTTTAGCTATGTTCATCATATTCTTGACGAGTTTAGTTGGAAATATTTATTTGTTGGAAACTAAATGTTAAGTCAAAATATGATCATGTGAAAATTACATTGAACATCTTACATGATTTGTGTGAGACAGTCATTTGATGTTAGCTTGGGAAGTTTTGTATTAATCATTCGATCACTTGAAAATTACTTGAAGCAAATGGTATGTGTGAGATTACCATTGTCGTCTTCTAAGTATGTTTCAATGATTAAAATTAGAGTTTAGAACAATTACCCATGTCTGGATACAACACGGTATGCATACCTAGTATGCGAAATGTATTGTGATGATTCGGTTATGTATGATTCTCATACTCATGAACTGTAACATTTCTGATTTAAGGAATGCAAATTAATTTTGCAAACCGTGGATTAATGTTCATGTATTGATTCTTGTATAAGTACTTTGTACGATTACAAATCAATCCGATTTTGTTTCATTCATGAATATTTCTATGAGATATTGTGTTATGATTCAACAAGTTGGAGATAATTTGTTTTTGAGTTATTAGATACTCGGGAGTCGCACGGAGGAAAAGAAGGAGAAATCACCAAAATTGAGCAAAAGGGGCAAAGTTGTCATTTCATGGGCGAACACTATCTGGAGCCTAGCCACGGTTAAGGGGCATCTCTATGTGTAAAAACATCATTTCAAGGGCGGATCTTCTTATGAGTCAACCCAAGGAATTAGGGGCTGCCGTTTTAGTAGCTTATATCAATTTATGGGGTGCCTATAATCATTATGGTTGACCCTTATCTAAATCACCTGGGTGGCAATATCCACTCTTACTCTCCTACAGAAAACCTAAAAATTCACATTAACATTTATTGTTTCTCTTTACTGAAACTGAGAAAATAGCCATGGAGGCTTCACTAAGAGAGAAAAGCTGTGCTGATGAACAACTTGTGATGCTGAAATCAAGAGAGGAGATGACTCTGAGTTTTGAGAAGATTAGGGTTTGAATTTGTGAGATATTGAATCGAGATTGGAGCAGATCGAGAGCAGTCAGAGAAGGGACTGAACAACTAATTCAATAGGAGATTCAGAGAAGAATCTGTTGCCACTGAGATAACTTCAGGTGGAATTGAAACAGATTGGAGAAAATGTGTTGACGATGGAGGAATAGAAGCTGAGAAAGGGTTCGGCTCTGTTGGTGCTCAATAACCCAGAGATGGAAATAAGGGTTGATAGATTTACAAAGATTAACTGGGGGTTTTCTGCTAAGAATTGAAAGAGTGCAATTAGAGTTGAGGCTCGATGTCAACGGGAACCTGAGATGAATTATAACTCAGGGTTTGAGCTTTGGAAGGATAATAAAGTTGTAGATGATTCGAATTGAGCTGTTTCAGGTGAAAATGTTGATGTTAGAGAAGGGGTGAATTGATTGAGAAGCTGCAGAACAAGATGGATTGGGTTCAATGCTGTTGGCTTGAGATGTTGGTGGTGTTGGCTGAAGCTTGGAGTTGTTGAGAACTGAGGCTGGTAATGATAAGCTGTAGCTGATGGAAATGCTGGTTCAGGTGGAATAGAGAATGAGAGCTGAGATTGGAAGCTCCAGCATTGGCAGGTTGTGGAGTTGTGATTGAAGCCAGGATTAGTTTTGGTAGAGTTGCAGCTCAAGTATTGGAGGTTGCTGTCACAGGTGATGGCATTGGAACTCAGCTGGGTTTGTCTTGCAGCTATGTGAATGGCCAGGGTGGTGCACAAGTGGATGGAGCAAATGTAAGTTGCAGGCAAGACAGCAAGGTGGTGGTTCTGAGTTGCTGTGCTGTTGCAGGGTTAGGCTGGAAATGTCTCTGGTAGTGCAGCTGGTGGATTTATTTGTAGTGCTGGCCAGAGGACTGAGATATGAGATTGTGATGCTGCTGGTAGCCTTGAAGGTGGAGTTACTGGCAAGAGAAATGGGGGTTTATTGTTGCTGTTCAACTGGGAGTGCTACAATGGGTTAGGCTAATGGTGCTGTATGTCGAGGTGGAGTTATTGCAGGTAATGTGTCTCTGAGATAGAACAAGTGAAGGCTGATTCAATGGAGTGAACTGAGATGGCAGAATGGCAAGTGACAGGCTGTGCTGCAGTTCAATGGATGTGTGTGTGATTAATGGGTCTTGGTAAAAAATTGCTAATGAATCGAATAGCTGCTGTGTGGGTGTGTGGAATTGAAGCTTATTGCAGCTCTGTGGTGGTACAATGGTGCAGAGATGGAATTACAGGCCTAGCATTTGGCCTGGGATTGTGCTGAGCATTTGGAGCTGATAAGAACTTAGTCAGACAATGATAGCAAGATTCAGGGCTCAAGGTTTTGATGAAGCTGCAGGGGCAGGCTAGAAGCTTCTGGGATTTGAGATATTGCAGGTTCTGCTGGTGAGTGTGGGAAGGTTGTGAATGAGATTTGCAGGTGCTGAGAATATTGCAGAGCAGAGGTGAAGCTGAGGGCTAGGAATGAACTGAGCTGAAGTGATGACTGGATTACACGGAGCAGGTCAAGTTGGCAGAAAGGCAGAGTTTGAGAGTTGTAGTCGCAGCACCGGAGTTGAACCCCAGGAGTTGCAGATGTTGAATGTAATTAGTGGTAATGAGGAGCAAAAGTGAGATGTGGCATGATTGGTTGTGCACTGGGACCGATTTGGTGCTCGCAGGTGGAGTTGAAGTTGTATTGCAGGCCAAAGTTATAAAACTCAGAGCCATCATGGCTGAAGTAAACTGATAAAGTGCAATCCTGGTGCAGCAAAGCTTAAGGCTTGTGCAAAATGGCATTGGCCCAGCTGAGTTAGCACTGACTCAGATCTGACTCTGAGCTGACTCACATCTGAGTCATGACCCGACCTCCCCTGACTCGATAATTGACCGAGATGACTCACCGATCTGACCCATTGACCCGTTTCGACTCGTTGACCGGTGGCCGGGCGGACTTTGCCGGTCACCGGAGCCGATTTCCGGCCACAATCCCAGACTTCCGGCGACCACTTGCGGGGCGTATTTTCTACACGGGTTTCTCGTCCTTGCGGGCTTGGTGGACTCTCACCTAATGGACTTTGAAGACTAAACCTAATTTTGGAAGGAGAGAAAGGCTATAAAAGGGAGGTTTTCTACAACACATAAGATATCTTTTGCTTGGAATTCTTTTAGGGAGCCACTTTTGTTTACACTTCTAGGGTTTGGTTTTGTTCTTCTTCTTCCTTGTTTATTATTGAATATTGATGATGATGAACTCCATAGCTATGAGTAGCTAAACATCTTATTGGTTATGGGATAAAAGTTGATTTCTCAACATGCTTTTGATTCAATGAATTAGTTTTGTCTCAGTAATTATTGTTTGTGATTCACAATTAATAGTGTCATAAGATTTGAAAACTTGTTAGGTTGAGTCCGAATCAATCCGATTTGTGTTCATCTCTAGAGCTATATTAGGGTTTTCAATACGAAAAAGTTGTTTATCCCCGATTCTAAGTAGCATAATTGTGGTTAGTGCTTGTAGTGATACATCCTATTAGTCACAAGCGAATCATAACTTTTGTTAAAACGTCTAGTGCTTTTACACATTCGTTTGCATTGATGAGTCTTATTCCATAAAACTTAATGCTCTTAGGGAGTTAAACTTAATTGTGCTTTTACACTTTAGGTTGCTTTGACCTAAGAATTCACATATGCATCTTTTAATGTGGTTGTGATGAAAACAGGAATTAACGGGTTATACTTGCGATCAAGATATCCTAGGACTTTTAATAAATACGAGATTAAAATACCAATTCTAATTATTGATGAAAATACATGTTTGTGAATGATACTATCCCTTGACCAATATCTTCTCCTTATTGATTTCTCAAATTATTTACTTTGCTTTCAACTACTTTTATTTCTTAAACAACAAACATACCTTGGGTTACTTTAGAACCGAAATTTACATAACAACAAACGCTCTCTGTGGATACGAACTCTTCCTTACCTTGTGCTTCATTTAAATTTAGTGCGTAAGAAAGTGAAATTATTTTTGACGGATTGACACACGATCAAATTTTGCGCCATTGCCGGGAGGCATACGGCTTGTTATTAAGTTTTTAGTTTCTTTTTACAATTTCGCTTTTATCTTTGCTTTTCGTTTCTTGTCTTGTTTCTCACTTGTTTGCGAGAATTGTTTGCAGTGCATAATCTCCGGGCTTCTAAGGATTGGAATTATCCAAGGTGCGGGATAGCTACTAGACGCTGCACAATACTCCAACCAAGTAAAGGCACAACGGACGAGCACGAGGAGGAAGTAGGAGAAGAGATTTTCCGACAACGAGAAGAAGAAGAAATGGGTGATGCAAATCGTTCACTCAAGGACTTAGCTTCTCATAGGCTTGATACACAACAGGGGTGTATTCAAACGAACTCTACTTTTGAGATAAAGCCGGGGTTGCTTCGAGAATTACCTAAATTCCATGGCATGGTGAATGAAGATCCTAACAAACATCTTTTGGACTTCCACACCATTGTCACGGCTATGCTTCCAGCAAATATAGAGGCGGATGGTGCAATGTTGAAGGTCTTCCGTTTCTCTTTAATGGATAGTGCGAAGGATTGGTTGTACTATTTACCTCCCGGAAGTGTCACCACATGGAATGGGTTGAAGAAACTCTTTTTGGAGAGATATTTTCCTGCATCCAAGGCTACTCAAATTCGCAAAGAAATTTGTGGGATGAAGCAAAACGTGGGAGAATCCTTATATGAATGTTGGGAACGGTACAAGAGATTGGTTGCAAGCTGCCCTCACCACCAATTTAGTGACGCTATGATCATCCAATACTTCTATGAAGGACTCCAATCAAGTGATAGGAATCTTATTGACGCTGCGGGTGGTGGTGCACTAGTTAGCAAGACGGTGGCACAAGCTAGAGAGTTGATTGAAAACATGGCAGCGAACTCACAACAATTTCTGAGTCGTGGTTCGGATGTGATTCTAAGAAGGGTGAGTGAAGTGAGCGAGGTGGAGGAACTTCGTCAACAAATGGGTAACATGACAGCAATGTTGCAACAAGTGGCATCCGCGGTTATACCAACTTCTCCTCAATCTTATGAAGACGAGCAAGCTAATGCGATCTTTCCGAATCAACCAAGACGGTATGATCCCTACTCCAACACTTACAATCCGGGATGGAGAGATCACCCCAACTTTAGCTATGCTAACAAACAAGGAGCCGTTCAACAACCTACTTTCAACCGTCCTAGTGGATTTCAACCACAACAACAACAATTTCAGCAACCTCAAGCACAACAATCACAAAATCAAGGTGCTGATATTGATGCAAAGCTTCAAACTTTTATGCAAGGTATTTCCGCCATGTTCAAGGAAAGTCAACAAGAGACTAAGAGTGCTATTAAGGAGTTGCAAACACAAATGGGCTCCATGGCGGTTGATATCAACAATTTGAAGGCACAAAATAGTGGGAGACTTCCTTCTCAACCTATTAACCCACAAGAGGGTGTCAATGCCATTACGTTGAGAAGCGGTACACAACTTGTGCAACCCGAAGTCGCTGATTCGGGCAAGGTGGAGACACCAAAGGAACCTGTTTTGGAGGAGAAAGTCGAGGATTCTCCCCAAACTTCGAGGTACCTATTTCTAACGCTAAAACTCCGGTTTCTACTTATGTTCCTCCTCTACCTTTTCCTCGCAGATTTGCAAGTTCTAAGAAGGCGGAACTAGAAAAGGAGATTTTAGACGTTCTTAAAAAGATTCATGTGAACATACCACTCATTGATGCTATCAAGCAAGTTCCAAAGTATGCAAAGGTGTTAAAGGACTTGTGTACCAACAAACAAAGGCTCAAAGGTAATGAAGTGCTTAGTGTGGGGAGAATGCTTGGCAATCTTACAACACAAACTCCCACTTAAGTGCAAGGATCCGGTAGTTTTGACATTCCCGTCACAATTGGTAACAAAACTTTTCACAAAGCTATGTTGGATTTAGGCGCATCCGTTAATGTTATGCCGGCGTCAATGTATAATTCACTTGCTCTTGGTCCTCTTAAAAAGGCTGAAATTGTATTGCAATTAGCCGATCGATCTAATGTCTACCCAATGGGTATTGTTGAGGATGTTCTTGTGCGGAGTTAATCAACTTGTATTTCTGCGGACTTTTTGTGTGTTAGAGATGGATGAAGGTGCACCGGACTCGTCTCTTCCATTGCTTCTTGGGCGTCCCTTCATGAAAACGGCGAAAACCATAATTGATGTGGATAAGGGAACGCTAACTATGGAGTTTGATGGAGAGACAATACGTTTCAACATTTTCGAGACGATGCGATATCCTAGCGATGTCCACTCTTGTTTCTCCATTGATGTGATGGATACATTGGCACAACAAATGTTTGAATTAAACGGTGATGATGCTTTGGAAACCGTGTTAACTACATCCATAGATAATGGTGTAGAGTGTGGTAATGAAGTCAAGGAAGCTCTTGGTGATCTTAATTCACTACAAGAATGCCCGAAAACTCATAATATCTCTTTTATTTCTTTACCATGCGGTGATGAAAAGCTTGTACCTTCAATTATTAAATCTCCGATTCTAGAATTGAAACCTCTTCCCGACCACCTTAAGTACTTGTACTTGGGTGATAATGAAGAGTTACCGGTGATTGTTTCTAACAAGCTTAGTGATTTACAGGAGCAAAAACTTCTAAGGGTGCTAAGGAAGTACAAGACGGCCATAGGATGGACAATTGCCGATATCAAGGGTATTAGCCTGCCGTTTGTATGCACAAAATTCGTTTGGAGGATGATGCAAAGCCTAAGAGGGACGCGCAACGTCGATTGAATCCACCAATGATGGAAGTTGTGAAAAAGGAGATACTCAAGCTTTTGAAGTGGGTGTTATCTACCCCATATCCGATAGCAAGTGGGTAAGCCCGGTACAAGTAGTACCAAAGAAATCGGAGTGTGACGGTGGTGGAGAATGATAAGAATGAACTTGTCCCAACTCGTGTGCAAACCGGTTGGAGGGTTTGTATTGATTATAGAAAATTGAATGCCACCACTAGAAAAGATCACTTTCCTTTACCTTTTATTGATCAAATGCTTGAACGTTTAGTGGACACTCTTACTATTGCTTTCTTGATGGCTATTCAGTTATAATCGATTGTGATAGCAGGAGGACCAAGAGAAAACCACTTTCACTTGTCCTTTCGGTACTTTTGCTTATAGAAGGATGCCTTTTGGCTTGTGCAATGCTCCGGCTACTTTTCAAAGGTGTATGGTAAGTATCTTTTCGGAATATGTTGAAAACATAATCGAAGTGTTCATGGATGACTTTAGTGTCTTTGGTGATTCTTTTGACCTTTGCTTGAACAACTTGTCTCTAATCCTTGAACGATGTGTTGAAACAAATCTTGTGCTAAATTGGGAGAAGTGCCATTTCATGGTAACTCATGGCATAGTTTTAGGCCATATAATATCTTCTAAAGGTTTGGAAGTCGATAAATCTAAGATAGACCTTATTCGTGCTCTAACCCCTCCCACTACGGTGAGGGAGATTCGTTCTTTTCTTGGTCATGCAGGTTTCTATCGTAGGTTCATCAAGGACTTTTCCAAAATAGCGTCGCCACTATGTAACTTATTGCAAAAAGATGTGGTTTTTAACTTTGATGAGAAATGTATGGCGGCATTCAATCGTTTGAAAGAACTTTTGATCTCAGCCCCTATCATTAAACCACCGGATTGGAGTAAGCCGTTTGAACTCATGTGTGATGCTAGTGATTATGCGGTTGGTGCGGTGCTTGGACAACGTGTGGGGAAGCTTCCTCATGCTATCTATTATGCTTCTAGAACGTTAAATGAGGCTCAACAAAACTACACAACCACCGAAAAGGAGTTATTAGCCATTGTTTTTGCTTTAGAGAAGTTTCGCTCTTATCTAATTGGTACAAAAGTTGTTGTTTTTTTCCGATCATGCGGCGCTTAAGTACTTGCTTACAAAGAAGGAGGCGAAACCGAGGCTCATACGATGGATATTACTCTTGCAAGAGTTTGATATTGAAATCAAAGACAAGAAAGGGATTGAGAACACCGTTGCGGATCACTTGAGCCGACTTGCTGTGGACAAGGAGACTATCCGTTGCGTGAAAGTTTCCGGATGAGCAACTTTTCTCAATTGCCTTTGGAGAACCATGGTATGCCGATATTGTCAATTACTTAGTTTCTAAACAAATCCCACAGAACTTGTCTCGTCTTTGAGAGGGACAAACTTAAGAGGTTAGGGAACCAATACATATGGGATGATCCATACTTATGGAAACATGGTAGTGACCAAGTGATACGAAGGTGCGTGCCCGAATCGAATTTAACTCTATCTTGTCTTTTTGTCACTCTTATGCTTGCGGAGGACATTTTGGGAGTAAGAGAACCGCGCACAAGGTACTTGAAAGTGGTTTCTATTGGCCAACTTTGTTTAAGGATGCACATATGTTTTGTACAACTTGTGATAGGTGCCAAAGAACCGGCAATCTAGGTGTCCGAAATCAAATGCCACAAACTTTTATTCAATTTATTGAAGTTTTTGATGTATGGGGTATTGATTTTATGGGGCCTTTGTCAACTCCCATGGGAATTTTTATATCTTACTTGCGGTTGATTATGTCTCGAAATGGGTGGAAGCTAAAGCCACCCCAACTAATGATTCTAAAGTTGTTTGATTTCGTGCAAGCTAATATATTTGCAAGGTTTGGAATTCCAAGGCGATAATTAGCGATGGGGGTTCTCACTTCAAAAATGAGTTCTTGCAAAGCTTGCTAAGGAAGTACAATGTGTCGCATAAGATTGCAACACCTTATCATCCCCAAACCAATGGACAAGCCGAGGTGTCTAACCGGGAGGTGAAATCTATTCTCGAAAAGACGGTGAACCCGACAAGGAAGGATTGGAGCATGCGACTCAATGATGCTTTGTGGGCGTATAGAACCGCATATAAAACACCTATTGGAATGTCTCCTTTTAGGCTTGTGTATGGTAAACCTTGTCACTTACCCGTGGAAATTGAGCATAAGGCGTTTTGGGCTATTAAACAATGCAACATGGAGATGGATGGGGCTGGAAAGCAAAGGAAGTTACAACTCCAAGAGCTAGAGGAGCTTCGCAATGATGCATTTGAAAGTTCACGGATTTACAAAGAAAAGACGAAAGCATTCCATGATAACATGATTTCTAGAAAACAATTTTGCATAGGGCAGAAAGTGCTTTTGTTTAATTCGCTTGCATTTATTTCCGGGTAAACTAAGGTCACGATGGATCGGACCTTTTATTGTTACTAATGTGTTTTCTCATGGTGTGCGGTGGAAATTCGTAGTATAGCTACAGGGAAAGAACTTAAAGTTAATGGGCACCGGTTGAAACCATATTATGAGAACTTCACTTCCGAAGTGGTGGAAGGAGTTAACTTTGTGGATGTGCTCCCTCTGGAGGAGTCATAGAAAGCAAGGAGATAGTCGGGCTGACGACTTTAAACCAAGCGCTAATTGGGAGGCAACCCAAAGGATGAGTATTTCTTGTCTTGTATTTATTTCTTTTATTGTTTTTTAGTTTTTCTTGTTTTGTTTTTACTTTGTTTTTGCTGATTTCTTGCTAGGATTTCCCACCTTGACTTTCTTTGGACGATTCAATTTTACATTGAGGACAATGTAAAGTTTAAGTGTGGGGGAGCATTTATATGTTTTAGTTTGTTTTATATAAAAAAACTAGAAGAAAAAAAAAAAAAAAACAGAAAAATTTGTGCTTTTTGAACTCCGAAATCTAGAAACTTGTGCCTTTAGGATGACACCATTAGTGGATGAAACCATTTTGAATGCAGGAGTTGAGGAACCAATTAACTAAACGGGACGAACATAGCTCAGAAATCACAAATTAACATGATAGTTGTTACCATATCTCGGAATATCACCATATCACATTCTATTTTTATTTTTCCATATTTATCTATTGTTCTCTAAGTGCTTTGGTGGGTCACTAAAAATCGACGTGTTATTACTGCTAGGATGAAATAGAGTGGTTGAGTTACTAGAAAAAAAAAAAAAAAAAAAAAAAAAAAAAAAAAAAAATGAAAAATATATGAAAAGAAAAAAAAAAGAGAGACCGACCAATTAGACCAAAACGGAATAAAAAGACACTTGGGAATAGCAGTATGTGTGAAACGTAGTCCCTGTCTCCGTCGCCTAAACAAGCGTGGAATGCAGGATCCAAGGCAACTATCATGTACTTGCTGACAAGAAGCATGCGCTTGGATCCAAAAGATCTAATCATGCCGTCTAAAAAAAATTGGATCCAGTTTGATCCAATCTTATATAAAAAAAAAAATTATTATTGTGTTGAATAAAGTCACTTTTGGTTCCCTTGTATATGCCAATTGATTTGATGTAGCATTCAAAGCACTAAGTAGCTCAATCCAATAGGATTAGGTTCATCTTAGCAAGTGACCTTGGTGAGATATGGGAAACATCGAACACTTGTGAATATCCGCCAACATCTACATCTTTATCCATCTTCTTAATCTTTTCATTGTGATTGTGGTTTGTTAGTTTCCGAGTATTGTGGTTTGTTCAACTATCTAATTAGAGTTTATTTACTAATATTTGAATTGAATTTGCAAGGTACCTCCTCCCTGTAGTCATTTTGGATTCGTTCATTGATTTGTCACGAATAGACGGAGTTTGAAATATAGGTTTTGTGGGTATATCTCTAGTAAACCCTCACGAGACTATAACTCGTCCACTAGGGACACCTAGGGGTTTAAAGGCTTGTTATTTATGCTAAAAGTGACCGTAGCCTCAACGACACGGAGTTGTTGTATTTTATTGTTTTGTTTGATTTGCTCGAGGACTAGCAAAGTCTAAGTGTGGGAAATCGATAGGTGTAGAATACACCGTATTTACTATATAGAGTTTATGCTTTCTTTGCTATTTTTCGTGTGAATTATGTATTTTATGGTTGTTTTTGAGTTATTAGATACTCGGGAGTCGCACGGAGGAAAAGAAGGAGAAATCACCAAAATTGAGCAAAAGGGGCAAAGTTGTCATTTCATGGGCGAACACTATCTGGAGCCTAGCCACGGTTAAGGGGCCTCTCTATGTGTAAAAACATCATTTCAAGGGCGGATGCTGCGCGGAGTCAACCCAAGGAATTAGGGGCTGCCGTTTTAGTAGCTTATATCAATTTATGGGGTGCCTATAATCATTATGGTTGACCCTTATCTAAATCACCTGGGTGGCAATATCCACTCTTACTCTCCTACAGAAAACCTAAAAATTCACATTAACATTTATTGTTTCTCTTTACTGAAACTGAGAAAATAGCCATGGAGGCTTCACTAAGAGAGAAAAGCTGTGCTGATGAACAACTTGTGATGCTGAAATCAAGAGAGGAGATGACTCTGAGTTTTGAGAAGATTAGGGTTTGAATTTGTGAGATATTGAATCGAGATTGGAGCGAGATCGAGAGCGATCAGAGAAGGGAGTGAACAACTAATTCAATAGGAGATTCGAGAGAAGAATCTGTTGCCACCGAGATAACCGAGGTGGAATTGAAGCAGTTGGAGAAAATGTGTTGTGATGGAGGAATAGAAGGCGAGAAAGGGTTCGGCTCTGTTGGTGCTCAATAACCGAGAGATGGAAATAAGGGTTGATAGATTTACAAAGATTAATCGGGGTTTTTCGCTAAGAATTGAAAGAGTGCAATTAGAGTTGAGGCTCGATGTCAACAAGGAACCGAGATGAATTATAACTCGGGGTTTGAGCTTTGGAAGGATAATAAAGTTGTAGATGATTCGAATTGAGTCAATTTCGGTGAAAATGTTGATGTTAGAGAAGGGGTGAATTGATTGAGAAGCTGCAGAACAAGATGGATTGGGTTCAATCTTTGTTGGAGATGTTGGTGGTGTTGGCTGAAGCTTGGAGTTGTTGAGAAGCGATTTTGGTAATGATAAGTCATTATGGTGATGGAAATCTTTGGTTGGTGGAATAGAGAATGAGAGCTGAGATTGGAAGCTCCAGCATTGGCAGGTTGTGGAGTTGTGATTGAAGCCAGGATTAGTTTTGGTAGAGTTGCAGCTCAAGTATTGGAGGTTCTTTATCACAGTGATGGCATTGGAACTGTTGGGTTTGTCTTGCGGCTATGTGAATGGCCGAGGTGGTGCACAAGTGGATGGAGCAAATGTAAGTTGCGGGCAAGACAGACAAGGTGGTGGTTACGAGTTCTTTGTCTTTATTGCGAGGTTAAGTGGAAATGTCTCTCAGTAGTGCATTTGGTGGATTTATTTGTAGTCTTTGGCCGCAGGACCGAGATATGAGATTGTGATCTTTCTTTGGTAGCCTTGAAGGTGGAGTTACTGGCAAGAGAAATGGGGGTTTATTGTTGCTGTTCAACTGGGAGTGCTACAATGGGTTAGGCTAATGGTGCTGTGTCTGGTGGAGTTATTGCAGGTAATGTGTCTCTGAGATAGAACAAGTGAAGGCTGATTCAATGGAGTGAACTGAGATGGCAGAATGGCAAGTGACAGTGTCTTTGATTCAATGGATGTGTGTGTGATTAATGGGTCTTGGTAAAAAATTGCTAATGAATCGAATAGCCTATTCTTTGTGTGGGTGTGTGGAATTGAAGCTTATTGCAGCTCTGTGGTGGTACAATGGTGCAGAGATGGAATTACAGGCCTAGCATTTGGCCTGGGATTGTGCTGAGCATTTGGAGCTGATAAGAACTTAGTCAGACAATGATAGCAAGATTCAGGGCTCAAGGTTTTGATGAAGCTGCAGGGCAGGCTAGAAGCTTCGGGGATTTGAGATATTGCGAGGTTCTGCTTTGGTGAGTGTGGGAAGGTTGTGAATGAGATTTGCGAGTCTTGAGAATATTGCGAGAGCGAGCAGGTGAAGCCGAGGGCTAGGAATGAACCGGTCAAGTGATGGTTGGATTACGGAAGCGGAGTCAAGTTGGCGAAAGGCGGAGTTTGAGAGTTGTAGTCGCAGGAAATTGGAGTTGAACCGGGAGTTGCGGATGTTGAATGTAATTGCGGTGGTAATGAGGAGCAAAAGTGAGATGTGGCATGATTGGTTGTGCATTTGGACCGAAATGGGTCTCTGATGGAGTTGAAGTTGTATTGCAGGCCAAAGTTATAAAACTCGAGCCATCATGGTGAAGTAAACCGATAAAGTGCAATCCCACAGTGCAAAGCAAAGCTTAAGGCTTGTGCAAAATGGCATTGGCCCAGCTGAGTTAGCACTGACTCAGATCTGACTCTGAGCTGACTCACATCTGAGTCATGACCCGACCTCTCCTGACTCGGTAATTGACCGAGTTGACTCACCGATCTGACCCATTGACCCGTTTCGACTCGTTGACCGGTGGTCGGGCGGACTTTGCCTGGCCGCCGAGCCGATTCCGCGACTTCCGGCCGATTTCCAGCCACAATCCCAGAACTCGGCGACCACTTTCGGGGCGTATTTTCTACACGGGTTTCTCGTCCTTGTGGGCTTGGTGGACTCTCACCTAATGGACTTTGAAGACTAAACCTAATTTTGGAAGGAGAGAAAGGCTATAAAAGGGAGGTTTTCTACAACACATAAGATATCTTTTGCTTGGAATTCTTTAGGGAGCCACTTTTGTTTACACTTCTAGGGTTTGGTTTTGTTCTTCTTCTTCCTTGTTTATTATTGAATATTGATGATGATGAACTCCATAGCTATGAGTAGCTAAACATCTTATTGGTTATGGGATAAAAGTTGATTCCTCAACATGCTTTTGATTCAATGAATTAGTTTTGTCTCAGTAATTATTGTTTGTGATTCACAATTAATAGTGTCATAAGATTTGAAAACTTGTTAGGTTGAGTCCGGAATCAATCCGATTTGTGTTCATCTCTAGAGCTATATTAGGGTTTTCAATACGAAAAAGTTGTTTATCCCTGATTCTAAGTAGCATAATTGTGGTTAGTGCTTGTAGTGATACATCCTATTAGTCACAAGCGAATCATAACTTTTGTTAAAACGTCTAGTGCTTTTACACATTCGTTTGCATTGATGAGTCTTATTCCATAAAACTTAATGCTCTTAGGGAGTTAAACTTAATTGTGCTTTTACACTTTAGGTTGCTTTATGAAGAATTCACATATGCATCTTTTAATATGGTTGTGATGAAAACAGGGAATTAACGGGTTATACTTGCGATCAAGATATCCTAGGACTTTTAATAAATACGAGATTAAAATACCAATTCTAATTATTGATGAAAATACATGTTTGTGAATGATACTATCCCTTGACCAATATCTTCTCCTTATTGATTTCTCAAATTATTTACTTTGCTTTCAACTACTTTTATTTCTTAAACAACAAACATACCTTGGGTTACTTTAGAAACTGAAATTTACATAACAACAAACGCCTCTCTGTGGATACGAACTCTTCCTTACCTTGTGCTTCATTTAAATTTAGTGCGTAAGAAAGTGAAATTATTTTTGACGGATTGACACACGATCAATAATTCAACACATAGTAGTAACCTTCTCTTCCAAATGGAATGAGCCTGAGTTTTGATTATTTTCTTCTTACCGAGTTAATACAATGATTGGGATATGTATAGAACTCACCAATCCTCAGTTACTCTCTCGGCCAATCACAAACGTTGATTACCACTTAACCTAATCAAATAAAAGACTCAATTAACCCTGTTAATTAACTAAAAGACTAAAAATGGGACCAAGGTTAAGAGACTGGTCCATATGCCAAGGCTCGTGCCATGGTAGGTACATAACAATACCCTCCCCTTTTAAGCATCCTTGTCCTCAAGGATGAAGTCAGGGAATTGCGCTTGGATGTGAGCCTTGTCTTCCCACGTCGCATCTTCAGGTGGAGAGTACGACCATTGGATTAAGAGCTGAGAGATGGAAGTACCTGCACGCAAGGTTACTCTAGTATCCAACACTGCCACAGGTACCATCACAAATGTACCATTAGTATCCACCAGTGGTAAGTTAGGAGAAGGAGTAGTATGTAGACCAATTTTCTTCTTGAGTTGTGAAACATGGAACACAGGGTGGATTCTCGAACCTGTTGGCAACTTCAGTTTATAAGCTACAACTCCTACTTTCCGGATAACTTCAAATGGGCCATAGTATTTAGCAGAATGGGTGGAATAGGAAATTTATCTTTAATGGTGAGCTCATTCAGTTTTCTATAATCTACACTAAACCTCCATGATCCATTTTTTTTCTTAACCAACAAAATGGGTGCTGCAAAAGGGATATGACTATCTTGTATGATACCTGCTGCTAGCATATCCTGAACCATTTTTTCAACCACGGATTTTTGCACATAAGTATATCTATAGGGTGGTTGAGCAGATGGAGTAGCATTCGCTTTTAAAGGAATTATATGGTCTAACTCTCTAGAAGGAGGCAGTGAAGTTGGCTCAACAAACACATTAAAGAAATTATCCAACACAGAAACAATGGCAGGAGGAACCTCAGAAGTAGGCATAACAGAGACTGAGAAGAACTGACCAGTGATAGTAGGATCTTTGCTTTTGAGAAACTTCAAGAAGGAGTTACCACTTATCATGCTACAAGAAGGAGTAGAAGTACTGCCATGTAAGTTGATTTGCTGACCTTTATGTAGGAATGAGATTTTTCAGTTCAGCTAGATTAAACATCACATCACCAAGTTGTTTCAACCAATCCACCCCCAAAACCATATCACAACCACCAAGTGGAAGGACTCTTAGATCACCAGAGAACTGGTAGCCTTGCATCGACCATTTGAGCTCAGAACACACCCCTTTACTGATTGTTGTATCTCCATTGGCAACAGTAACCAACATGTGACCAGTTGGTGCTACATGAAGATGTAATTTTTCTGCTTAAACAACATCTACAAAGTTGTGAGTACTACTAGTATCGATAAGGACCAAAATCTTGTGCTTATTAAGTTGTCCTGGGACTCGAATTGTGTGTTGACTTCATTATTCATTTCTTCTATGCCTTTAGTAAGCCTGTACATGTTAACTTCGAGGTATTTCTCAGAATCCACAAAACGAGCAACATCGGCTTGAGAAGCGGTTAAAGCATTACTAAGGGCATGAGCCTCGGCCCTGGTGTCGTCCCTCTCCCGAACAAGCCGCTGTATATAATCCTTAACTTCAGGGTCATGGGACGACCGAGCTTGGCGTAACTCTTCCTCCAAATGTGTTACCTTAGCCTCCAAGATAGTAGCATTTTCACAAGCAACACGAAGGTTCTCACGAGTCCATAACAAGATATTGTTAAACTGACGATGATCGGTGTTCTAACTGTTCTGCATATCAATCATTTGAGTCCGCTTCTCTCGCCACTCAGCTACTAGGGTATTATGCTCATCGGATCGAGCATTCCATTTATCGGCTTCACTCTTAATTTTCTCCACTAATTCCCTGATCCGGGAAGCTTGTCGAGTCCTCTCATTCCGAAGCCATACCAATTCTCTGGTAACGCCCGCTGAAGATAGGGCGGACTCAGATAGCACACTAAGAAGACGAAAGAGAGAGCTGAAGAGGAGAATAGAAAAAGAAAACAAACCTTTAGAAGATGAAGCATCGTTACGGGCCTTTTCCAAGTCACTACGAACCAATGCAAGTTCAACACAAAGCTTCTCCTCTTCGGCACCAAGCTGCTCTTTCCCTTTCAGCTGGCTCTTCAGTTCTGCTATCTCCTTATCCTTTGCGGAGACGAGCGCTTCACCAGCGTTCAATTCTTCTTCCCGGTGACGAAACTTCGCCTCCCGTTTAAGGGCCTTCGCTTTGAAAAATTGGTACAGAGTGTGGTTGCAGTGCTCACTTCTCATTATCTGCGTTGATAAAGAGCAGATAATAACCATCAATAAAAAGTCATATAAGAAGTAAAACAAGGGAATCTACGACGACTAACCTCAAGAACACGCTGCTGGGGAAAACCATACTGATACCCATCAGTGATAACCATCATATCGGCAATGGAAGAAGGGGGATCGACTAGTAAGCTGGTAGAAGTAGCTCCCAATCCTTCTCCAAAGCTTCGGCAACATCATTGTGAGATGATAACTACATCATTTGGCGAGTAAAGGCACCGAAATTTTTCTCACCAGGAATCACCGGAGCAGGGTTCGACACAAACATCAGATTTTTTTTTCATCAACCAATCCAGTGTAGCGTCGTCACCGTCCTGCATCATGGCTACATCAAAGCCCTCCAAGGATGCACCAGCGGAAGTTCCGACATCGGTCACATCCTTTTCCCCATTAGAAATCTTCGTGGACCCGACCTATTTGTTAGCATGAGCCTCATCACCTTTACCACCCAAATTTTCTTCATGAGTAGTCGCTTCTTCACCACCAGTCTCAACTACTCCCCCATCAGCTGCTTTCTCACCCTCGTCCCAAAGAACATCCCATTCATCATTTGGCGAAACCAGAGAGAACTCCTCAGCTAACCCCATGGCGGCGTCAATATCCATCGGACCCCCATCGGAATGAATTTTACCAAAAGAAAACTCTGGAGTAGGGTTTATTGACTGAAGCTCAGCCTCCTCATTACCCTGACCTGCCACCAATCCAATGGGAGGATTGGTCAGCGGAATGTCATATATAACTTTCTCTCCACCAGTGCCATCACCTATAGGGTCAATCTCTTCTTCGTTGGCGCCATCACCCGTATCCTCGTCGTTCCTATGATTATGAGGAGAGGTCTATATTCGTTCCTCATCATCGGTAACCTCCTCTTCGTCCTCGATACCCTCATCGTTCACGGGGCTATTGACCTCATCGTGAATATCTGTCTCCTCCACAAGGGCAGTGGAAGACTGAACTGGGCCGATTTTATTTTTCTTCTTTGCCTAAGAAGATAACACTCGATATATCAGTACGACAACTAATCTTTCCATACTTCGAGCTACCTTAAACTAAGAAGAAAAGGGGCAAAATAAAAGGGACCATACCTTGGTAGCGGCATTACCCTTCGAAGGAAGGATAGCTTCAAAACTTTTATCTTCGTCAGCAACGTCGATGGCATACTCAAAGTTCATACCATCGAAATTCAACAGCTGATAGACACATTTTTGTGTCTAAATTATCCTCATTGTCTCTATTGTTGGTCTCGATTTTTGCACTAATATTGTGTTTTTATGTATTTTTAGGAAATAAAGAAATTTGGAAAATTCGGCTCGAAAAGTTGCTCGGAACACACACGGAGGACACGTGTTATTCGGACTCTCACTATTGGTTAAGGGGCATTCAATTGATAAGGGGTGCCTTCCTGCTATTCGCACCCCAGCTGTTGGTTAGGGGGACACCCATCTTCTTCACGGGAAGAACAGGTTTTGGCGGGAAAAGTTTTTTTTGAAATTTCAGAAACAACAAATTCTGCTGGATTGATTTTAGTCGAGATTTTTGGAGATATGGTCTTGGATATGGGTTGGTATTGGTCTTGTACATCAAAACAGGGCCGGTAATGCTTTTAGTTTCGATAAAAAAGGAATGAAACGTGCAATCACACGAAACAGGGAAGTAAGAGAAATACTCGGGATTACACGAGTTTTGTGCGAGAAATTTCGTGGCTGCTGCATTTGAGTGTTGTCTGAGATAAGGGAGAAGTGTGTTTGAGTACATTGAGCTACAACAACAACGTGGAAGAGTTAATAACGGAATATTATTCTTGTATTCTCCCCGAGAAATAACAAGAATTTATTACGTGAAGATATGGAATATTTGATGGTTGTTGGGTATAAAAAGGCTTCAAGGAACTCGCAGAGGGGGGACGGAGAGTTGGGAGAGATAACAGAGCAAAGAAATTCAAGTTTCAGAGATTTGCTGCTGCTGCCATTGAAGAGAGCTCGAAGAACATAAGACGCACGAAGGACCGTCGTTCTTCAACAGTGTTAACGACATACATTCGAGGGTCGTAGTTCCGAGACAGTCTTAAAGCAACAGTAACAACGACAGTTACTATTTATCGTTCTCTGTAACAGTTCGGTTTGTAACAAAAATAATTGTTACAAACCCGATTTTTCATTATTTCTCCCTTATTCATCATTTGTAAACCATTTTTGAGCAATGAAATTAACTTTTGAGCGTGTTTCCAACATGATGAGCTAAACCCATCCTTTGGAGCGACAGAGGAAGCCATTCTTTCAAGAATTATGTGGTAACGTTTACTTTATTAATTTATGCAATATTTTTATATGATTAATTGCATTGATAAAAAATGAATTAAATGATTTTTATTAATCAAATGTGTTTTCTCTTGATACTGCATGTTTAGTTTTAGACTCTTGATGCGTTATGCTTGCGACTAACATTTGATATTTTGGAAATCTGATTTTGGCAATACTTTAGAATCAAATCAATTGTTTAAATTGCATGATATAAATTAATTTAAAACCACATAAGTATTGATGAATGGTGAAATCCTAGCTCCATCATCTCCATAATTTTCACAACATCTTGTATTTTGAGTTTGTTATATTTTTGCTTTAAAAATTAAGTCTAAAAATCTGCTTTCACAAGTCTCAACGAACCTATTACTACAACATCATTGAAAATAACCATAAATTTTTGGCTCCGCCGACGCGGACTTGTCTTTAGGCTTGAGTTTTTATATTTATTTTTTAGGTTTTTATTTATTTGTTCTACTTTACGTTTTTGGGTTTTTGTCTCTTCCTTTCAGATTTTGGGATTTGGAGCGAAAGAAAAATTTGCCAAAGCTTTTGGTGGATACTTAAAGATTTGGAGTTAAAGACAAAGCGAAAGGAGCGAAAGAAGAAGATTTTTATATTTTATAAAAAAGAGAGAGAGATATTTTTTTTTAAGACTTTCCTTTTCTTTTATACTTTATTTTTGGACTTTGGACTTGGACATTTGGACATTCTTTGATTTTTAAAACCCTACGGAAGGGTAGTATTAAATATAAATTGTGTGCAGAGAAGGACGACGATTATGATATCGTCTCGGCCCCTCGGGTTCGTACATGACATAGGCCCGAGTCAACTGCAACAGTTCATCCCCCGTCTGGAACGGAAGGTAAGTTTGTCGAAACACTCGCGAATCCCCTGCCAGCGAGTTACTGTCTTCCTTCGTTTGCATATATGCTGAGGAATTGAAAATGGCTGTTTTAATTTCCTAGTAAAGGGCAAGGACTGGCCATACAAGATAAGGGTTCGGATTTCATCACCGTTCTCTTCTTGCCCGCCTCAGGAAAACAATACTTAACGCGAACCTAAGCCTTAAAATTTGAATAGAACGAGACCGATAGGGTAACGAGCTTAGTAGGAAAGTCACTCGAAAAATATTGGTTACTCTTTTTAAGCATACTTCAAAGTTCATGATGGTTTCTGTGAGTTGAATGCGTGACTGCGCCGCCTTGTAATAGCGGTGAGGCCTTGGGTATCAAAGCTCCACGGAGCTGCCCTCGCCTTGATTCAACTTACTTTGACTCGGATTAATCCAGAGGGGTTTTCTTAGATTGTAACGAATTCCCTTTCGAACGATTAGAAGCTGATATAGAAACAATCTAAGTGGAGCCATCATGCTTTTTGTTTGCTAGAATTCAATAGGTTTGCTGTGGTGGAGTCAGCCTTGTTTGTGTTTGCATAGAACCTCTCTTCCGTTAGGAATTTTATTTTGTTGTTTTTCTAGTGTATGCCCGAGGTCATTAGAGAACGGGCTTGGAAAAGAAACACTCTAGGTCGTTTGATTAGTGACAAACCTAGTAGTTCTTCTTGTGAAGGCGGGGAACTCGAAGACTCTTCTTTTGAGAGCCCCGTTTTTGGAAACTTCAGTTTTGAGAATCTGTCTCTTCGTGAGGAAAGTACCCCTAGTACTTGCTTGTGCCAGCGATGGCAACTTTGAAAGATTACATGTTCCCAACTAGGACCAACCGAGCTTCGTGCATTAAATTGCCAGCCAATACGGCTAATTTCGAGATAAAACCTAGTCTTCTTCAGATGATCCCTATATTCTTAGGAAAAGATGATGAGAACCCTTATTTTCATATTAGGGTCTTTGAGGAAATTTGTGGGACAGTTAGAATAAAAGACCTTACTGATGAAGTCTTGAAACTTAAGATGTTCCCCTTTTCCTTGAAAGATAAAGCCAGGACCTGGCTAAACAACCTACCATCTGAATCCATTGAAACATGGCAGGAACTTATTGTTGCTTTCTATATGAAATTCTACCCTAAGCATAAAACTGCAGCTGTTAGACAAGAAATTAGTTCCAGTGTGCAACAAGAGGGAGAGTCTCTCTATAGGTTTTTAGAGAGATTCAATGATCTCCTATCCCAGTGTCCTCACCATGGATTTGATAAGATGAAACTCGTAGAAATTATTTATGATGGTTTAGACTATTCGACCAAAGCCATGGTCGAGTCTATGTGCGTTGGTGACTTCACCAGTAAAAGTGCTGAGGATGCCTTTACCTTCTTAGGAGTTGTTGCTGAGAAATCACAACAGTGGGAGTCTTGTGTTGAACCCCCTAAAAGACTCTTGGTTAATAGAAGTAGCACCAATATGGTAGATACGAGTTTTGCGTCAGATGCTAAGTTTGCTTCTTTGTCTAGAAGGTTAGAAGCTTTGGAAATGGGTCAGTCTAAAAATAGGTCCCTTGTTGAACCTAATAGAACCTCTCAAGTCTCTAGTTGTAGAATAGAGCCCGATAACTTATTTTGGGAAGGTCAGGTTAGTGAAGAGCAAGCTCATGCTGTCTATAACAATGCTAGGTTTGAGAACGAGAACCGTCAGAAGTTTGACCCATACTTAGAGACTTACAATTCTGGTTGGAAAAACCATCCTAATTTTTCTTGGTCTAAGGGCCAGAATCAAGATCAGTCTAGTAATTCTCAGCCTTCCCCAGGTTTTGGTTATGCTAAGAACTCTTCAGGTCAACCCCAGTTTTAGAACCCTTCGGATAGAAAGATCACTAGTTTAGAAGAGACTCTCGCCTCGTTTATTAAAAGCTCTGAAAGGATCAACCAAATGGTTGCGCAAGGGATACAAGAAAGTAAGAGTATAGGTTATGCTAACTCTCAGGCTATTTCCAAATTGAAAACCCAGGTTAGTCAGATAAATGAGTCTCTGAGGGGAAAAGGTAAGTTTCCTAGTCAAACTCAGCCCAATCCTAGAGGAGTTCATCAGGTAAGTGAAAGACCATCCCATCATGTGAATTCAATAACAACCCTTAGGAGTGGTAAAACGGTAGACAATAAGGTAGCCATGCCTAGTGGACATATTTGTAGTTCCACCTTCTACTTCCCAAGAGGAACCCGTAGCCGAGGAAACCGAAACAACCTCTAAGGACTCCCAAGAAATTCTGTTGAGCCCGGCTTTGTTCCTCGAGCCCCATATCCACGATTGTTAGCCCCAACAAAGAAGGAGTCGATTTTCAACGAGATAATGGAAACATTTAAGCAGGTGAACATCAACATTCCGCTATTAGAAGCAATTAGGCAAATGCCTGCTTATGCCAAGTTCCTTAAAGATCTTTGTACACGAAAGCGTAAGCTTAATGTCCATAAGAAAGCCTTTTTAGCTGGACAAGTAAGTTCAATTCTTCTGAACCAAACACCCCTAAGTATAAAGACCCTGGATGCCCCATCATATCTTGTGCAATCGGTAATCACATGATCGATAAGGCATTACTTGACTTAGGAGCTAGTGTTAACTTACTTATGTATCATGTATACACCCAGCTGGGTCTTGGTAAGTTGAAGCCGACTAAAATGACACTTCAATTAGCTGATAGGTCTGTCAAAGTCCCTCGTGGTGTCATAGAAAATGTTCTTATTGAGGTTGATAGGTTCTATATATCCAGTGGATTTTGTTGTTCTAGATACCCAACTATTGTTCAGACCCAAGTGCTCAAATACCAGGTGATTTTAGGCCGCCCATTCTTAGCCACATTTAATGCCGTCATCAATTGTAGAACCGGACTTATGAACATATCTTTTGGTAATATGAATACTGAGCTAAATGTCTTTAATGTGATTAAGTCTTCTGAGATAGATGATTTAGAAGTGGTGAACATGATTAGCACTCTAGTTCCTGATCCTTTAGCCTGCACTATGTTTGATAATCCATTATTTGATGAACCTTTCAGTGCTTCGGAGGAGGTAACCATGACGAACACCTTAGTTGATGAGCCTATAGAGATTTTCTTTGATAATCCCTTATATGATGATGTTGTTCGTTTAGATGACCGAGTCTCCCAAAGAAGCTAGTTATTGTCTTCGACTTTATGGACCCTAGAATCCATCCCATAGATTTTGGTCCATCTGAGGATATTGTTCACCCTAAGTTTGGGGGTAATGATGACTCTAGTGATCGTCTTGTATCCCTAATTGAAATCCCTAACTTGGGACTCGAGCTTTGTGCGTCTAAGGTACTACTTGTGTTTCTTCAAACTCTGCTATCCGATCCTCCAGATACCGTCCATGAAGAAACCCAGTTCTTGAAAACATATCATTCGGTTGAAACTGTTTTACTAGACACATATATAGAGCCTAAAGAGACACCCCAGATAAATCTAGTTGCCTTGATAAAAGCCCTAGATCAAGTTATGCTCCGTCTGCTCATTTTTCTAATCCAAGATGGTAGTCTTTCATTTGTGTCTGCTCTATTTGGTTCTGAGGACCCGACTATTTGGCTATTGGTATATGACTTTGGAAGGTGACAATCCTTTTTGAGGTATTTGATGTCTAGCTAAGGACTTTAAATTTAGCATTTTTGGAGGCACCCACGCCGATGCTTACGGTAATATCCTTCCTTATTTCTTTTTCCATCCATCAAGTGGTAACAGTTTCTCCTTGTTCATGCTTTTAATATAATCTTTAGAACATTGAGGACAATGTTAGATTTAAGTTTGGGGGTGGGGAAGAAACTTTTTGTTAGCTTTTAGTTGCAATAAATAAACTCCAGAGCCTAGAAATTTGTGTTTATTAAGGTCGGCACTAACCAATCTAAGTGGATGGAAACATTTTGGTTGTAGGAGTTGAGGAACCAATCTGATTAGATGGAAACATCTAGAAGAGTCTATTCATAAAAGCACAGAGCTCAGGTGTTAGAAAAGAAAACATGGTAGTTTCGCCATATCCTCGTGATGGAAACATCGAAAGAATCCTGATCACTTCTTTTTCTTTTTCTTTTTCTTTTTACCATTGCTAGGGTGAAATAGAGTGACTGAGACAAAAAAAAAAAAAAAAAAAAAAAAAAAAATTGAGACCAGACCATTAGACCAGCCGGAATAAACACAATAAAGTCGACCACTGGTACCCTTGTATATGCCAGCTGAGTTGACCTAGAGTTAGGTTTATCGACCATTGGTTCCCTTGTATATGCCAGTGTGTTGATATTAGTCCAGACCTGTATCTCAGTCCATTAGGATAGGTTCACCTTAGTCAACATCATCTACGTTTTTCTCTACATCCATCTTCTTAATCTATCCATGTGATTGGTTGACTCCGGTTTATGATGTCCAGAAACTATCTGAGTAGAGCTCTGTCACTTTATATGAATTTTAGTATGCTTGAGTGCAAACTCGTGTACAAAGAATTGGAATTTCGCATCAGGGTACTTCCTCATGTAGTCAATAAGTATGACAACCAAGGAGATTCTTTAGTGCCTTCCAAGGTTTTGCGTAGATAGCTAGGGTCTGGAGTAAAGGTTTTGTGGGTACACCTCGGTAAACCCTCAGGAGACATCACTCCGCCGTTAGGGCCACCTTGCGGTTTAACGACTTCTTCGCACGTGCTAAGTGTAGTCATTTTATTTTCTAGAATAAATTTGCTCGAGGACTAGCAAATAATAAGTTTGGGGGTATTTGATAGACACATTTTTGTGTCTAAGTTGTCCTCATTGTCTCTATTGTTGGTCTCGATTTTTTCACTAATATTGTGTTTTTATGTATTTTTAGGAAATAAAGAAATTTGGAAAATTCGGCTCGAAAAGTTGCTCGGAACACACCCGGAGGACACGTGTTATTCGGACTCTCACTATTGGTTAAGGGGCATTCAATTGATAAGGGGTGCATTCCTGCTATTCGCACCCCTTTTGTTGGTTGGTTAGGGGACACCCATCTTCTTCACGGGAAAAAAGGTTTTGGCGGGAAAAGTTTTTTTTGAAATTTCAGAAACAACAAATTCTGCTGGATTGATTTTAGTCGAGATTTTTGGAGATATGGTCTTGGATATGGGTTGGTATTGGTCTTGTACATCAAAACAGGGCCGGTAATGCTTTTAGTTTCGATAAAAAAGGAATGAAACGTGCAATCACACGAAAGGGAAGTAAGAGAAATACTCGGGATTACACGAGTTTTGTGCGAGAAATTTCGTGGTCAGCTTTGCATTTGAGTGTTATGCGAGATAAGGGAGAAGTGTGTTTGAGTACATTGAGCTACAACAACAACGTGGAAGAGTTAATAATGGAATATTATTCTTGTATTCTCCCCGAGAAATAACAAGAATTTATTACGTGAAGATATGGAATATTTGATGGTTGTTGGGTATAAAAAGGCTTCAAGGAACTCGCAGAGGGGGGACGGAGAGTTGGGAGAGATAACAGAGCAAAGAAATTCAAGTTTCAGAGATTTGTTGCTGCTGCCATTGAAGAGAGCTCGAAGAACATAAGACGCACGAAGGACCGTCGTTCTTCAACAGTGTTAACGACTTACATTCGAGGGTCGTAGTTCCGAGACAGTCTTAAAGCAACAGTAACAACGATGATTTACTATTTATCGTTCTCTATCAGGTTCGGTTTGTAACAAAAATAATTGTTACAAACCCGATTTTTCATTATTTCTCCCTTATTCATCATTTGTAAACCATTTTTGAGCAATGAAATCAACTTTTGAGCGTGTTTCCAACATGATGAGCTAAACCCATCATTTGGAGCGACGGAGGAAGCCATTCTTTCAAGAATTATGTGGTAACGTTTACTTTATTAATTTATGCAATATTTTTATATGATTAATTGCATTGATAAAAAATGAATTAAATGATTTTTATTAATCAAATGTGTTTTCTCTTGATGTTGCATGCTTAGTTTTAGACTCTTGATGCGTTATGCTTGCGACTAACATTTGATATTTTGGAAATCTGATTTTGGCAATACTTTAGAATCAAATCAATTGTTTAAATTGCATGATATAAATTAATTTAAAACCACATAAGTATTGATGAATGGTGAAATCCTAGCTCCATCATCTCCATAATTTTCACAACATCTTGTATTTTGAGTTTGTTATATTTTTGCTTTAAAAATTAAGTCTAAAAATCTGCTTTCACAAGTCTCAACGAACCTATTACTACAACATCATTGAAAATAACCATCAAATACCCGGGGGCAGAAATCACCATAGTGAGATGGAGCGCTAGCACGAGGCTGGCTGCCAGCAACGGACGCCATCCGTGCTGCCCAGGCACCCAGCCATAAGCCCAAGGACCGACAACTTCGATGACTGTGGCATGCCATTCATAGTCATGATCACGCTTAAGCTTTTCACGATGGGGAAAAGGCTTCTGTTGAGAAGTCCCCTTGGTACCAGGAACGTAGTGAAGCTTCGAATCACTCACTTCACTTAAAAGATGAACCTCACCATGAGAAGCAAGAATCGTACGAAGACCTACACTCCATTTCTTGCGATTTTTACAGTTGACATAGTCTCCAAAAGAAGTATTAAAATTCGCAGGAGTATACAAATCTCTCTCAGAAGGATCAGGAGTGTAGCGGGTCATCATCGTATCACCCTTGCTTAGAAGGTAGCACTCATTTTAAGTACGAAGAAAATTCCCACTTAGCTGCACCACCAATCGACAATGAGTATTATGAGTGGAACCTTCGCGACCGGCCAAGACATCATAGTAAAAGGAATCCCCCGACTTATACAAGGGAAGCATCAAACCCGCTTCGAAATCCCCCACGGTAGTCAGCAAATGGAAGTCATCGTACTTATAGTTCACGATCATATCGTAAGTAAGGTCATCGTCTGGTGCATAGAACTTAACATCGAAGAACTCGAGGCCATGCTTCACCTTGAAGGCTTCGAGATCAACATGCTTGAAAGTAACCTTTTTCTTGGTTACCGAAAGACTTTGTTTAACATCAGAACTAGCGGGTTGACTCAACAACGGTTTCTTTGACTTGGGAGGGCTCATATCAGAACCTTTCCTTTTGACCATTGGATTCCTCGAAGGGCCCACCAGGGGCACAACAGCTTTAGCAGAAGACTCTTTCATCACAACAGTGGATTGTCAAGCTTTAGACCCCGAAGGAGGTATCGTGGTTTGAGGAGGCATGGACCGAAGAGGTTGAACGTCCATTGGTTCGAAACGATGGGGAGAAGTTTGCTGCACATTTCTTGGCTCAACACGTCGGGAAGAGGGATTAGTCACAGGACGGTTAACCGCATACCTAGATCCTTTCGGTGGATCCCCTTTCTTCATAATAGTTACCCTTGGACCCGGTGATGACAAATTTTTCTGTGCTCGAGGATCTGGTTGGGAAGACCTAGATGGACCACCCTTCGGCGGATATATATCATGACTTCTACGGGAAGAAGATCTGTAGGGGTTCGATGACGGAGATTGATATGGGACCCGATGGCGATCAGACATATTTACGAGGAACAAGAAAAGTACTACGAAGATCAGATGAAGCAAACGATCAAAAGTCGAAGTTATGCAAACTTCCACAATTCATCAGAAATATCATCCAAAAACCCTAGAATCTGCGAAAAGAAAAAACCCTAATCTGTTTGAGGAAATCGAAGACAAGCTTAAATCATCGGATAGGAATCCATAAGCTTTGCGATAAAGAACAGGGGCAAGTATATATACTTTCGTATATATGTTCTTCATCACAAAGCTAAGAACACAGCAGCAGAAGCTCAACAATCAATCAAGATCAAAATAAAGATAATTTCATGACTGTATCAAAAGATCTATGAGTAGAGCAAAGACGATCAATGAGAAGATGATGAACAGCGACGGTGATCAACTCAACTCAAGATCCTAAGAAATTCTATCCCAAGCAACACTAAGCGAAGTTAAGAGCAAGAAAACAAGAATGGAGAATTTTCGGACTGACAAGAGAATGAAGAGAGAATGAAATTTATTTCAATAACCTCATCTCTCTTATTTATAACCCAAACGATATAATTGCCCCGTGTTTCAAGGGGAAGTTAATACTGAGAATGGGAAACGTGCCCTAAGGGAGGAGTTAATGAAGAGAGTGGGGTTGACTGTGGAGACAGTTTTCCCCAAGCTTTGACCATTAATTCAAATCTTGGAGAAAAGGGGCAAATTGTATTCACATAATTCATCACTCTCCACGTGTCTAAGGAATTACACGTGGAGAACGCACAGCTTGGACCATCAAGACACGATGCCACGTGCCAACACCCAAGAAGCATCCGACGTCAGTATATGTTCATCTTCGAACTAATCCAACGACTAGGAATCAGAGAGCACTAAAGGAACGAGCCACCGCGAAGCACCGAAGAACACCCAAGGATTCACTTTATTCCATCTCGAGAAGGATCTGAGATCAACGGCAAGGATTATTCTAACTGACACGGATGTGATGGGAGCCGCAGATGGCTGTCTGGCGTGTGCAGACAGCCCAACCACCCGCATTAAATACTCTAGATATAGTGTACGTGTCAACCAACTTGTAGAGGAGAAAGAGGTGACCCGTCGTCACCAAGCATAACCGCTGGGGGCATCGGTGGAATACGAAGACACCAGCGGTATCAGCGCAAAGAACAAGAAGATAAGGTGGCAGTCGACCATAGCAGTAGACCCCAGGTGCCTTCCCTATAAATACCCCTCTCCAATAAGAGGGAAGGGGTCGACCAGTTTTTAGTAACTAGAGAAGAATATAGGAAAGAAAAATAGGAAGAGTAAGTATGAATCATATTTCCCCTTTAAGCATCATTATTCACTTAAAGTCATTCGACTATCTTTGTATCTCCTCAATACATAGTGAAACACCAATCCCGTGGATGTAAGCCTTAATGCTGAACCACGTAAATTACTGTCTTATTTATATTTCAGCACCTTACTTTCTGTTATTAGTATTATACTTTATGATAAACGCATCTTAACCACGTAGAATGGCTGAATCAATCCCCCCCGACTAGACAATGACGAGTCCGAAGACTCTGAGTCGATGAGTCATCATGTTTAGTACCATTTCATTTTTGTTTTATTTCTTACAACGTTTTTATTTACAAATGCGAATATTGTTTGTGAACACGTGGATGCCATCGTAATTCATGTGTTCACATATTTAATAAAAAAAATTATGATTATGTTTGCGTAAAAAATATTATTATATTATAATTATTATTGTATTTATTATTTTAAAATGAAAAATAGATAAGTAAAATAGAAATTAGAAATATAATGATAATTGTATAGTATTCAAGGGTGTTTATGGGTGAAAACTACTCCTGCAGAATTTGGTAATTTGGGGTGTGGATGAGGAATGAATTTAAACCTTTAAACAAATGCACTGCGCGGTGAGTGCTTGTAGATTCGAAAGATCAATCTGTGCAAGTCCGGCCTAAACCAAGAAATGGCCGTTCCAGACTTGTTTCGGTCACAAAGTGAAGGAGATGGGGTTGATCTTAGGGAGGGAAGCGAAGAAGGTGTTGAGATTGTGAAGGTGTTGTCTTGCTTATGACTTGTAATGTAAAAGGTGAACAGGGCTTGTGATTGATGCAAGCAAGTTCTGGGTGTTTGAATACGTTTTTGTATTAACACTTGGTTTTGTCTCGTCTGAACTTGTGTTGTTGTTTGAAATAGGGCGGAGAACCTATTTATACAAGTCATTGAGCCTTATTCACGTCTCTCGTGGGAAGTGGAGGAAGTGGAGTGATGGAGTTGTGGAGTTGTGCGTCGGTGCCACACGACCAGTCTTGCCCACTTCTCTGTTCATCTCTAACCGTCCATGACTTCCGACACGTTCTTGTGATGGCGCGTTGCACGCCGCACGCTGTAAACCGCTGAGACCAATACCCCGTATGTATCCCCCATTTGTGACATGATTGATGTCCGGAATGTGTGGATCGTGGATCCACGAAAGATAGCATGTAATCTTTGAATTGAATAACTGTGTTATTCAGAAGTCGATACTTGTGAAGTATCGTGTGTATTTTGTGCGAGTGTTTCGCATTATGGTGTGGTAAAGTGATGGGTAATGACGCCTCACTAACCAAATAACTCTTGACCAGGGTTGTATAACCAAGTTGGTGAAGTTGGACGGATGAGATGATCTTTGAGACACTCATCTGCGCGACCGTTAATGAATATTAGGATTTTTGAAGAGGAGCGCAAGCATGACTCTTCAGCTTGGTCGAAACCAAGTATGGGAAGAATTTTGGAGAGGACCGACCGGACGTGTATGTAGATGGCATGCTGGTGTACACGTCCATGTCTCACCGTCCCATGAAGGTGCGATCTAGGCCACTCAATTTGACCAAGCAAAGAGGAGTGGTTGAGATCGGTTTGCGCATGTAAATCCTTGCCGCAAAGGAGTTGGAGATCGCATGACATTCCTGCATGCGTTTCAAGACGACCCATCTTGGTCAGTCTTGGTCGATCATACCGGCGTGTAGGTGGTAGGCTGGTGTTCACATCTATACCTGACTATCCCATGAAAACGTGATCTATGCCATTCAAATCATCCCGGTGAAGTTGAGTGGTCGAGATCAGTTTGCAATTTGGGAAGTGTAACCACGCATGTTTGGGCGGGCGTTTTGGATTAGCCGGGCATGGGATGCCTTGGCCGAACACATGAGGAGGTAGATGGGCCCACGGTGGTCATGCTGGTATGACCGGCCCTTGTTTAATCTAATCTGTGACCCTCCATTCGTGCCGGAGAAGATGGACGCGCGTGATGACTTGAAACCCTGATTTTGGCTTTCAAGCCGTGCGTCATCTTTTGTTTGGGTGATGATTTTGCCACGGCCAAACATTGTTGGTCTTGACCGATTGGTCAAGTGTGTAGGCGGGCCCACGGTGATCGTGTTGACATGCTCTGGGCCCTTTGAGTCTACATCTACACCCTCCATCTATACTGCGAAGATAGATGGTTGAGACTTTTGCGACACATGTAATATGCCGCAAACCCTAATTTAGGGTTTTCCGTCCATAATGCTTGGTATGAACGGTTTCTTGGCAAAGCTAGGCCAATGACCGACCATGCGGGGTCGGCCGTGGGTATTCCATACCGCTTGGGGATGATGGAATTGATCCGGGGTCATCCAATCATGCTTATGGAGTTGGATGACTGCGATCGGATCATATCCGACCGATACGGTCGGTCCCAGGATGCTCAATCGGGCTAGTATAACACACCGAGAGGGGCTCAATCGGGCTAGTATAACACACCGAGAGGGCTCGGGCTAGTATAACACATCGAGAATCAGCCTTTACGGGTATTTCAGTACATGGTTTCATTATAGTGCTTGGAGGTTCGTGTTATTCTCGTAAGAGTAACACTCGTCGTCATGCCACACCGATAATGAGTAATCTTTGGAAATACAAGGCTAATATGAAATTCACAGAAGGGATTGTTGCCACATGCTCCAACCCGGTGGAATTTCATGTATTCCAGAATGGGATTGTTGCTACATGCTCCATTCTTGGTGAATTAAGTGAGGGAGTATCCAACACTTATAAATGGCTTTATCTTTTACAAGATGTCAGCGCATGATTTTTTGATTTTTACAAATTTAACCTTAAACGAAAATCCACCATCAACATTAAGTCCCCTGCCTAGCACATAATGGTTACACTATTGTGTGGTAGGCATGAGATGGTGTGATTAAAGATAAAATTTATGAGGCAAAGTTAGATGTTACCAGAAGAGACGGGTCATCCTGTCCTTGGAGTATGTTACGTTTAAAAGGCACATTGGAGAGCGTTCCCTAGTATGATGTTGGTCTTGCTCGCTTCGATCGACCTTTCTATGCCCGCCGGCCGAGGGCCCGCTCCGTGCTTGCTCCGCTCGATCGTGGGGTTGTGCCTAATCGAAGGACTGATGTGCCTGCTTCGTTGGTGGGGCTACTGCGCCTGCTTGATCGAACGTGGGCTTGAATTTCGTGAACATGATTCTCATGACATAAGAGAACCGTGTTGTGCAAATAAATGTGGTCCCGCCATATATGCTTGATTGAACGTGGGTCCCATATCGTGTATGCCTGACCGAATGTCAACTTTATACCAGCCTCGTGCCCTTGACCAACACCGGTCTTGAAACTTGAGCAATACCGGACTTGATTTGATCAATACCAGACTTGAATATTAAGCAATACCAGACTTGAAACTTGAGTGATACTGGACTCGTCACTTGATCAATACCGGATTTGAAACTTGAGTAATACCAGCGTTGTGCCCTTGACCAACACTAGACTTTAAACTTGTACCGGACTTGAAACTTATACCGGACTTGAAATCAATACCAGATCGAAACTTGCACCGACTTGAAATCAATACCAGATCGAAACTTGCACCGGACTTGAAAACTAATACAGTCTTGAAACCGTCATCAATTTGAGCCGGACCGGTTTTGTGTGCTCCGATGTGAGTTGTGTCTTGCCGTGTGTGACTACATCTCTCATGTGCTTTCATACAAGTTCTAACTCCTGCCTTTTATTTCATTGTGGAAGAAAAGAATCCCTGTTGAGATGTCTTCTGGAGATAATGCTGGTACCAAGTCAGGAAGTGTTGGCAGCTTCAAGGATATGCCGAACATTGATGGTGAGTTGTTCACCGCGCCCTTCCAACTATATGAAAATATCCGTTCCACAGGATAGCCCTCCTCCTATCGACTTCAGGGTTTTTCATGCTCCGCTGGGTCCTCATGAAGGATGGATGAGACGTATGTTGAGCAATGAGTACATCAAAGATAACTTGACCAGAGCGCAGATTGTTGATGTAGCTTGAGTGTTGAAACGACTTGAGAGGATGTTAAAGTGGCTTCTGGTGCGAACGTTGAGGTGGATCCTGGAGAGTGTTGAAGTAGGATTATGAAGCGAAAAGGGGTCCCGGAGAGAGCATTGAGGCGGCTCTTGAATAGACCATTGAAGCAGCTCTTGAATAGACCATTGAAGCAGCTTCTGCTGGAGGGAGCGTTGAAGTGGCTTCCTCTTCAGTTCGATTTACTCTTGCGAATTCCATGATTCTTGACTGACCATCTTTCTCGTGTTGAAGAAGTCCTTGACCGACGGTGAAGGAACTCCATGCCGAGCCTCGGTCCCCAAGCGTGGGTTACATGGTTTGTTCGTAGTGGTTGTTGTCGAGCCGGTATGGAATATCTTGGACGTTGTTTCATCATTGTGGGAGTCATGCATGTGGTACCGGAGTTGGATTTGATGGACGCGCAGGATGTTGTATCTTGGTGGTTTTCCTCTTGCTTGCTTCAAGGAACCGCTACGAAGGTCAAGGTTGTATCGCCATTGTTGGTGAGATATATGCCCCGGATCTTGTTCAACCACTGTCTGATAGGGTAACTCGCCCGGATCTTGCTCGATATGACGGTTGGACATCGTTATATTCTTGAGGCCGCTCCCTTGAGGTATCGGCTCCAGTGGAAGATTACCGTCATAGAGCGTTGATATGTTGCACCGGTATTCCTTAAACCAAATGGCAGTATGGTATAATAAAAATTTCCGAGAGGAGTTCGAAAAGATATCTTACTTGCATCATGCTCGTACATTCTTATCCGGTTGTAGCCGCTGCATCCATCCATGGAGGAGAACATGTTGTGTCC
Organism: Papaver armeniacum; assembly: GCA_023531295.1. Classification (NCBI taxonomy): domain Eukaryota; kingdom Viridiplantae; phylum Streptophyta; class Magnoliopsida; order Ranunculales; family Papaveraceae; genus Papaver; species Papaver armeniacum. Next base: position 178,744 of record JAJJWW010004403.1, read on the forward strand.
GCTGTTTGCATCTACTAACATGTCGATGTCAGGTAGAGGAGGATTGTTTTTTTTTTTTGAGCAGCACCTGTTCAAGTTTCTGAAGTCTATGCAGCACATGATCTATCCATTTTCCTCGTGTCCGAACTGCAACTGTTTAACCGACTGGATCCGGTATGACATGTAGATGATGGATGACCAATTTTCATCTAAATCCCGGCATTTCTTCATATCTCCAAGCGAACATGTCCCGATACTCTTTGAGAAGTTCCACAAAGCCGCGCGTTTATTCGTACACAAGGTTGAGTGATGGAGATAGGCCTAGGGAGATTCCTCAACGATTTCAATTTCATCGGTTGTGGAGTTGGTGCCATCTTGCACATTGTTATGGAGCATCTAGCACTTGCTCTTGTGGTTCGTTCTTTGTTGTAGCATTCCATTAGGTGGAGAGACGGGTAACAGTCTCTCCGCCGATAATGGTAGTCTTGTGATACCGTTTTCCTTTCTCGGTCACGACTCGCCATAAAAGTTCGTTCCCTCCTCGTGTGAACGTGGGTTGTGGCTTCACAAGATGGAGAAGAATGCTTTGTCAAGCAAAGATGCATCGTGGGTACTAGCCCTCAATGATGCAAGTCGGTCTTCTTCCCGAATTGACGCCCACATGGGGAGTGGGATGCAACGAACTTGTGCGATTCTTTCCACGGAGTTTCTCCCGTATGTCCGGTTTGGTTTCCTCGAAGTCCGTCATTGTGGTAGGCTTCCGTACGACCTTGCACGGGAGAACCTTGGATGTCCCGAGAATATTGAGAGTAATGAAGACGATCCGTGTAGATAAGGGTCGTCTTGAACTCGAATCCTTGATGCGTGCGGTGACATGTAGGGCACGGTCGTGACCTTCCTCTCGGGGTTGATTGCAACAAAACGTCTCCGCGCGCCGATTCTTCGAGAGGTGTGAAATTTCGCATAAACTTTCCACTAGAGAAACCGCTTCCCGATCCACCGGCCTCGGCTCATAGTGAAACCGTTGACTTGAGGAGGATCGTTGTGAGGATCAGTCCCAGTGTAGAAGTCTCCATGACAGAGACCGCTCATATCCGATGTCGCTTCTTTGATCGAGTCCATGTAGGTCCGTGCCGTTGAAGTACCTTCTCCGGTGCGTTGAATGCATTTCTTGTTGGCTCCAGGGGCTATTGCGGGTCATGTGGAAATCGATCGGTTAATGTCTTAAGAAAAGTGAGTACCTCTTTCTGAGTTGCGTCCATATCCGTTTGAGTCTTAGCAAGAACTTCCTGCTTCTTCATCAAGTCTGCAATGGTAATGGGGGATGGTCCTCCTCCCGTCCCTCCGATTCCTCGTCCTGATGAAGGAGTGGAAGTTGTTGCTCTGGTGACTACCAGAGGTGTTACACTTGATGAGATGTCTGGATTTGCGGCCGCTTCCGGCTCGGTGATGGGAGGTGTTGTAATATCACCGCTGAGTGATCGAATTGAACGTTCCCATCCCTCGTACTCACGTGTTCCTTGATTGATCTCTCCTTCCTCAAGCATTTCTTCACTTAGTTGAAAGGTCGATGCGGATTGAACAGTCTTCCGAGCTTCGACAAGGGTCTTGAGATATAAATCTTCCAAATGAGGATCCGTAAGGCTGCATGCTCCATTTCTTTATCCGGTAGACCTTGTGGTACCCAGGACAAGTCTTTTCCTCTCGTGGAGTTGCCTCGAGTCTTCGTCGGTACTGGACCATGTTGTTCGTCTTTCCCGAGTCTCCAGCGGTTGCGCGCTCTTTTGCCTCTCCACCGGTAAAGGTGTGACTCCTGACTAAGGATTTAGCATTTCTTGCACTGCTTGAGTAGATGCATGCCGACCCTTCTTGTAATTATGCTGCTATATCATTCAAAAGGCGGAATGTCTCGCTCTGTCTTCTAGTGATACCAGATTGATTTTCCAAGACATCCTCCAGCATTCTAGCTACACTCCCCATGGTATCCGGACCGCCCGTGGTTTCTCGATGAGGATGCATCGTGAGTCGAAAACCGAAAAATTGAGAATTCAATTTTTTGCAACCGATAGATCAACCTCCCACTGTGGTCGCCAATTGTTTATGGGTGAAAACTACTCCTGCAGAATTTGGTAATTTGGGGTGTGGATGAGGAATGAATTTAAACCTTTAAACAAATGCACTGCGCGGTGAGTGCTTGTAGATTCGAGAGATCAATGTGCAAGTCCGGCCTAAACCAAGAAATGGCCGTTCCGGACTTGTTTCGGTCACAAAGTGAAGGAGATGGGGTTGATCTTAGGGAGGGAAGCGAAGAAGGTGTTGAGATTGTGAAGGTGTTGTCTTGCTTATGACTTGTAATGTAAAGGTGAACGGCTTGTGATTGATGAAAGCAAGTTCTCGGGTGTTTGAATACGTTTTTGTATTAACACTTGGTTTTCTGTCTCGCCCGAACTTGTGTTGTTGTTTGAAATAGGGCGGAGAACCTATTTATACAAGTCATTGAGCCTTATTCACGTCTCTCGTGGGAAGTGGAGGAAGTGGAGTGATGGAGTTGTGGAGTTGTGCGTCGGTGCCACACGACTAGTCTTGCCCACTTCTCATGTTCATCTCTAACCGTCCATGACTTCCCGACACGTTCTTGTGATGGCGCGTTGCACGCTGCACGCTGTAAACCGCCAGACCAATACCCCAGTATGTATCCCCGATTTGTGACATGATTGATGTCTGGAATGTGTGGATCTTGGATCCACGAAAGATAGCATGTAATGCTGAATTGAATAATGTGTTATTCAGAAGTCGATACTTGTGAAGTATCGTGTGTATTTTGTGCGTGTATCGCATTATGGTGTGGTAAAGTGATGGGTAATGACGCCTCACTAACCAAATAACTCCTGACCAGGGTTGTATAACCAAGCTGGTGAAGTTGGACGGATGAGATGATCTTTGAGACACTCATCTGCGATCGTTAATGAATATTAGGGTTTTTGAAGAGGAGCGCAAGCATGACTCTTCAGCTTGGTCGAAACCAAGTATGGGAAGAATTTTGGAGAGGACCGACCGGACGTGTATGTAGATGGCATGCTGGTGTACACGTCCATGTCTCACCGTCCCATGAAGGTGCGATCTAGGCCACTCAATTTGACCTAAAAAGAGGAGTGGTTGAGATCGGTTTGCGGCGTAAATCCTTGCCGCAAAGGAGTTGGAGATCGCATGACATTCCTGCACGCGTTTCAAGACGACCCATCTTGGTCGGTCTTGGTCGATCATACCGGCGTGTAGGTGGTAGGCTGGTGTTCACATCTATACCGACTATCCCATGAAAACGTGATCTAAGCCATTCAAATCATCCGGTGAAGTTGAGTGGTCGAGATCGGTTGCAATTTGGGAAGTGTAACCACGCATGTTTGGGCGGGCGTTTTGGATTAGTCGGGCATGGGATGCCTTGGCCGAACACATGAGGAGGTAGATGGGCCCACGGTGGTCATGCTGGTATGACCGGCCCTTGTTTAATCTAATCTGTGACCCTCCATTCGTGTTCGAGAAGAAGATGGACGCGCGTGATGACTTGAAACCCTAATTTTGGCTTTCAAGCCGTGCGTCATCTTTTGTTTGGGTGATGATTTTGCCACGGCCAAACATTGTTGGTCTTGACCGATTGGTCAAGTGTGTAGGCGGCCCACGGTGATCGTGTTGACATGCTCTGGGCCATTTGAGTCTACATCTACACCCTCCATCTATACCTGCGAAGATGGATGGTTGAGACTGTTTTGCGACACATGTAATATGCCGCAAACCCTAATTTAGGTTGTCCGTCCATAATGCTTGGTATGAACGGTTTCTTGGCAAGCTAGGCCAATGACCGACCATGCGGGGTCGGCCGTGGGTATTCCATACCGCTTGGGGATGATGGAATTGATCCGGGGTCATCCAATCATGCTTATGGAGTTGGATGATGCGATCGAGATCATATCCGGACCGATACGTCCGGTCCAGGATGCTCAATCGGGCTAGTATAACACAACGAGAGGGGCTCAATCGGGCTAGTATAACACACCGAGAGGGCTCGGGCTAGTATAACACACCGAGAATCAGCTTTGTACGGGTATTTCGTACATGGTTTCATTATAGTGCTTGGAGGTTCGTGTTATTCTGTAAGAGTAACACTCAGTCGTCATGCCACACTGATAATGAGTAATGGAAATACAAGGCTAATATGAAATTCACAGGAAGGGATTGTTGCCACATGCTCCAACCTGGAGGAATTTCATGTATTCACAGAATGGGATTGTTGCTACATGCTCCCTTCTTGGTGAATTAAGTGAGGGAGTATCCAACACTTATAAATGGCTTTATCTTTTACAAGATGTCAGCGCATGATTTTTTCGGTTTTTTTACAAATTTAACCTTAAACGAAAATCCACCATCAACAAAGGGTAAAACTTGTCTTTATAATAAAATAACAAGGTTAAAATAGAGAATCAATTAAATCAAATTATGTGGGTCCACAACTTCTGCTTTTCCGGCTTTTAAAAGCTAGTGCTGAGTAGCTTTTAAAAGCAGGCCTAAATTGAAAGTGCTTCTCTCCAAAAGCACTTTGAAATTTTTTTACCAAACACAATTTTTGGTAAAAGTTTGTTACAAGTTTGTTACAAAGTGCTTTTGGTTGAAAAAAAAGCAATCCCAAACGGGGCTTATATTTAGATATGGATGAACTGTACCTAAACGTGTATAACCCTTGGCTCAGTAACAGTTAACGGAAGTTAGCCATATAAACACTTATAGTTTAGCCATATTCATCTTACACTTCTAAATGTATTTTAAGAGAGTTGTTCAAATGTCCACTATCTCGTAGAAATATCCATGAACAATTTGAAACATATTCTGTTTGGTTTGTAGTTGTACAAAGTACTTATACAAGAACCAATTCATGAACATAATGCCACGGTGTTTATGGGTGAAAACTACTCCTGCAGAATTTGGTAATTTGGGGTGTGGATGAGGAATGAATTTAAACCTTTAAACAAATGCACTGCGCGGTGAGTGCTTGTAGATTCGAGAGATCAATCTGTGCAAGTCCGGCCTAAACCAAGAAATGGCCGTTCCAGACTTGTTTTGGTCACAAAGTGAAGGAGATGGGGTTGATCTTAGGGAGGGAAGCGAAGAAGGTGTTGGCTTGCTTATGACTTGTAACAGAAAGGTGAACAGGCTAGTGATTGATGCAAGCAAGTTCTCGGGTGTTTAAATACGTTTTTGTATTAACACTTGGTTTTCTGTCTCGTCTGAACTTGTGTTGTTGTTTGAAATAGGGCGGAGAACCTATTTATACAAGTCATTGAGCCTCATTCACGTCTCTCGTGGGAAGTGGAGGAAGTGGAGTGATGGAGTAGTGGAGTTGTGCGTCGACCAGTCTTGCCCACTTCTCCTGTTCATCTCTAACCGTCCATGACTTCCCCGACACGTTCTTGTGATGGCGCGTTGCACGCCGCACGCCGTAAACCGCCGACCAATACCCCCGTATGTATCCCCCGCTTGTGACATGATTGATGTCTGAATGTGTGGATCGTGGATCCACGAAAGATAGCATGTAATCGTCGAATTGAATAATCGTGTGTTATTCAGAAGTCGATACTTGTGAAGTATCGTGTGTATTTTATGCATGTCTTCGCATTATGGTGTGGTAAAGTGATGGGTAATGACGCCTCACTAACCAAATAACTCTTGACCAGGGTTGTATAACCAAGTTTGGTGAAGTTGGACGGATGAGATGATCTTTGAGACACTCATCTCGCTAACCGTTAATGAATATTAGGGTTTTTGAAGAGGAGCGCAAGCATGACTCTTGACTTGGTCGAAACCAAGTATGGGAAGAATTTTGGAGAGGACCGACCGGACGTGTATGTAGATGGCATGATGGTGTACACGTCCATGTCTCACCGTCCCATGAAGGTGCGATCTAGGCCACTCAATTTTGACGGCAAAGAGGAGTGGTTGAGATCGGTTTTGCGGCAGAAATCCTTGCCGCAAAGGAGTTGGAGATCGCATGACATTCCGCACGCGTTTCAAGACGATCCATCTTGGTCGGTCTTGGTCGATCATACCAGGCGTGTAGGTGGTAGGTCGGTGTTCACATCTATACCCGACTATCCCATGAAAACGTGATCTAAGCCATTCAAATCATCCCGGTGAAGTTGAGTGGTCGAGATCGGTTGCAATTTGGGAAGTGTAACCACGCATGTTTGGGTGGGCATTTTGGATTAGCCGGGCATGGGATGCCTTGGCCGATCGCATGAGGAGGTAGATGAGCCCACGGTGGTCATCTTTGGTATGACCGGCCCTTGCTTAATCTAATCTGTGACCCTCCATTCGTGCCGAAGAAGATGGACGCACGTGATGATTTGAAACCCTAATTTTGGCTTTCAAAAGCCGTGCGCCACTCCTTGTTTGGGTGATGATTTTGTCACGGCCAAACATTGTTGGTCTTGACCGATTGGTCAAGTGTGTAGGCGGGCCCACGGTGATCGTGTTGACATGCTCTGGGCCCTTTGAATCTACACCCTCCATCTATACCTGCGAAGATGGATGGTTGAGATTGTTTTGCGACACATGTAATATGCCGCAAACCCTTATTTAGGGTTTTCCGTCCATAATGCTTGGTATGAACGTCTTTTGGCAAGCAAAGGCCAATGGCCGACCATGCGTGGTCGGCCGTGGGTATTCCATACCTGCTTGGGGATGATGGAATTGATCCGGGGTCATCCAATCATGCTTATGGAGTTGGATGATCGCGATCCAGATCATATCCGACCGATACGGTCAGTCCGGATGCTCAATCGGGCTAGTATAACACACCGAGAGGGGCTCAATCGGGCTAGTATAACACACCGAGAGGGCTCGGGCTAGTATAACACACCGAGAATCAGCCTGTACGGGTATTTCGTACATGGTTTCATTATAGTGCTTGGAGGTTCGTGTTATTCCGTAAGAGTAACACTCAGTCGTCATGCCACACTGATAATGAGTACTGGAAATACAAGGCTAATATGAAATTCACGGGAAGGGATTGTTGCTACATGCTCCAACCTGGAGGAATTTCATGTATTCACAGAACGGGATTGTTGCTACATGCTCCATTCTTGGTGAATTAAGTGAGGGAGTATCCAACACTTATAAATGGCTTTATCTTTTACAAGATGTCAGCGCATAATTTTTTTCGGTTTTTTACAAATTTAACCTTAAACGAAAATCCACCATCAACATTAAGTCCCCTGCCTAGCACATAATGGTTACACTATTGTGTGGTAGGCATGAGATGGTGACATATACAAACGTAAGAAGACAAGATAAAGAAAGTCTACCTGGAGGGGTTCCGGCCGTGGGTAATCCTCCATACCTGTGTGGTCACAGGTCTTGACAGACCGGCTTCCTCCCTTAGGTGCTTGAGCTAGGGTAGGATTCTTCTTCACTGGAACTCTGGGTGTGGGTGCTTTACACACCGCCGGTTGAATCGCTAGAATCCGGATGACCTTCCGATTCTCGATTAGGGTTCACAAGAAAAACCCGACTCGGTCGGTGTTGAATCCTCATTCATCGGGCGCCGCAATCATTTTAGGGTTTCCTCAAAGATATGTGCAGGTGTAGAGAATTTTGAACCATTTTTACGTTTTTTGCAGTAGAGCTTCCTTGCTAAAACTTTGTTTCCCCATCATGTCTAACAACAGTGGATCGTCTTCTTCATACCATCCAGGATCTTCCGTTAAACGTGCACGACCTGCGTCTGAGCTTCATGATCAATCCCCTGTTCGTGTTCTCTGAGTCAAGAAGATCATACCGGTTTGTCTTTTCTTCCTTTTCTGAACCATTGTTTGTTCTTCATAACGGTCAGGTAAATAATCCTTTCATTCTTGCAGAGATATCCTACCGGAACATGTGTGACGATCATTGATGACGATGACTTAACCACTCCTCTTCCTTCAAACTCAAATACGCTTACCCCTGTGAACCTTGAAGACGCCGACTTGGGTATCTCATCTTATGAATATCCAAATGCAGGTCTTTCATTCGATGTCCGCATGAAATGTTTATCCTCCAGCTACCGAGATGTCGGTGGATTCCTGGTGCGGAAGGAGTTTGTGCCTTTGTACACAAAGTTATGGAGGAAGTACGGCCATATCGCAACCAGAAACGTGGTCCGACACTGTTCATCTGCTTTGGTCACCGCGGTAAACTGCCTTCTTCCCATGATTGCTGAGATGGAGAGTATTTCTATCCGCAACGTTGCTGAATCAAGCCTCGAAAAGTGGGAGAATATGGTATCTACCTGTGAATCCATGGAGTTCAATGTGGGTCTGGTTGCGGCGGCGTCTTGATATCATCAAGGTTGATCGAGCTGGGTATCCTTGTAAATGTTGTTCTGCTGCGAAGGCTATTTTGGAAGAGGAGAAGGCTCTGGCTGCAGAATCGGGAAGGTAGAGCTGGCTGTGCAGGACTTGAAGAAAAGAACGGAAAGATATCACGCTAGACTGGAGATGATGCTCTCAAGGAACTATAATCTTCTAGACGGCCTCTTCTAAACTTCATTCCTTTATTGTTAATGACGTTTATGTCAAAAGTTTTTAAACGTCTTTGCGGAATAAACTTCATTGGTTTTTGATTGGTGAAACAGGTTTTTTCATTGACACATCTCTCGAATATAATTGATGATTCAAACATGTAATGAAAATAAATGCCTGTATTGTTGACACAGTAGACAGTGGTCAGGCATGATATGCCTTGAGCCACTTTCCATTGATAACTGCTTCCATCTCGCCTCCGTCTACCTTAATGATCTTGTAGTAGCCGGTATTGTAAGCCTTGGTGACTGCGTAGGGACCTTCCCATTTTGGTGAGAATTTTGGTGCAGACATGTCTTGTTGGATGTGTTTGGCCGTTTTCAAAACCAAATCTCCCACTTTGAAAACGCGTGGTTTCACAATTTTGTTGTATGCCCCTGGAAATCCGATTCCCGTATACCCGAGCGTGTTCTTCTCGCTTTATTCCTTCTAAATCCATAGTGTCTAACTCGCTATTCTAGAGTCGAGACTTGCCTGTTCCAATGGATCCCGGTTGCCGCCGCAATCCCGGCCGATGGGATTCTCGATCTCGCCGGGAGAATTGCATCCGCTCCGTAGACAAGTGAGTACGGTGAAACCCCAATGGAGCTTCGGGTGACGTACGGTACGCCCATAGTGCCATTGGCAACCGATCATGCCATTCCCTAGATTGTCGTGGTACCGTTCGTACTGATGATCCGGATCAATGTCTTGTTGGTACTCTCACTTGCACGTTACCTTGAGGATAGTAGACGGTGGAAAAGACTGTTTAATGCCATACTCCTCAAGTAATTCCCGCACTCGCTTGTTGGCGAAGGGAGTGCCATTATCGATGATGATGTGCTTGGGCACGCCAAAACGACAAATGATGTATTCTTTAATGAAAGCCGCAATTGTTGCTCCCGTGGTTCCTCGTAGGGGAATGGCCTCTACCCATTTGGTGAAGTATTTCGTCGCGGTTATGATGTACTCGTGCTGCTTCGATGACGGTGGATTGATTTTCCCGATAATGTCCAGTCCCCAGCTGTAAAACGGCCATGGGCTGCTTATAGAGGGCAGAGGGGTAGAAGGCGCATGAACAAGGTTCCCATGGATTTGGCACTTGTGACTTTGAACAAAAACGGCTGCATCGTCCTCCATGGTCGGCCAATAGTATTTCTCATGTATCCGGGAGAAACAGCTTTCCTCTTCCCTTGATGTTCTCCTTCATGTGTATGTTTCAAAGATGACTCGGGATTTCTTCTCCGGCTGTGCATCGCAAAGAGATAACCCCGAAGCTCTTGCGATACAGATCCCTTCATGGAATATGAACCGCTTAGCTCTTTGCTTCATCTTAATGGCGTCCTTTTGACCGGCAGAATTATCCCATCACGGAGATAGCTAATGTAGGGTTCTCTCCAGTCCCAAGTGCGGTTCACATTAAAAATCTCCAATTGGTGTGGTGGTGCCGGCAATTTGAGCAGGACTTCGAAGTAGTCCGGATTGAGCCTCCATCTCTCGCCTAGTAATAACCCAGCGTTGAAGTCGCCAGAAAGCGTTACCACCGGTGATTGTCCACAAATTTCATTGTGAATACGATCCAATTGTAGTTGTGCTTCGTCACCTCCCGGACATCTTGACAGGAGCCATCCGGATTCCGATAATACAAAGATACCATGAAGCATGAAGAAGTTTTGCAGGGTTTTGAGACCGACCTTTCCTTGGGAGAGTGAGTGTTGAGCTCTCGAATGATCGGAGTTCGCCAATCGTCGGTCTTGGTGTCTTTGTGTTGCGGGAGCCAAGTTGATTATATGGTTCTCCTCTTCACCGTCAGGGTTTCTTCCGCTCCTTCAAACTTCAGTTTGGAAGCCAATGTTGCTAGGCAATCAGCGTGTTTGTTATTGCTGCGACCAACATGGGTTATGGTTGCATCGGCAAAGTAGTTTAGTAACCTCTGTGCTTCTGATCGGTACGGGGCTAGTGTGACTTCTTTCAGTGCATATACTCCATTCATTTGATTCACCAGTAACTTGGAGTCACCCCTTATCTCCCGAGACGTGTGACTCCCGCTTGTTTAGCTATTGAAAGCCCTATGAGGAAAGCTTCATATTCTCGCGGAGTTGTTGGTGCATTCGAAGTCTAACTTGAAGGAATGTGAAAATACTTCTCCGGTTGGAGAGACTAACACCACGCCCGGCTCCTCCAAGATTGCCGCTAGGGGTAGCGGAGCCGTCAAAATACAAGAGCCATACTTCTTCTTCCGCAACGTAGACGTCCGGAAATTCTCCGGGGAGTTCTTCATGTAGTCCCGTAGTGCCTTCTCCAGAAATGCCGCCGTAAGTCCGCAAATCGCTTGGCCCTTGATAGCTCTAGGCGATGCACATGTTATGTCCAGCTTCGACATTTGGAGAAGCCACTTGCCTGTCCTCCCAGCCAGACCGGCTTTGAAAGTAAAAACTTTGCCGGATCGGATTTAGACACGAGTATCACCCTATTAGACAGCAGGTAATGCCTAAACTTCGAATGGAATGGATTAAGGCTAAACACGGTTTTTCCGCTCCGGGGGTATACGAGTTCGGCGTCTCTCAATATTCGGCTGAAATAGTATATGGGACGTTCGATTCCCTCATCGTCTTCCCGAGCGAGTAAAGCCCCCTACGGCGGTGTCACCGAAGGCGGTGTAGAGGACCGTGGCTTCCCTTGTACCGGAGACTTCATGACGGTTGGAGATGATAGTATTCGTTGAATTTTCTAAAAAGCTTCCTGTTGAGTTGCGGTCCAAACAAAACTGGCTCCTTTCTTCAGCAAAGTGGTGAATGAGGCGGTGAGTTGGGCTAGACCAGGTATAAAACGTCGAATGTAATTCACCTTGCCCATGAAACTCTGGAGTTCTTTCACGGTTCGGGGAGGCGGCATTGTGAGGATAGCCCGAGTTTTGGACGGGTCTACCTTTATTCCTTCTCATGGTCACTTGGAATCCTAGAAATTTGCCCGAAGAGACACCGAAAGCACATTTCAAAGGATTCATCTTCAACTTGTATCCTCGACATCTCTCAAACACTTGCCTCAAGACATTTGTGTGGTCTGCTCGAGCTTTTGACTTGACCACGATATCATCCACATAGTCTTCTACTTGTTTATGCATCATGTCGTGGAAGATTGCCGTCATAGCACGTTGATACGTTGCGCCGGCATTATTTAAACCGAAAGGCATAACGGTATAATAAAAATTGCCAAGAGGGGTTCGGAAAGCTGTCTTACTCGCATCGTGCTCATACATCTTTATCTGATTGTATCCGCTATAACCATCCATGAAGGAGAACATGCCGTGTCCGTCGGTGGCGTCTACTAACATGTCGATGTTAGGTAGAGGAAAGTCGTCCTTGGGGCAGCACTTGTTCAAGTCTCTGAAATCTACGAAGCACCGGATCTGTCCGTTTTTCTTCTTTACTGGGACCACATTGGCTAACCAGGTTGGATGATGAATAGGCCTGATGAAGCCAAGCCTAGCAGCCTTTTGAATTTCGTTCTTGATTTGGTCCTCTACTTCATGTCCGAATTGCCTCGGAGATTGCTTGATTGGCTTGGATCCGTGTATGACATGTAAGTGATGGGTGACCAATTTTTCATCCGCACTGTGCATTTCCTCGTATGTCCGTGCAAATACATCTTGGTACTCCTTGAGTAGTTGAACAAGACTCGTACGTTCATCTCGTGGATAGAGTCGAACCGATAGAGACCGCCCTAGGAGATTCTTCATTCCCGATGTTGCCAGAGTCTCGAGCTCGTCGGGTTGTGGAATTGGTTCCATCTTGTAGTTGATGCGGGCGTCCGGTACTTCGTCTTGCGTTTCATCATTCTTGCAAAGATTCAATTGGGCGGAGAGGCCGGGTTCAGTCTCTCTCGCTAATTGCACAGCCGGCGCCGGATATTGTTCTCCCTTCGATCACGTTTCTCCTCGAAAGTGCGTCCCCTTTTGGTGTGGGCATGAGTTGGAGTCTCACCGGATAAGAGATGGACGCCTCGTTACGTAACGTGTGATGTAGTGTTTGGCCTCCAAAGTGGTGTAAGTCGGTCTCCTTCCTTGATTGAAGCCCACATGGGTAGTGGGGTGCACAGGACTTTGTCTGATCCTCCCTGTGTGGTACCTTTTGGCTCGAACAGCTCCACTCCGCATATTGGCGCATACGGAGACAATGATGCGGGAATGCGGATGACTTTCTCGTCTAGCATGGTCTTCAGGCACTGGTGATACGTCGAGGGAATGACCTTGTTGTCATGAAGCCATGGTCTCCCTAGTATCATATGGTAGTCCGGCTCCCTTTCTATGACTTCAAACTTTGCTTTTGACCGGATTGTGTCCTACCTGATAAATAGATTGACATACCCGTATGTGCTGGTTTGGTTTCCTTCGAAGTCCGTCATCGTGGTAGGCTGCCGTACGATCTTGCATGGGTTAACCTTGGCTGTCCTGAGAGTCTTGAGAGTGATTACATTCGAAGATGCTCCTGTGTCGACGAGGGCTCTCCCGATTCCGAGCCCTTGATGTGCGCGGTAACATGTAGGGCCCGGTTGTGACTCGCCTCCGCCATCATGTCGTCTTCCGTAAATGTGACATTGTTTACAGATATTTCCGACGTAGCTAGGACTCTCGGACGAGAAGGAGTCGGTGTGCATCCGAGCTATTTTATTAATTGCAAGCAAACGTCTCTCGCCCGTTGATTCCTCGAGAGGTGCAAGAGTTCACACAAGCCTTCTACTAGAGATGCCGCTTCCTCGATCCACCGGTCTCCGGTTCGTAGTAAACCGTTGATCCGAGGGGAATTAGTCCCCGGTGTAGAAATCCCTCGAATGCTCATTTCGACGTCATCTTGATGAGGAGATCAAGTATGCCGTTTACCGCTTCTTTGATCGCTCCATGTTCTTCGTGTGAATCTCCCATGTAGTTCGCTTAATGTTGGAAGTCTTCGAGTATGCCGTTGGATACACCGTTAGGAGGGGGGTATCTCCGTTGGAGGAGCCACCAGGATTTGAGACTCGTCGAATCGGTCCTAAGACCAACAATCTCAGAATTGATTGAACGGTATTGAAGAGATTGACTTTAGAACTGAGAGATCAACCTCCCACTGTGGTCGCCAATTGTTTATGGGTGAAAACTACTCCTGCAGAATTTAGTAATTTGGGGTGTGGATGAGGAATGAATTTAAACCTTTAAACAAATGCACTCGCGCGGTGAGTGCTTGTAGATTCGAGAGATCAATCGGTGCAAGTCCGGCCTAAACCAAGAAATGGCCGTTCCTGAGACTTGTTTCGGTCACAAAGTGAAGGAGATGGGGTTGATCTTAGGGAGGGAAGCGAAGAAGGTGTTGAGATTGTGAAGGTGTTGGCTTGCTTATGACTTGTAACAGAAAGGTGAACAGGCTTGTGATTGATGCAAGCAAGTTCTGGGTGTTTGAATACGTTTTTTTGTATTAACACTTGGTTTTCTGTCTAAATCCGAACTTGTGTTGTTGTTTGAAATAGGCGGAGAACCTATTTATACAAGTCATTGAGCCTCATTCACGTCTCTCGTGGGAAGTGGAGGAAGTGGAGTGATGGAGTAGTGGAGTTGTGCGTCGACCCGCCTTGCCCACTTCTCCCGTTCATCTCTAACCGTCCATGACTTCCCCGACACGTTCTTGTGATGGCGCGTTGCACGCCGCACGCCGTAAACCGCGGACCAATACCCCGTATGTATCCCCTAGTTTGTGACATGATTGATGTCCGGAATGTGTGGATCGTGGATCCACGAAAGATAGCATGTAATGCTGAATTGAATAACTCGTGTTATTCAGAAGTCGATACTTGTGAAGTATCGTGTGTATTTTATGCGTGTGTATCGCATTATGGTGTGGTAAAGTGATGGGTAATGACGCCTCACTAACCAAATAACTCTTGACCAGGGTTGTATAACCAAGTGGTGAAGTTGGACGGATGAGATGATCTTTGAGACACTCATCTGCGACCGTTAATGAATATTAGGGTTTTTGAAGAGGAGCGCAAGCATGACTCTTCAGCTTGGTCGAAACCAAGTATGGGAAGAATTTTGGAGAGGACCGACCGGACGTGTATGTAGATGGCATGCTGGTGTACACGTCCATGTCTCACCGTCCCATGAAGGTGCGATCTAGGCCACTCAATTTGACCGGCAAAGAGGAGTGGTTGAGATCGGTTTGCGGCAGAAATCCTTGCCGCAAAGGAGTTGGAGATCGCATGACATTCCTGCACGCGTTTCAAGACGACCCATCTTGGTCGGTCTTGGTCGATCATACCGGCGTGTAGGTGGTAGGCTGGTGTTCACATCTATACCTGACTATCCCATGAAAACGTGATCTAAGCCATTCAAATCATCCGGTGAAGTTGAGTGGTCGAGATCAGTTTGCAATTTGGGAAGTGTAACCACGCATGTTTGGGCGGGCGTTTTGGATTAGCCGGGCATGGGATGCCTTGGCCGATCGCATGAGGAGGTAGATGAGCCCACGGTGGTCATGCTGGCATGACCGGCCCTTGCTTAATCTAATCTGTGACCCTCCATTCGTGCCGGAAAAGATGGACGCACGTGATGATTTGAAACCCTACTTTTGGCTTTCAAAAGCCGTGCGCCACTCCTTGTTTGGGTGATGATTTTGTCACGGCCAAACATTGTTGGTCTTGACCGATTGGTCAAGTGTGTAGGCGGGCCCACGGTGATCGTGTTGACATGCTCTGGGCCCTTTGAATCTACACCCTCCATCTATACCTGCGAAGATGGATGGTTGAGATTGTTTTGCGACACATGTAATATGCCGCAAACCCTTATTTAGGGTTTTCCGTCCATAATGCTTGGTATGAACGTCTTTTGGCAAGCAAAGTCCAATGGCCGACCATGCGGGGTCGGCCGTGGGTCTTCCATACCGCTGGGGATGATGGAATTGATCCGGGGTCATCCAATCATGCTTATGGAGTTGGATGACTGCGATCAGATCATATCCGGACAGATACTGGTCAGTGCAGGATGCTCAATAGGGCTAGTATAACACACCGAGAGGGCTCAATCGGGCTAGTATAACACACCGAGAGGGCTCGGGCTAGTATAACACACCGAGAATCGCCTGCACGGGTATTTCGTACATGGTTTCATTATAGTGCTTGGAGGTTCGTGTTATTCTCAGAAGAGTAACACTACCGTCATGCCACACCGATAATGAGTCTTTCGGAAATACAAGGCTAATATGAAATTCACAGGAAGGGATTGTTGCTACATGCTCCAACTCGAAGGAATTTCATGTATTCACAGAACGGGATTGTTGCTACATGCTCCATTCTTGGTGAATTAAGTGAGGGAGTATCCAACACTTATAAATGGCTTTATCTTTTACAAGATGTCAGCGCATGATATTTTCGGTTTTTTACAAATTTAACCTTAAACGAAAATCCACCATCAACACACGGTTTGCAAAACAAGTTCGCATACCTTATTTCATTAAAGTTCCAGGGAATTTAGTTCGCAAACGAACCTGAGTTCATGAGTATAATTGTCATACTTACCGATTTTAGAACCTAACCATTATGTTCGCAAACTGAGTGCGAACCATAGTTCTGGACCTGGCCTAGTCTAGCCATTCGCAAACACTGTCCACAAACCGCGGTTCCGAACCTTTCACAGGTAAGCCCGTTCGGAAACAAGAGTTTCGGACCAGAACTAGAACTTCACATTTCGCATGTAAGGTATGCATACTGTGTTTATATCCAGACATTGATAGTGGTTCTAAAACTCTCATTTAATCATTGCAACATCCTTAGATGGAAACAATGGTAATCTTACACATACCACTAGCTTCAAGTAATTCTTAAGTGATTAATTGATTAATACGAAACTTCCCAAGTTAACATCAAATGATTGTCTCACACAAATCATGTAAGATGTGCAAGGTAATTTTCACATGATCACCTTGACTTAATATTAAGTTTCCAACAAATAAATTGTCTACAACTAAACTCGTCAAGTAGATGATGAAGTTTAGCTAAAGCTAAAAAGCTTCCAACATGTATTTCGAGAAATATATAAACGAGATAAACTCGGCTCAAAATTTCAAATGTGTATAATTCTAAGTCTATATAGCTATATGACTTAGTCTCTTTAGAAGATAAAATAGAATAAACTTCTGAGTGATAGATAATTTTTAGTCTCCACATACCTTTTGTTGATGAAGTTCCTCCAAGCTCTTCAGTAGATCTTCTTCTTCAATTGGTGAACGTTGTGAAGTCTAATGTTCAACTACACACTTCTATCCTAATCCAATACATAGCTATAAGTAGATTAGAAATCAAGTATATAGTTTTGATCAACTAAACTTGACAAACAAGCTTGAGATAGCAACACTTGCGAGTTCGACCGAGCATCGCTCTAAACTTATCATTAGGAGAGCAGAGAAAGTTGTGGAGTTGATGCAGGTTTTATCCAAGCTTCGTGACCCTCAGAGTGAATTGTTACTCCTACGTGCATGTATGGGTATCTCCAAGCTCCTCTTTGGGCTTCGTATTTGTTGCCCAGAATACACTACGGAGGCAGTAGATATATTCGACAGAGGGTTGAAAGAGGCGATAGAGGGCATTGTGGTTTGTGGAGGTCCATTCTTTGGGGAGTTATAGTGGAGGCTATCTACCTTACCAATTCGATATGGAGGCCTGGGTTTATATACAGCTAAGGAGGCATCACAATATGCCTTTATGGAATCACGTGTGCAGACTTGGGGCTTACAAGATCACATACTCAGGGATAGTGGAGTGGAAGGCATGGATGATAATTTATATATGGCTTTGAAGACATTACAAGCAACTCTACCTGATCAAGATCTTAGCAGCTTTACCAATAAAGACACCGCCCCACTTAAAGCACAAAGCAACCTGGCGAGTGCTCTTTTTGGTAAAGTATTTAAAGATATGGATACGGTTTACGAGTTATCGGTCAGACAGAAAGTTGTTTTGGGGTGCCTGCAAGCAGCGCATGCTCAAGACTTTCTTCTTGCTATTCCGATTGAGGGTCTTGGGCAGAAGATGTCACCTGTGGAGTATCGATCCATTCTTAAGTACATGTTAATGATTCCTATATACCCTTATGATTCACGTTGCCCTGCTTGCATCACAGGGTGCTTAGACGCGTTCGGGGAACATGCAGTCCATTGCAAGGTAGATTCTGGTTTCAAATATAGACATGATCATGTGCGAGATACCTTATATGATGTTATATGGAGGGCTAGTATTTCAGCGAAGAAAGAAGCAGCTGTCAATTTTTTGACAGACCCACTTAAGGGGAGATCAACACTTAGACCGGCAGATGTTCTTATTTTTGGATGGGCTAATAGAAAACACACATGTGTTGACCTTACTGGGGTTTCACCATTAGTAGGCATTGGTCATGGTTCTTTCATGGTGGGGCAAGCAGCTTTGAAGGCATCCTCAGGTAAGATAGCAAAGCATGAGAAAGCGTGTGTCGATAATGTACATGCTTTTATCCCTTTTGCTTTTGATACTTTTGAGGTACTTGGCTCCAGAGGCGGTTGGACTTCTTACGAGAGTTCGGAAAGTCATGCATAGCAATGTCATGACTCCCAGTTCGAGAGAGTTTGTTTTTAAAAGGATAGATTTTGCAATTCAAAAAGGGCTTACAGCGCAGTTTGTTGCCCGCTTGCCTGCTATGTAATTTTTCTTTCGAGTTCTAATTCAAGTTATAAAAAAAAAATCTATTCTATCTTCTAGAGACTATGTCGTATAGCTATATAGACTTAGCATTATACACATTTGATATTTCGAGCTGAGTTTATCTTGTTTATCTATTTCTCAAATATGTGTTGGAAGATTTTTGCTTTAGCTATGTTCATCATATTCTTGACGAGTTTAGTTGGAAATATTTATTTGTTGGAAACTAAATGTTAAGTCAAAATATGATCATGCGAAAATTACATTGAACATCTTACATGATTTGTGTGAGACAGTCATTTGATGTTAGCTTGGGAAGTTTTGTATTAATCATTCGATCACTTGAAAATTACTTGAAGCTAATGGTATGTGTGAGATTACGATTGTCGTCTTCTAAGTATGTTTCAATGATTGAAATTAGAGTTTAGAACAATTACCCATGTCTGGATACAACACGGTATGCATACCTAGTATGCGAAATGTAATGTGATGATTCGGTTATGTATGATTCTCATACTCATGAACTGTAACATTTCTGATTTAAGGAATGCAAATTAATTTTGCAAACCGTGGCTTAATGTTCATGTATTGATTCTTGTATAAGTACTTTGTACGATTACAAATCAATCCGATTTTGTTTCATTCATGAATATTTATATGAGATATTGTGTTATGCTTCAACAAGTTGGAGATAATTCAACACATAGTAGTAACCTTCTCTTCCAAATGGAATGAGCCTGAGTTTTGATTATTTTCTTCTTACCGAGTTAATACAATGATTGGGATATGAATAGAACTCACCAATCCTCAGTTACTCTCTCAGCCAATCACAAACGTTGATTGCCACTTAACCTAATCAAATAAAAGACTCAATTAACCCTGTTAATTAACTGAAAGACTAAAAATGGGACCAAGGTTAAGAGACTGGTCCATATGCCAAGGCTCGTGCCATGGTAGGTACATAACAATACCCTCCCCTTTTAAGCATCCTTGTCCTCAAGGATGAAGTCAGGGAATTGCGCTTGGATGTGAGCCTTGTCTTCCCACGTCGCATCTTCAGGTGGAGAGTACGACCATTGGATTAAGAGCTGAGAGATGGAAGTACCTGCACGCAAGGTTACTCTAGTATCCAACACTGCCACAGGTACCATCACAAATGTACCATTAGTATCCACCAGTGGTAAGTTAGGAGAAGGAGTAGTATGTAGACCAATCTTCTTCTTGAGTTGTGAAACATGGAACACAGGGTGGATTCTCGAACCTGTTGGCAACTTCAGTTTATAAGCTACAACTCCTACTTTCCGGATAACTTTAAATGGGCCATAGTATTTAGCAGAATGGGTGGAATAGGAAATTTATCTTTAATGGTGAGCTCATTCAGTTTTCTATAATCTACACTAAACCTCCATGATCCATTTTTTTTCTTAACCAACAAAATGGGTGCTGCAAAAGGGATATGACTATCTTGTATGATACTTGCTGTTAGCATATCCTGAACCATTTTTTCAACCACGGATTTTTGCACATAAGGACATATTCAGGGTGGTTGAGCAGATGGAGTAGCATTCGCTTTTAAAGGAATTATATGGTCTAACTCTCTAGAAGGAGGCAGTGAAGTTGGCTCAGCAAACACATTAGAGAAATTATCCAACACATAAACAATGGCAGGAGGAACCTCAGAAGTACGAATAACAGAGACTGAGAAGAACTGACCAGTGATAGTAGGAGCTTTGCTTTTGAGAAACTTCAAGAAGGAGTTACCACTTATCATGCTGCAAGAAGGAGTAGAAGTACTGCCATGTAAGGTGATTTGCTGACCTTTATGTAGGAAGGAGATTTTCAGTTCAGCTAGATTAAACATCACATCACCAAGTTGTTTCAACCAATCCACCCCCAAAACCATATCACAACCACCAAGTGGAAGGACTCTTAGATCACCGGAGAACTGGTAGCCTTGCATAGACCATTTGAGCTCATAACACACCCCTTTACTGATTGTTGTATCTCCATTGGCAACAATAACCAACATGTGACCAGTTGGTGCTACATGAAGATGTAATTGTTCTGCGAAAACAACATCTACAAAGTTGTGAGTACTACCAGTATCGATAAGCACCATGAAGATGTAATTGTTCTGCTTATTAAGTTGTCCTGGGACTCGAATTGTGTGTTGTGTCACAAGACCTGTTAAAGCATGGAGAGACATCTCCATTGTTGTATCACCAGAAATTGTTGGAGATGCAGCTTCTTTTTCAGACATTGGTGATTTTTCTTCATTTGATGCCACCAGCATAAACAATTGTTTGGTCTTGCAGAAGTGTCCAGGCCTGTAGAATTCATCGCAATTGTAACATAGACCCTGGTCTCGACTTTGAGCTAGAGTGAGTTTATTTTATAGGAGGAATGGTGGGTGTTGTTTTCGTAGGAGTAAGTGGCATGGTGACAAATGGTTTAGAAGAGGAGAAAGATGGTTTAGGTGGAGTAATGAAAGATGGAAAGGCATGTTTGTATGGAGATGCAGATGGGGTGAAGGAACTTGTAGAGGGTTGGAATGAGCGAGTGTATGGTTTATATGGCTTAACCTGTGAGTCTACCGAGGCTTGTTGAATACGAGCTAGATAAAAAGCATCAGTATCACATTTGGGTTTGAACATTTGAACTGGGTTACGAATTTCTTACTTCAACCCGCTAATGAAACTCATGGTAAAATACTCATCCGATAAGGATTTGTTGTTAGCTTTCATAATAGCCTTAAGGGATTCATATCGTTCATAGTATTCTTCTACTGTGGTTGTTTGAGACAACTTATTGAAACTACCCACATAATTATCAAAAGCAACATCTCCAAATCTCATACAGACATCAAAAGCAAATTTATCCCATTCAATAAACAATTTACCTTCCTGGTAGTCTAAGAACCACGAATCAACTTTGCCATCTAAGTGGATAGAAGCTAGTTCAACTTTCTTAGCCAGCTCAATATAATTAAGGTGAAAGTATATTTCACATTTCCTAAGCCATCCTCTAGGATTAAATCCGTCAAATCTAGGAAAATCAATTTTAGGGTAGCGATGAAAGTTACATGTAGTCAGATGAAACCCATTATTCAGACTCGATTCACCAAAAGGATTACCAATCTCAGATTCATATTGGAAATTTGGGTTTTGAAAAGAATTTACAGTTGAAACAGTAGGAATCGGCGCTCCCAAATACTTCCATAGAGCAGTAAATTGAATAGTGATATTATTTGTAAGTGAACTCATCTGATTTTTGAGATCAGATAAATCTTTTTCAACAGCTGATAATCGTTCTCCATCAAGCTTCTGCTGATGAGCAACGTCCTTCACTGTAGGTGCTTTATCAACTCCTCCCATCATTAATCAGGACACTGGATCGACCAAACTGATACCAAATGTTATGATTCAACAAGTTGGAGATAATTCAACACATAGGAGTAACCTTCTCTTCCAAATGGAATGAGCCTGAGTTTTGATTATTTTCTTCTTACCGAGTTAATAAAATGATTTGGATATAAATAGAACTCACCAATCCTTACTTACTCTCTCGGCCAATCACAAACATTTATTGCCACTTAACCTTATCAAATAAAAGACTCAATTAACCATGTTAATTAATTAAAAGACTGAAATGGGACCAAGGTTAAGAAACTGGTCCATATGCCAAGGCTCGTGCCATAGTAGGTACATAACATATTGAACAATTAAACAACTCTATTTGAAATACAAGTAGATTTATTTGATTATCTATCATGATTGATTGATCATCATATTTGATCTAGAAGTGTTAGATGAATATGGTTACGTTAAAAGTGTTCATATGGCTAACTTTGGTTAACTATTATTGAGCCAACCCAATATACACGTTTAGGTATGATTACCCATATCTAAATATAAGATTTCATTTGTGGTGTAACAAGCTAAGACCATCTAACGGTGGAGATTAATGTTTTAATTTCTAAGCAGACTTAGCTTGAATCTTAAATCAGGAGTTCATCTAACGGTGAATATTCAATGCTTTGTTACTAAGCTATCTTAGCTTTGATCATAAGCAACCCTGATTTGAAAGGCTATATAAGGGAGAACTCTAGCAACTCGAAAACCTAATCCCGGCACTTTCATGTGTCCTAGTTGCAAACTAGAGTTGATTCTCCTTTAACCTTGGTTTTTCCAAAATAATTATTAGGTTTGAAAAAAGTGGGGGTCTTACAACCACACCCAATATTTCGTCCGACAATCTGTATGGACTAACTCCAATATAATTCCAAGAGAACTAGACAGTAAGAGTCAATCAAGGAAAAACATCCAAGAGTTATATCTCAATTTCTCAATACAATCTGCAATCGAACAGATAGAAATCCGTGAGCCTGATTGATATGAGAAATAACTTGAATGGTACCAAAGACCAATGTTCAAGTTTCAATCAATTTCAATCAACAACCAAAGATCGGATTTACCAATTGATTGAACTACGCACAACCTGTGGTCGGATGTACCAATTTCAATTTCTTCCTGGAGAAACTTCATCGACCACATTGGAGGATGAAATGGATTTTACTCTATCTACTGAAAATTCTATCTCACATGTTTCAGGTACTTTACTTTGTTTAGCAGCATGTTCCGCTATGGTTCCTGAACCATCCTCCACATTGACATGTTCTTATTGTACTATTAAGGGTTATGAACTCTCTAATTGTTTCAAGTACGAACATACAGTAAGGTATGTCAACAAAGTGCAATGGAGAGCAAATCGATTAGCAAACAAGCTCAAACTTGTTCTAAAGTCAATCCTTCCGAGGTATGTAAATTTAACTCATTTCCTAAGAAGTTGATTTCTAAAGAAAAAGTTAGATCTTTACAGAAAAGAACTAGGTCTAAACGACCTATAAAAGGGGGTGTTTAAATTAAGTGCAAGAACCTTATGGTGAATATATCATTGTTCACCCCGACACAATCTAATTGTGTTGAAGGTGCATCTTGTCTCATGTGCCCGCATTTCGAAAAGAGACAATAGTTGTGCACAGTCAGGTTCTAAGGTCAGAAACTATTCTAGGTTATTTTCCTTTGAATTTTGAATACTGAATTTCTGTTTGTTCTTTTCATATCCCCAAATGGTATTGAAAATATTTCATGGTTAATAAAAAAAAATGGGTTAAAATCGACATTTCTACCCTTCTTAGGGTTGTTTGTGTTGATCGCATGTGAACACTACTTACTCTGTATATAGGTTTCGTAGCCCTACATTCTTTTTCCTTCCTGAAACTCTCTTCATCAAAAGGTTTCTTGTGGAGATGTTGTTTTGTGTGCGTAAGAGCATAGCTCGGTTGAACCCACCAAGCGTTGGCATGCCAAGTTTGGTTGTCATATTTTAGTGAACCAAAACTCATTTAAAGAGTCGCTTGATTATTTACTAGAGTCAACTTCGTATAGGTTAACTAGAAAGTTACTAGGATATGAGACTTACAAGTATTACGTGGAGACTTGAAGAATGTGAAGAAGTAAAGAGAGACAACGACGACATCATCCTTCCTCTTGAGGTTAGTAATATTTGACTTGAACCGTTTCCTTCCTAACTGTTGATGGTGGATTTTCGTTCAAGTTTGAGTTTGTAAAAAACCAGAAAAATCATGCGCTGACATCTTGTAAAAGATAAAGCCATTTATAAGTGTTGGATACTCCCTCACTTAATTCAGCCTTGTATTTCCTGTACTCATTATCGGTGTGGCATGATGACCGAGTGTTACTCTTATAGAGTAACACGAACCTCAAGCACTATAATGAATCATTATCAGTGTGGCATAAGACCGAGTGTTACTCATACGGAGTAACACGAACCTCCAAGCACTATAATGAAACCATGTACGAAATACCCGTATGTGCTGATTCTCGGTGTGTTATACTAGCCCGAGCCCTCTCGGTGTGTTATACTAGCCCGATTGAGCCCCTCTCGGTGTGTTATACTAGCCCGATTGAGCCCCTCTCGGTGTGTTATACTAGCCCGATTGAGCATCCGGACTTGACTGTATCGGTCTCGGATATGATTCGATCATGATCATCCAACTCCACAAGCATGATTGGATGACCACGGATCAATTCCATCACCCTAAGCATGGTATGGAATACCCACGGCCTTAGCTTGCCGGATATGATCGATCGCGGTCATCCAACTCCACAAGCATGATTGGATGACCACGGATCAATTCCATCACCCCAAGCGGTATGGAATACACACGGCCGACCCGCATGGTCGACCATTGGCCTTTGCTTGCCAAGAAACCGTCCATACCAAGCATTATGGGCGGAAAACCTAAATTAGGGTTTGCGGCATATTACATGTGCCGCAAAACGGTCTCAACCATCCATCTTCGCAGGTATAGATGGAGGTGTAGATGCGGAACTCAAAGGGCCGGAGCATGTCGACACAATCACCATGTGACCGCCAACACACTTGACCAATCGGTCAAAACCAACCATGGTTGGTTACAACACATTCGTCCGCCTGAAATAGCATGGTCGCGCGGCTTTGAAAGCCAAAATTGGGGTTCAAGCCATCACGCGCGTCCATCTTCTCCGGCACGAATGGGAGGGTCCAGAGATTAGATTAAGGTGTCCGGTCATACCAAAGCATGACCACCGTGGGCCCATCTACCTCTTCATGCGGTCGGCCAAGGCATATCACGCCCTGCCAATCCAAAATGCCCGCTCAAACATGCGTGGATACACTTCCCAAATTGCAAATCGATCTCGACCACTCAACTTCACCGGACGGGTGGGTGGCTTAGATCACGTTTTCATGGGACGGTGAGACATGGGCGTGAACATCACCCTACCATCTTCACGCCAAACCAACCGGCCAGGACCGAGGCCAAGCTAGGTCGTCTTGGAAAACGCGCCGGAAAAGAGTATGGCGCGCGGCTTCTTGCGGTATCAAACTCTTATCGCAAAATCGATCTCGACCACTCCTCTTTGCTTGGTCAAATTGAGTGGCCCAGATCGCGCTTTCGTGAGGGAACGGAATACAGGCACCTACACCGTCATGCCGTCTACACGCATGTATGGTCGGTCCTCTCCAAAATCCTTCCCGTACTTGGTTTCGACCAAGCTGAAGAGTGATGCTTGCGCACCTCTTCAAAAAACCTAATATTCATTAACGGTCGCGAGATGAGTGTCTCAAAGCTCATCTCATCCATCCAACTTCACCAGCTTGGTTATACAACCCTGGTCAGGAGTCAATTGGTCAGTAAGGCGTCATTACCCATCGCCTTACCACACCACAATGCAGTACCTGCATAAAATACACACGATACTTTACAAGTATCAACTTCCTCAATAACGCAGTTATTCAATCCAGCATTACATGCTACCTTTCGTGGATCCACGATCCACATTCCGGACATCAATCATGTCACAACCGGGGGATACATACGGGATATTGGTCTCGGCGGTTTACGGCGTGCGGCGTGCAACGCGCCATCACAAGAACGTGTTAGGAAGTCATGGGCGGTTAGAGATGAACGGAGAAGTGGGCAAGACCGGTCGTGTATCACCGACACACAACTCCACTACTCCATCATTCCACTACCTCCACTTCCCACGAGAAACGTGAATGAGGCTCAATGACTTGTATAAATAGGTTCCCGCCCTATTTCAAACAGGGAGACAGAACAACACAAGTTCAGACGACAGAAACCAAGTGTTAATACAAAAACCGTATTCAAACACTCAGAGCCTGCTTGCATCAACCGTAAGCTTGCTCATCTTTCTGTTACAAGTCATAAGCAAGCCAACACCTTCACAATCTCAAACACCTTCTTCGCTTCCCTCCCTAAGATCAACCCCATCTCCTTCACTTTTAGGAAAACAAGTCCGGGAACGGCCATTTCTTGGTTTAGGCCGGACTTGCAGATTGATCTCTCGAATCTACAAGCACTCACCGCGCAAGATGCATTTGTTGAAGGTTTAGATTCATTCCTCATCCACACCCCAAATTACCAAATTTTGCAGGAGTAGTTTTCACCCATCAACAATTGGCGACCACGGTGGGAGGTTGATCTATCGGTTGCAAAAAATTGAATTCTCAATTCTTCGGTTTCGGCTCACGATGCATCCTCATCAGAAACCACAAAGCGGTTCGAATACCATGGGAAGTGTAGCTAGAATCTTTGGAGGATGTCTTGGCAAATCAAGCCGGTATCACTAGAAGACAGAGCGAGACATTCCGCCTTTTGAATGATATAGCAAACACAATTACAAGAAGGGTCGGCATGCATCTACTCAAGCAGTGCAAGAAATGCTAAATCCTTAGTCAGGAGTCACACCTTTACCGGTGGAGAGGCAAAAAGAGCGCGCAACCGCAGGAGACCCAGGGAAGATGAACAACATGGTTCGGTCAACAATGGAAACCCGATGCAACTCCACAGGAGAGGAGACTTATCCAGAATGCTACGATGTCTGCCAGATAAAGAAGGGGAACCTGCAGCCTATGGAGCCTTGCCAGAGGATTTATACCTCAAAGCTCTTGCCGAAGCCCGGAAGACTGTCCAATCCGCGTCGGCCTTCCAACCAACCGAAGAAACGCTTGAGGAAGGAGAAATCAATCAAGAAATGCACGAATACGAGAGGATGGGAACGTTCAATCCGGTCACTCAGCGGTGACATTACGACACCTTCTACATCCCTCTACTTAGGAAGACAATCCATGAGACATGATGGCGCTCGCAAGTCTTCCAACTTCATCTCTGTTCTATATCAAAGCCACGGGAGACATCGCAACGCCCGCTTGAGAAAAAGCTGGACACAAGGTACTTACATTTCCCCTTCCCAATGAAGAAGATTCTGGAGCTACTGGAGACGTGGGTACGAAACGGAGAGATAAAGCTACCCCGATACGGCGCCCACCCCTCATCGGTCAAGGAGTAATGGACCGAGGTATGTCATTACCACCGGTCCCTTCATCACCCCACCGGTGAGTGCAACGCTTTGAAGCGCATTGTTCGGGGAGAAGCTTGGCTCGGAGGGATAGCTTTGAGAAGTTAGTGCGGAGGATTTTCTTGGAGAGGCTACTCCGGTTTGATACAAATGAGGCTTCAAAAGCAAGTAAGTTCTACTCAACAATTTTACAAGAAAGATAGTTTAGAATTCACTGGGGACTTAGCATCCCACACGTGGAGAAAGAGGCTCGATAATCAAACACCATGTCTGTTTCATTCATGCTTTCCTTTCACACAACTTTTGCAACTTAATGTGACATGTGAAATCATTCATGACCAAGATGCAAATTTCATTTAAAATAACCTCTTTCGAAAAAATCATTCACCAAACTATCTCAAAATGAACCAATTCAATTACCTATTAATTCAAAACCGGTAGTCAAAGGAATCCTCACTATCACTCAAAAACAAGAACATCTAAAGGACAAGTAGGTAGCTACGATCCTTGAGGAAAGTCCTTCAAAGAAAGAACTCGTCCTTCCGGGCAAGAGAGACTTTCATCCTTTGAAGTACAACTTGCTTGACTTCGGTTCCTTAGGCAACTTTTAAACCTCTTCTTCTGGCGAGTAACACGGTATACGAAGGGGCTCCGTCCTATAATTTCGGAGCTACCGTGGTCAATACACCTTATGCAGCCGTCACTTCTACCACGGTGCCGGCGTAGCAGGAGATGTTCCGGTAAGTGTAACACCTCCCGTCACCGAGTCGGAAGCGGCCGCAAATCCGACAACTCCTCAGCGTATCACCTCCAGTAGTCACCAGAGCAACAACTTTCACTCCTGCATCAGGACGAGGAGCCGTAGGGACGAGAGGAGGACCACCATCCATTACCATTTCAGACTTGATGGAGAAGCAGGAAGTTCTTGCTAAGACTCAAACGGATATGGCCGCAACTCGAAAAGAGGTATTTCAGCCGCGGACCTACGTGGACCCGATCAAATGAGCGACATCGAGATATGAACGGTCCTGTCATGGAGATTCCTACACTGGGGGTGATCCTCACAACGATCCTCCCAGGTCAACAGATTTACTACGAACCGAGAGACCGGTGGATTAGGAAGCGGCATCTCTAGTGGAAAGCTTGTGTGAACTCTTGCGCCTCTCAAAGAATCAACGTGCGAGAGATGTTTCTGTAATTAATAAAATAGCTACGGGACGTACACACGACTCCTTCACGTCCGAAGTCTTAAGCGCATCGAAAACACACCAGTAAATAATGTTACATTTACGAGAAGACGACATGATGGCGAGAAAAAGATCACGACCGGCCCTACATGTTACCGCACACATCAAGGGTTCGAGTTCGGGGAGGGCCCTCGTCGGCACAGGAGCATCTTCCAATGTGATTTCTCTCAAGACTCTCGGGACGGCCAAGGTTAGCCCATGCAAGATTGTGCGTCATCCCACCACAATGACGGACTTCGAAGGAAACCGAGACCAGCACATACGGTGAAGCTTCAACCCATACTCACACCAAAAGGGGACGCACTTTCGAAGCAAGACGTGATTAGAAGGGGAAGACAATATACAGGCGTCATTTGTTAGCAATTAGCGGAGAGGCGACACCCGGTCTCTCCGCCCAATGGAATGCTCCATAGCGATTCTCCTCTACTGAACATCGACATGTTAGTAGATGCAACCAGCGGACACGGCATGTTCTCCTCCATGGATGGATGTAGCGGCTACAACCAGGTAAGGATGTACGAGCGTGACGCAAGGGCATATATCTCACCAACAGGTGATACAACCTTTGACCTTACGTAGCGGTTCCTGAAGCGGCAAAGGGAAAACCACCGAGATACAATATCTGCGTGTCCGCCAACTCCAACTCCGGTGCCACATGTACGACTCCCGCAATGATGCAACAACGTTCGAGATATTCCATACCGGGCTCGACAAAAACCACTGCGAACAAACCATGTAAACCACGCTTGGGACCGAGGCTCGGCATGAAGTTCCTTCACCGTCGATCAAGGATTTCTTCAACACGAGAAAGATGGTGTCAAGAATCATGGAATTCGCAGGGTAAATCGAGGCGGAGAGGAAGCCACTTCAACTCTCCCTCTCAGAAGTTTGCTTCAATAGTCTATTCAGAGGCGCCTCAATGCTCTCTCAGGACCCCTGTTCACCGGAATCTCGCTTCAACACTCTCTCCAGGATCTACCTCAATGTTCGCACCAGAAACCACTTTAACATCCTCTCGAGCCGTTTCAACACTCAAGCTACATCAATAATCTGCACTCTAAGTTATCTTTGATGTACTCATTGCTTAAACTTACGTCTCATCCATCCTTCATGAGGACCCAGCGGAGCATGAAAAACCACGAAGTCGATAGGAGGAAGGTTATCCGTGGAACGGATGTTTTCATATAGTTGAAAGGGCGCGGTGAACAATTCATCATCGATGTTCGGCATATCTTTGAAGTGTCAACACTTCACGACTTGGCACCAAAGCATTATCTCGAAGACATCTCAACGCGGGGATTCTTTCTACCGCAATGAAATAAAAGACAGGAGTTAGAACTTGTATGAAAGCATATGAGAAGTGTCGCCACACACGGCAAGACACAACTCACACAATGGCCGATCCAAACATCATTCAAGTGGTATTGATCAAGCTTCGGTATAACTCAAGTTTTCAAGTCCGGTATTGATTTCAAGTCCCGGTACAAGTTTCGATCAGTATTGATTTCAAGTCTGGTACAATTTTTAAGTACGGTACAAGCCTCAAGTCTGGTATTGCTCAAGTCAAAGGCTGGTATTGCTCAAGTCGCAAAGGCTGGTGTTAATCACGACATAAGGCTGGTATAATAGGCACACAATGGAGACCGGTTTCGAGTCGAAGCACATGGTGACGTTTGAAGCATGTACAGTGAGACCCACTTTCAACCGAAGACGAGACACAACAAGCCCACGTTCGATCAAGCGAGCGCGATAACCCACAAACAAGCGGCGCAATGATCGGTCGATTAGGCACATCCCCACGATTGAAGCAGGCGGCGCAATAGCCCCTCGGCCGAAGCGATCATAGCAAGGTCGATCGAAGCGAGCAAGACCGACATCATGCTGGGGAACACTTTTACGGACGTCTCTTGAACGTGACATGCTCGAAGGGACGGGACGACCCGTCTCTCTGGTAACATCTAACATTGTCTCATAAGTTTTATCTTTAATTGTCACCATCTCATGCCCTACCACACAATAGTGTAACCATTGTGTGCTAGGCAGAGGACTTAATGTTGATGGTGGATTTTCGTTCAAGGTTGAGTTTGTAAAAAACCGGAAAAATCATGCGGTGACATCTTGTAAAAGATAAAGCCATTTATAAGTGTTGGATACTCCCTCACTTAATTGACCTTGTATTTCTGTACTCATTATCGTGTGGCATGATGACGAGTGTTACTCTTATAGAGTAACACGAACCTCCAAGCACTATAATGAATCATTATCGGTGTGGCATAAGGACCGAGTGTTACTCATACGAGTAACACGAACCTCCAAGCACTATAATGAAACCATGTACGAAATACCCGTACGGCCGATTCTCGGTGTGTTATACTAGCCCGAGCACTCTCGGTGTGTTATACTAGCCCGATTGAGCCCCTCTCGGTGTGTTATACTAGCCCGATTGAGCCCCTCTCGGTGTGTTATACTAGCCCGATTGAGCATCCGGACTTGACCGTATCGGTCTCGGATATGATCGATCGTGATCATCCAACTCCACAAGCATGATTGGATGACCACAGATCAATTCCATCACCCTAAGCATGGTATGGAATACCCACGGCCTTAGCTTGCCGAGATATGATTCGATCGCAGTCATCCAACTCCACAAGCATGATTGGATGACCACGGATCAATTCCATCACCCCCAAGCGGGTATGGAATACACATGGCCGACCCGCATGGTCGACCATTGGCCTTTGCTTGCCAAGAAACCGTCCATACCAAGCATTATGGGTGGAAAACCCTAAATTAGGATTTGCGGCATATTACATGTGCCGCAAAACGGTCTCAACCATCCATCTTCGCAGGTATAGATGGAGGGTGTAGATGCAGACTCAAAGGGCCGGAGCATGTCGACACAATCACCATGTAACCGCCTACACACTTGACCATCGGTCAAAACCAACCATGGTTGGTTACAACACATTCGTCACTTTGAAATAGCATGGTCGTGCGGCTTTGAAAGCCAAAATTAGGGTTCAAGCCATCACGCGCGTCCATCTTCTCCGGCACGAATGGAGGGTCCAGATTAGATTAGCGGAGTCCCGGTCATACAAAGCATGACCACCGTGGGCCCATCTACCTCTTCATGCGGTCGGCCAAGGCATATCACGCCTGTCCAATCCAAAACGCCCGCTCAAACATGCGTGGATACACTTCCCAAATTGCAAATCGATCTCGACCACTCAACTTCACCGGACGAGGTGGGTGGCTTAGATCACGTTTTCATGGGACGGTGAGACATGGGCGTGAACATCAGCCTACCATCTTCACGCCAAACCAAGCGGTCCCGGGACCGACCAAGCTAGGTCGTCTTGGAAAACGCGCCGGAAAAGAGTATGGCGCGCGGCTTCTTGCGGTATCAAACTCTTATCGCAAAATCGATCTCGACCACTCCTCTTGCTTGGTCAAATTGAGTGGCCCGGATCGCGCTTTCGTGAGGGAACGGAATACGAGGCACCTACACCATCATGCCGTCTACACGCATGTATGGTCGGTCCTCTCAAAATCCTTCCCGTACTTGGTTTCGACCAAGGTGAAGAGTGATGCTTTAGCACCTCTTCAAAAACCTAATATTCATTAACGGTCGCGAGATGAGTGTCTCAAAGCTCATCTCATCCATCCAACTTCACCGGCTTGGTTATACAACCACAGTGGGAGTCAATTGGTCGATAAGGCGTCATTACCCATCGCCTTACCACACCACAATGCGGCACTGCATAAAATACACACGATACTTTACAAGTATCAACTTCCTCAATAACGCAGATTTATTGATCCGAGCATTACATGCTACCTTTCGTGGATCCACGATCCACATTCCAGAGACATCAATCATGTCACAAACGGGGGATACATCTTTGGGGTATTGGTGCAGCGGTTTCGGCGTGCGACGTGCAACGCGCCATCACAAGAACGTGTTAGGAAGTCATGGGCGGTTAGAGATGAACAGGAGAAGTGGGCAAGACTGGTGGTGTATCACCGACACACAACTCCACTACTCCATCATTCCACTACCTCCACTTCCCACGAGAAACGTGAATGAGGCTCAATGACTTGTATAAATAGGTTCTCCGCCCTATTTCAAACGAGGGAGACGAGAACAACACAAGTTCGGGCAGCGAAACCAAGTGTTAATACAAAAACCGTATTCAAACACTCGAGCCTGCTTGCATCAACCGTAAGCTTGCTCATCTTTCGTTACAAGTCATAAGCAAGCCAACACCTTCACAATCTCAATACCTTCTTCGCTTCCCTCCCTAAGATCAACCCCATCTCCTTCACTTTGTGGCCAGAAACAAATGCAGAGCGGCCATTTCTTGGTTTAGGACGGACTTGCCCAGTTGATCTCTCGAATCTACAAGCACTCACCGCGCAGTGCATTTGTTGAAGGTTTAGATTCATTCCTCATCCACACCCCAAATTACCAAATTCTGCAGGAGTAGTTTTCACCCATCAACACTAACGTATCTTTCAAGTTGTGCATATTGAAAACATAACTGCAAAGCTGTGAATGATTATACTCTAATTAGACATAGTATTAAGGAATTACAATACGAAGTATAAAGTCTATCTTTTGAACTTCGTATATAAGACATCGACATAATCGTATGAATGCTATTGTAGTTATGTATGGGTATGGGTGAAGATTTCGGCCTAGGTGTTTATGGGTGAAAACTATTCCTGCAGAATTTGGTAATTTGGGTGTGGATGAGGAATGAATCTAAACCTTAAACAAATGCACTGCGCGGTGAGTGCTTGTAGATTCGAGAGATCAATCTGTGCAAGTCCGGCCTAAACCAAGAAATGGCCGTTCCAGACTTGTTTCGGTCACAAAGTGAAGGAGATGGGGTTGATCTTAGGGAGGGAAGCGAAGAAGGTATTGAGATTGTGAAGGTGTTGGCTTGCTTATGACTTGTAACAGAAAGGTGAGCAGGCTTGTGATTGATGCAAGCAAGCTCTTGGTGTTTGAATACGTTTTGTATTAACACTTGGTTTTCTATCTCGTCTGAACTTGTGTCGTTTGAAATAGGGCGGAGAACCTATTTATACAAGTCATTGAGCCTTATTCAAGTCTCTCGTGGGAAGTGGAGGAAGTGGAGTGATGGAGTAGTGGAGTTGTGCGTCGGTGCCACACGACCAGTCTTGCCCACTTCTCCTGTTCATCCCTAACCGTCCATGACTTCCCCGACACGTTCTTGTGATGGCGCGTTGCACGCCGCACGCCGTAAACCGCCGAGACCAATACCCCGGTATGTATCCCCCAGTTTGTGACATGATTGATGTTCGGAATTTGTGGATCGTGAATCCACGAAAGATAGCATGTAATCTTGAATTGAATAACTGCGTTAGCTCAGGAGTCGATACTTGTGAAGTATCGTGTGTATTTTATGTGAGTCGCATTATGGTGTGGTAAAGTGATGGGTAATGACGCTCACTAACCAAATAACTCCCGACTGTGGTTGTATAACCAAGTTGGTGAAGTTGGACGGATGAGATGATCATTGAGACACTCATCTAAGACCGTTAATGAATATTAGGGTTTTTGAAGAGGTGCGCAAGCATCACTCTTCGCCTTGGTCGAAAACAAGCATGGAAGGGGATTTGAGAGGACCGACCGGGCATGTGTGTAGACAACATGCCGGTGTGCACGTCCATACCTCCTTTGTCCCATGAAGGCGTGATCTAAGGCACTCAATTTGACCGGTAAAGTTGAGTGGTTGAGATCGGTTTTGCGGAAATCCATTGCCGCAAAGGAGTTGGAAACTGCGTGACATCCCTAGTTTGGGCACGCGTTTCAAGACGACCCATCTTGGTCGGTCTTGGTCGATCATACCAGCGTGTAGGTGGTAGGCTGGTGTTCACACCTATACCTGACTATCCCATGAAAACGTGATCTAAGCCACTCAAATCATCCGGTGAAGTTGAGCGGTCGAGATCAGTTTGTGGTTTGGGAGGCGTGGCCATGCTAGTTTGGACGCACGTTTTGGATTAACTAGGCATGATATGCCTTGGCCGAACACATGAGGAGGTAGATGGGCCCACGGTGGTCATCTTTGGTATGACCGGCCCTTGCTTAATCTAATTTGTGACCCTTCATTCGTGCGGAGAAGATGGACGCGCGTGATGGCTTGAAACCCTAATTTTGGCTTTCAAAGCCGTGCGCCATCTCTTGTTTGGGTGACAATTTTGTCACGACCAACCATGGTTGGTTTTGACCG
The DNA here is from genome assembly GCA_023531295.1 of Papaver armeniacum. Classification (NCBI taxonomy): domain Eukaryota; kingdom Viridiplantae; phylum Streptophyta; class Magnoliopsida; order Ranunculales; family Papaveraceae; genus Papaver; species Papaver armeniacum. The sequence continues at coordinate 213,459 of JAJJWW010004403.1, forward strand.
ATTGGTCAAGTGTGTAGGCGGGCCCACGGTGATCGTGTTGACATGCTCTGGGCCCTTTGAGTCTACATCTACACCCTCCATCTATACCTGCGAAGATGGATGGTTGAGACTGTTTTGCGACACATGTAATATGCCGCAAACCCTAATTTAGGGTTTTCCGTCCATAATGCTTGGTATGAACGGTTTCTTGGCAAGCTAGGCCAATGACCGACCATGCGGGGTCGGCCGTGGGTATTCCATACCGCTTGGGGGTGATGGAATTGATCCGGGGTCATCCAATCATGCTTATGGAGTTGGATGATCTGCGATCGGATCATATCCGGACCGATCTTGTCGGTCAGGATGCTCAATCGGGCTAGTATAACACACCGAGAGGGGCTCAATCGGGCTAGTATAACACACCGAGAGTCGGCTTTGTACGGGTATTTCATACATGGTTTCATTATAGTGCTTGGAGGTTCGTGTTACTCAGAAGAGTAACACTTAGTCGTCATGCCACACCGATAATGAGTACTTTGGAAATACAAGGCTGATATGAAATTCACAGAAGGGATTGTTGCCACATGCTCCAACCTGGAGGAATTTCATGTATTCACGAGAATGGGATTGTTGCCACATGCTCCATTCTTGGTGAATTAAGTGAGGGAGTATCCAACACTTATAAATGGCTTTATCTTTTACAAGATGTCAACGCATAATTTTTCTGGTTTTTACAAATTTAACCTCAAGTGAAAACCCACCATCAACATTAAGTCCCCTGCCTAGCACACAATGGTTACACTATTGTGTGGTAGGCATAAGATGGTGACAGTTAAAGATAAAACTTATGAGACAAAGTTAGATGTTACCAGGAGAGACGGTCATCCTGTCCTCTGAGCATGCGAGCGTTCAAGAGGCGTCAGGAGAGTATTCCCCTAGCATGATATCGGTCTTGCTCCGCTTCGATCGACCTTGTTATGCCTGCTTGGCCGAGGGCCCATTGCGTGCTTGCTCCGTTTGAATGTCGGTCTTGCCGGATCGACCTTGTTATGCCTGATTAGGTCGAGGGTTATTGCGCCCGCTTCGTTCGATCGTGGGATTATGCCTAATCGACTTTGCGCCGTTTCGTTCGTGGGGCTCTGCCCGCTTCGTTCGTGGGGATCTGCGCCCGCTTGATCGAACGTGGGCTTGTTGTGTCTGCTCCGGTTGAACGTGGGTCCACTATGTACATGTTTCAAACGTCGGCCCTGTGCTTCGACTGAAATCGGCCCTGCTGTGTGCGCCTATTATACCGGCCTTATGTCCTGATTAACACCAGCCTTTGCGACTTGAGAAATACCAGCCTTGTGACTTGAGCAATACCAGCCTTGTGCCCTTGACCAACACCAGACTTTAAACTTGAGCAATACCGGACTTGAAACTTGTACCGGACTTGAAACTTATACCAGACTTGAAACTTATACCGGACTTGAAACTTATACCGGATTTGAAACTTGTACCGGACTTGAAACCAATACCAGACTTGAAACTTGAGTGATACTGGTGTTTGGACCCAATCCCAGCTTTTGTGTATTTCAACGTGGGTTGTATCTTGTCATGTGTGACTACACGCCTCATGTGTTTTTCATACAAGTTCTAACTCCTATTTTCATTGTGGAATGAAGAAAAGAACTCTGTTGAGATGTCTTCGGAGATAATGTCGGTGCCAAGTCGGGAAGTGTTGTGATTCAAAGATATGCCAAACATTGATGATGAGTTGTTCACCTCGCTTTTCCAAACATTAGAAAACATCTTTCTTATAAGATAGTCCTGCTTTCCGATTCAGAAAATATGGAAGCTGATCCATTTTCTTCTTCAGCACTTGTGATGAGATTTTGTCTCCGGAGAAACGAATATCCGCCTTCTCCTATTGACTTCAAGATTTTCCATACTCCACTGGGTTCTTACGAAGGATGGATGAGACGTATGTTGAATAATAAGGATGTTAAAGTGGTTTCTGGTGGAGGTGGATCCTGGAGAGAGTGTTGAACAAGGATTCTGAAGCGAACGTGGTCCCGGAGACAGCGTTGAGGCGGCTCTTGAATAGACCATTGAAGCAGCTTCTGCTAGAGGGAGTGTTGAAGTGTTTCCTCTCCAGTTCGATTTACCCTTGCGAATTCCATGCTTCTTGACTGACCATCTCTCTCATGTTGATAAATTCCTTGACTGACGGTGAAGGAACTTCATGCTGAGCCTCAGTCCCCAAGCGTGGTTTACATGGTTTGTTCGTAGTGGTTGTTGTCGAGCCAGATATGGAACATCTTGGACATTGTTTCATCATTGTGGGAGTCGTGAATGTGGTAACTTGGATTTGGAGTTGTGGACGCGCATGATGTTGTATCTCGGTGGTTTTCTCTTCTTGTCGCTTGTGGAACTACTTACACAAGGCTGAAGGTTTATCGCCTGTTGGTGAGATATATGCCCCCGGATCTTGTTCGACCACTGTCTGATAGAGTGACTCGCCCGGATCTTGCTCGATATGACGCGTGGACATCGTTATCTTCTTGAGGATGCTCCCTTGAGGTATTGGCTCCAGTGGAAGATTGCCGTCATAGAGCGTTGATACGGTGCACCGGTATTCCTTAAACCAAATGGCGGTATGGTATAATAAAAATTTCCGAGAGGAGTTCGAAAAGATATCTTACTTGCATCATGCTCGTACATTCTTATCTGGTTGTAGCCATTTGCATCCATCCATGGAGGAGAACATGCCGTGTCATTTGGTTGCATCTACTAACATGTCGATGTCGGGTAGAGGAGGATTGTTTTTTTGGAGCAAGACACTGTTCAAGTTTCAAGTCTATGCAAGACTTTGATCTATCCATTTTCCTCGTGTCTCGAACTGCAATCGTTTAACCGACTTGGATCCGGGTATGACATGTAGATGATGGATGACCAATTTTCATCTAAATCCGGCATTTCTTCATATCTCCAAGCGAACATGTCCTGATACTCTTTGAGAAGTTCCACGGGCTTCGTGCGTTTATCCTTACACAAGGTTGAGCTGATGGAGATAGGCCTAGGAGATTCCTCAACGATTTCAATTTCATCAGTTGTGGAGTTGGTGCCATCTTGCAGATGTTGTGGAGCATCTAGCACTTGCTCTCGTGGTTCGTTGTTGTTGTAGCATTCCATTAGGTGGAGAGACTGGGTAACAGTCTCCCCTGCTGATAATGGTAGTGTCGGTATACCGTTTTCCCTTTCTGGTCACGACTCGCCATAAAAGTTCGTTCCCTCCTCGTATGAACGTGGGTCGTGGCTTCACAGGATGGAGAAGAATGCTTCGTCAGCAAAGATGCATCGTGGGTACTATCCCTCAATGATGCAAGTCGGTCTTCTTCCTGAATTGACGCCCACATGGGGAGTGGGATGCAACGAACTTGTCTGATTCTTTCCACGGAGCTTCTCCCGTATGTGCTGGTTTGGTTTCCCTCGAAGTCCGTCATTGTGGTAGGCTTTCGTACGACCTTGCCTGGGAGAACCTTGGATGTCCTGAGAGTCTTTAGAGTAATCACATTCGAAGACGCTCTTGTGTCGGTAAGGGCCGTATTGAACTCTGAATCCTTGATGCGTGCGGTGACATGTAGGGCACGGTTGTGACCTTCCTCTGGTTAATTGCAGCAAAATGTCTCCGTGCGTTGATTCTCCGAGAGGTGTGAAAGTTCGCATAAACTTTCCACTAGAGAAAGCGCTTCCCGATCCACCGGCCTCTGGTTCATAGTGAAACTATTGACTTGAGGAGGATCGTTGTGAGGATCAGTCCCCAGTGTAGGAGTCTCCATGACAGGACCACTCATATCTGATGTCGCTTCTTTGATCAGGTTCATGTAGGTCCGCGCCGCTGAAGTATCTTTTCCGGTGCGTTGAATGCATTCCTTGTTGGATCCAGGGGCTGTTGCGTGTCTTGTGGAAATCGATCAGTTAATATCTTAAGAAAAGTGAGTACCTCTTTCTGAGTTGCGGCCATATCCATTTGAGTCTTAGCAAGAACTTCCTGCTTCTCCATCAAGTCTGCAATGGTAATGGGAGATGTTCCTCTTCTCGTCCCTCCGGCTCCTCGTCCCGATGAAGGAGTGGAAGTTGTTGCTACGGTGACTACCGGAGGTGTTATACTTAAGGAGATGCCTGGATTTGCGCGTTCTCGGCTCTGGTGATGGGAGGAGTTACATCTACTGGAATATCTCCTGCTCCGCTGGCGTTGGTGATAGAAGTTACGGCTCCACGAGATGTATTGACCACGGTAGCTCCACTGATAGGTACCTCGACACCGGGAGTGTTATCTACACTAGCTCCATCAGAATTGATTGCTGATCCGGACACGAGTTCCATTGCTTTTGAAGCTTTACTTGTATCAACCGAAGTAGCCTCTCTCCGGTCAATTACTTCTTGATCGGTTGGTGGACGCCATACGGGAGGTAGTTCCACCACTGTTTCGTACCCACGTCTCCAAAGCAACTCCAAAATCCTTTCCATTGGTAACGGAAAGTGTAGGTACTTCGAGTTTAGCTTTTCTGCGTTAGTGGGCGTTGTGATGTCTCTACGTGGCTTTGATGTGGAGCACGTTCGGAGATGAAGTTGGAAGATTTGCGAGTGCCATCATATCTGCGGATCGCTTGCCTGGGTAAAGGGATGTGGAAGGTGTCGTAATATCACCGCTGAGTGATCGAATTGAACGCTCCCATCCCCTGTATTCAGGCATTTCCTGATTGATCTCTCCTTCCTCATGCATTTCTTGATTGGTTGGAAGGTCGACGCGGATGGGACAGTCTTCCGGACTTCAACAAGAGTCTTGAGATATAAATCCTCTAGAAGGGCTCCGTAGGCTGCAGGCTCCCTTTCTTTATCTGGTAGACGTTGTAGTACTCCGGACAAGTCCTTTCCTCTGTGGAGTTGCCTCGGTTCTTCATTGTTGACTGGACCATGTTGTTCATCTTTCCTGAGTCTCCTGCGGTTACGCGCTCTTTTTGCCTCTCCACCGGTAAAGGTGTGACTCGACTAAGGATTCAAGCATTTCTGCACTTGCTTGAGTAGATGCCTGCCGATCCTTCTTGTAATTGTGCTGCTATATCATTCAAAAGGCGAAGTGTCTCGCTCTGCCTTCTGGTGATACCATCTTGATTTTCCAAGACATCCTCCAGCATTCTAGCTACACTTCCCATGATATCTGAACCACCTGTGGTTTCCGGATACATTGCGAGATGGAAACCGAAAAATTGAGAATTCAATTCTGTGTAACCGAGAGATCAACCTCCCACTGTGGTCGCCAATTGTTTATGGGTGAAAACTATTCCTGCAGAATTTGGTAATTTGGGTGTGGATGAGGAATGAATCTAAACCTTAAACAAATGCACTGCGCGGTGAGTGCTTGTAGATTCGAGAGATCAATCTGTGCAAGTCCGGCCTAAACCAAGAAATGGCCGTTCCAGACTTGTTTCGGTCACAAAGTGAAGGAGATGGGGTTGATCTTAGGGAGGGAAGCGAAGAAGGTATTGAGATTGTGAAGGTGTTGGCTTGCTTATGACTTGTAACAGAAAGGTGAGCAGGCTTGTGATTGATGCAAGCAAGCTCTGGGTGTTTGAATACGTTTTGTATTAACACTTGGTTTTCTGTCTCGTCTGAACTTGTGTCTTTGAAATAGGGCGGAGAACCTATTTATACAAGTCATTGAGCCTTATTCACGTCTCTCGTGGGAAGTGGAGGAAGTGGAGTGATAAAGTAGTGGAGTTGTGCGTCGGTGCCACACGACCAGTCTTGCCCACTTCTCCTGTTCATCCCTAACCGTCCATGACTTCCTGACACGTTCTTGTGATGGCGCGTTGCACGCCGCCGCGCCGTAAACCGCCGGACCAATACCCCGTATGTATCCCCCGTTTGTGACATGATTGATTTACGGAATTTGTGGATCGTGAATCCACGAAAGATAGCATGTAATCTTTGAATTGAATAACACTGCGTTATTCGGGAGTCGATACTTGTGAAGTATCGTGTGTATTTTATGCGAGTCTTGCATTATGGTGTGGTAAAGTGATGGGTAATGACGCCTCACTAACCAAATAACTCCCGACTGGGGTTGTATAACCAAGTTTGGTGAAGTTGGACGGATGAGATGATCTTTGAGACACTCATCTGCGACCGTTAATGAATATTAGGGTTTTTGAAGAGGTGCGCAAGCATCACTCTTCAGCTTGGTCGAAAACAAGCATGGAAGGGGATTTGGAGGAGACCGACCGGGCATGTGTGTAGACAGCATGCCGGTGTGCACGTCCATACCTCACTGTCCCATGAAGGCGCGATCTAAGCCACTCAATTTGACCGGTAAAGTTGAGTGGTTGAGATCGGTTTGCGGCTAAATCCATTGCCGCAAAGGAGTTGGAAACCGCGTGACATCCCTAGTTTGGGCACGCGTTTCAAGACGACCCATCTTGGTCGGTCTTGGTCGATCATACCAGCGTGTAGGTGGTAGGCTGGTGTTCACACCTATACCTGACTATCCCATGAAAACGTGATCTAAGCCACTCAAATCATCCGGTGAAGTTGAGCGGTCGAGATCAGTTTGTGGTTTGGGAGGCGTGGCCATGCTAGTTTGGACGCACGTTTTGGATTAACTAGGCATGATATGCCTTGGCCGAACACATGAGGAGGTAGATGGGCCCACGGTGGTCATGCTGGTATGACCGGCCCTTGCTTAATCTAATCTGTGACCCTCCATTCGTGCCGGAGAAGATGGACGCGCGTGATGGCTTGAAACCCTAATTTTGGCTTTCAAAGCCGTGCGCCATCTCTTGTTTGGGTGACAATTTTGTCACGACCAACCATGGTTGGTTTTGACCGATTGGTCAAGTGTGTAGGCGGGCCCACGGTGATCGTGTTGACATGCTCTGGCCCTTTGAGTCTACATCTACACCCTCCATCTATACCGCGAAGATGGATGGTTGAGACTGTTTTGCGACACATGTAATATGCCGCAAACCCTAATTTAGGGTTTTCCGTCCATAATGCTTGGTATGAACGGTTTCTTGGCAAGCTAGGCCAATGACCGACCATGCGGGGTCGGCCGTGGGTATTCCATACCGCTTGGGGGTGATGGAATTGATCCGGGGTCATCCAATCATGCTTATGGAGTTGGATGACTGCGATCGGATCATATCCGGACCGATACGGTCAGTCCGGATGCTCAATCGGGCTAGTATAACACACCGAGAGGGGCTCAATCGGGCTAGTATAACACACCGAGAGTCGGCTGTACGGGTATTTCGTACATGGTTTCATTATAGTGCTTGAGGTTCGTGTTACTCAGAAGAGTAACAATCGGTCGTCATGCCACACCGATAATGAGTACTGGAAATACAAGGATGATATGAAATTCACAGGAAGGGTTGTTGCCACATGCTCCAACCTGGAGGAATTTCATGTATTCACAGAATGGGATTGTTGCCACATGCTCCATTCTTGGTGAATTAAGTGAGGGAGTATCCAACACTTATAAATGGCTTTATCTTTTACAAGATGTCAGCGCATAATTTTTCTGGTTTTTACAAATTTAACCTCAAGTGAAAACCCACCATCAACAATGTTTTACATTCGTTTAAGGGAAGTACAATTCATAAACTTGTTTTGTGAATCGAAAGGGAAATCGCTAGGCTTATTGGTATTGTTATTCATTGAAAATCTTTGGATTACCAATATGTGTGTTTAGTATAACCGCTCATAACTTGTTTATGTATCTTGGTAAAACTATTCACAAGGCCTGACTTTTGTATTGGTATGACTTTTATTCGTGAAACCGATCTTAAGTAATCACCTGAGATGGTATGATCGATATGTTGTAATTGGTATGACCAACTCTAGACATTGGGGAACCGATCCTAGTAAGAGGTGCAACCAATCACAAGTGTGTGGAATCGATCCTTGTAAGAGGTGCAACAAGTCTGGTAACCGATCCTATGACTTGTACAAAAAATTACAAGTTAAATACCATAAATATGTGGTAATCGATCCTAGTACCTAGTCAACCAAATTTTGGAAAGCTAGTGTGACCGATCCTAGTACCCACATGGAGGTAGAACCTAAACTTGTTTTGGTAGAACCGTGAAACCCATGATTGGTGATTTGTTAGGATAATCAATCACATAGTTCTTGGAAGTCAGATGAACCAATTCTAAACTTGTTTGGAAGTGTGGCAAATCGGTTCCAAGATTGTAAATATGAAAAAGGATTTACAAAGTAAAGATGTCGACATACTTTGAACATGTGCAGTAACTCTTATCTTTTATTGTTTAGCTAAAGGAGAATCCCGGATCGAAATAAATTGAGAATCTTTTAATTAAGGTTTTTAGTTTTATATGATTTTAATTCCAGCAATTAAAATGCATATCTTTAGAAAATAAAAATTAGTAATGTGCATTTACTAATTGGAGATTTTCTACTGAGATTTCGGTCAATATTTGGACAGGGCATTTCCAGGAATTATGGAAACCGAATTTGGAAATATATTGCATATTTTGAGAATATTTTCGGTTTTGGAAATTCCTTGGTGTCCAAACTTCCTTGGTCTATAAATATTGAAGTTTGCATTTCGAGCAAACTAATCCTCAGAGCCGGCGAAACTACCTAGTTGTGTTGTTACTGGTGGAGCCGTCTATTCGGAGAATAAAGTACCCTAATTAGGCTAAATCTCTTACGACCGCTCGTTTTAAAGACTTCTTTGGGGGGAAACTAGACAATTGCAGTTTATTATTAGTTTTCGATAGATTTGATTGACTAACGGTTGTTGGACTTTAATTGCACCTAGTTTGTTTATGCTTGAGAATCTTCTCTTATGGTATAAGATTCACTCAAACTAGATCGAAGTTTCGACGGGGATCTTTAGACTGTTTGTAGATCTAAATACGTCTTGTGATAATCCATTGTTAACAAACTCCGTTCTGTGTGTGATTGATCACAAGAGATTCAAGTTGATTGTGTGCAGGTGTTTATTGAAGATCTAAGAAGATTTGAAGACAAAGAAGATTTCTTATTTGAGATCATAATCTTTGTGCACAAAACTTGATCGGCTGGGCATCCAACTATAATCGGTTTATCTTTGTGATAACCTTGATTGATTAGTTGAGTAAATAATCAACAATACAATTCTTTGTGATTCAAAGTATTGATTGCATAAGTCTAGATAATTACTTTGGTAGTTGTTAAGAGATTGATCTAAGAACCTGACAAAGGAGTTTATTGGGATAAACGGAAGAGCCTTTTGTCAAACTCATATCACGTTGTTTGAAAAGAGTTGTTACCGAACATATTTGTTGTTCCTTTACTGTTTGGAATACGAACCAAATGGTTCCAAGTGCGTGACTTATTACAAGTTGGAGGCGCAGGGATACAGACAGAACTAGGTGAACTATAGGTTTAGTTGCTTGGTCTCAACTATATGAAGTTTTGTTTAGATTTTGTATAACGGCTTAATCCTGAGAGTATTTAATTCTGGACAAGGTCCCGGGGTTTTTCTGCATTTGCGGTTTCCTCATTAACAAAATCTTGTTGTGTCTTTTATTTTTCTATTTCCGCAATTATAATTGTTTTTATTATAATTAGAAGTAAAATACACAAACGTTAGTTCCTATTTACTTGATAGCAATCCTATTGTGTTTGGTTAAGTCCAAACCTATTATCAAGTAATCATACTTCGTTGTTGTATTGTCTCGATTGTATCCATAGTCAATCACACAAGTTATCTTGTTGTCGTAATGTCTCGATCTCGTATCCATAGACGATCACACGAAGTGTGAACCGTTTAGTTGTATTGTCTCGACTCAGTCCTGTTTATGGGTGAAAACTACTCCTGCAGAATTTGGTAATTTGGGGTGTGGATGAGGAATGAATTTAAACCTTTAAACAAATGCACTGCACGGTGAGTGCTTGTAGATTCGAGAGATCAATCTGTGCAAGTCCGGCCTAAACCAAGAAATGGTCGTTCCAGACTTGTTTCGGTCACAAAGTGAAGGAGATGGGGTTGATCTTAGGGAGGGAAGCGAAGAAGGTGTTGAGATTGTGAAGGTGTTGGCTTGCTTATGACTTGTAACAGAAAGGTGAGCAGGCTTGCGGTTGATGCAAGCAGGCTCTGGGTGTTTGAATACGATTTTTGTATTAACACTTGATTTTCTGTCTCGTCTGAACTTGTGTCGTTTCTCCTTGTCCCCTATTTTTCTCTTGTCTTTAAAAATAAGGAGGAGAACCTATTTATACAAGTCATTGAGCCTCATTCACGTCTCTCGTGGGAAGTGGAGGAAGTGGAGTGATGGAGTAGTGGAATTGTGCGTCGGTGCCACACGACCAGTCTTGCCCACTTCTCTTGTTCATCTCTAACCGTCCATGACTTCCTGACACGTTCTTGTGATGGCGCGTTGCACGCTGCACGCTGTAAACCGCCAGACCAATACCCCAGTATGTATCCCCCGAGTTTGTGACATGATTGATGTTCGGAATGTGTGGATCGTGGATCCACGAAAGATAGCATGTAATCTTTGAATTGAATAACTTGTGTTATTCGGGAAGTCGATACTTGTGAAGTATCGTGTGTATTTTATGAGTCTTTCGCATTATGGTGTGGTAAAGTGATGGGTAATGACGCCTCACCGACCAAATAACTCCCGACCGGGGTTGTATAACCAAGTTGGTGAAGTTGAACCGATGAGATGATCTTTGAGACACTCATCTGCGACCGTTAATGGATATTAGGGTTTTTGAAGAGGTGCGCAAGCATCACTCTTTAGCTTGGTCGAAACCAAGCATGGAAAGGGATTTGGAGAGGGCCGACCGGGCATGTGTGTAGACGGCATGCCGGTGTACACGCCTACACCTCACCGTCCCATGAAGGCGCGATCTAGGCCACTCAAGTTAACCGGTAAAGTTGAGTGGTTGAGATCGGTTTGCGGCAGGAAATTGATGCCGCAAAAGGGTTGGAAACCGGCGTGACATCCCTAGTTCGGGCACGCGTTTCAAGATGACACATCTTGGTCGGTCTTGGTCGATCATACCAGCGTGTAGGTGGTAGGCTGGTGTTCACACCTATACCTGACTATCCCATGAAAACGTGATCTAAGCCACTCAAATCATCCGGTGAAGTTGAGCGGTCGAGATCAGTTCGTGGTTTGGGAGGCGCGGCCATGCTAGTTTGGACGCACGTTTTGGATTGACCAGGCATGATATGCCTTGGCCGAACACATGAGGAGGTAGATGGGCCCACGGTGGTCATGCTGGTATGACCGGCCCTTGTTTAATCTAATCTGTGACCCTTCATTCGTCTTAGGAGAAGATGGACGCGCGTGATGACTTGAAACCCTAATTTTGGATTTCAAGCCGTGCGTCATCTCTTGTTTGGGTGATGATTTTGTCACGGCCAAACATCGTTGGTCTTGACCGATTGGTCAAGTGTGTAGGCGGGCCCACGGTGATCGTGTCGACATGCTCGGGGCCCTTTGAGTCTACATCTACACCCTCCATCTATTCCCGCGAAGATGGATGGTTGAGACCCATTTTGCGACACATGTAATATGCCGCAAACCCTAATTTAGGGTTTTCCATCCATAATGCTTGGTATGAACGGTTTCTTGGCAGGCTAGGCCAATGACCGACCATGCGGGGTCGGCCGTGGGTATTCCATACCTGCTTGGGGGTGATGGAATTGATCTGGGGTCATCCAATCATGCTTATGGAGTTGGATGATCGCAATCGAGATCATATCCGACCGATCTGACGGTCGTCCGGATGCTCAATCGGGCTAGTATAACACACCGAGAGGGGCTCAATCGGGCTAGTATAACACACCGAGAGGGGCTCGGGCTAGTATAACACACCGAGAGTCAGCTTTGTATGGGTATTTCGTACATGGTTTCATTATAGTGCTTGGAGGTTCGTGTTACTCAGTAAGAGTAACACTCGATCGTCATGCCACACCTGATAATGAGTACTTTGGAAATACAAGGCTGATATGAAATTCACGGGGAAGGGATTGTTGCCACATGCTCCAACCTGGAGGAATTTCATGTATTCATGAGAATAGGATTGTTGCTACATGCTCCATTCTTGGTGAATTAAGTGAGGGAGTATCCAACACTTATAAATGGCTTTATCTTTTACAAGATGTCAGCGCATGATTTTCCTAGTTTTTTTACAAATTTAACCTTAAACGAAAATCCACCATCAACAAGTCCATAGACAATCACTTTCGGATAAAGGACATATAGGTGGAAAAGTTTAAGATTGAGGTATATTTGGGTACCCTCGTCTTTTCAGTGTGTTTCTTTCATAATTTCATATTTTAATGGAGACTTCAAGTATCATCTCTTCTGATGAAAAAGATGTTAATATGATTGTTAAGCCATCAGTCATGAAGCAAAAAGACAAATCCCATTCTTCTACAACTTTAAAGAGAAAGGGGAAGAATATGAAGAAACCAAGGGCTAACACCTCAAATTTTCAAAAAAAAATTGTTTTCATTGAATAGCTAAAAGAAACAAGGATGGGGATGCAGCAAATAAAGGATATTGTTCTAAGATCTCTTGAAATTCAGAAGGCCCTGGTTCGGTAACAGTCAAGAAGGTTTGTTGGAATTGACTCATGTTAGAGCACTGCTCGGTTGAACTCGCATGCGTTGCTATCTCAAGCATGTTTGTCAATGTTAGTGATCAAAATTATAAGTCTTGATTTCTAGCCTATTTATAGATGTCTCGGACTAGGACATAGATTGTGTAGTTGAACTTAGTTTTCACGGCGTTCATCATTTGAAGACGAAGAACTACTAAGGGGATCTTGTGGAACTTCATCGACAAAAGGTATGTGGAGACTTGAACTCATCTATCACTTGGAAAGTCTATTTCTACTCTATCTCCTATATTGAGACATAAGTCGTATTACGATATATTTTTCTATCATTTGAGATTTCGAACTGAGTTTATCTCGCTTACATATTTCTCGAAATATGTGTTGGTAAGCTTTCGCTTCGACCAAGTTCATCTTATATCATGAGAAAATTGCCGAGTAACATCTTACATGGTTTGTGTGATACAATCATTTGGTGTAGACTTGGAATGTTTCGATAATGATTATTTCGATATCTTGAAAATTGCTTTGATGCTAATAGTATGTGAAAATAGCTATTGTTAACCTCTAAGAATGTTTTAATGATTGAAATAAAGAGCTTAAAATCATGTAACCATCTTTGGATATAAGCATATAGTGTGTTCGCACATTTGTGTATAAGTCCAAAACCGGGAACCAAATGTATACATACTTGTGTGTGTACGAATTGGTTGTTGGAGACTGGCTAAGTATGCTTACCTGTACGCATACTGGCGGAAGTTCACGTCCGTGAATTTTTGCTGAGTTTGGAAATCAAAAACCAACTCAATCAGTTACCAAAGTATGCGTACACGTACACATACTTGCGGAAAGTTCACGTCCGTGAATTTCTGCTGAGTTTGAAAAATAAAACAAACTCAAATCTGGTTACTTAAGTACGCATACTTAAGTGGTTACTTTCTAAAATCAGTCATGTACATGAACCTAAACATTTAACAAATAAGGAATGCAATCTTTGCAAACCGTGGCTATGATGTTCATGTATTGATTCGAGTGAATCAAACCGATTTTGCTTCAATTGTGTTCATGTATACTTCTATGAGAATATATCAATTGAACGGTTCTTCAACTAGTTTCATTTGAGTCATTTGAACTAGTTATGGTTAAGATGAATAAGGTTGATATGAGAGTGATCATATGGCTAACCTCTTTTAACTATTTGTGAACCAACCTGGTGTACACGTTTAGGTACGGTTACATAAACCTAAATGAGGGTACATTTCATTTGTTTGTAACAAGCTAAGTTCGATCTAACGATTGAAAGATATTAGCTTGGTTGAATCAGGTTTTTTCATCTAACGGTGAATACTGAATGCTTTGTTACCAAGGTAACTTAGATTGCAAACCCTGATTTCAAAATTATATAAAGGAGAACTCTAGCAACTGGAAAACCTAATCCCCACACCTTTCGTATGTTACCAGTTGCGTAACTAGAGTCGATTCTTCTTTAACCTTGGGTTTCGATCGAGACCCTGTATGTTAACGACTTCAAAGAATTCATTGGGATTGTGAAGCCAGACCCAACTATTTTCTTTGTAGTTGCGTGTTCTGATCTTGCCTGATTCTATCGTATTGAGTACAATTGAAATAATTGACTCGAGATTAATTTCTCCGATATGCAAGATAAAAGTAATCACAAACATCTTCGTCTCATCGTTTGTGATTCCACAATATCAAGTTTCGCCATCATACGATTTAAATTATTGTGAGGTGATTGATAATACTAGGTTGTTCTTCTGGAATATAAGTCCAGTTTATCAATTGGTTCATGTTCACCTTGATTTATCAAAAGACGAAATAAAAACTCTTGGGTATTTCTGTGGGAGACAGATTTATTCAATCCTTTAGACTTTTCTGTGTGAGATAGATTTGTTTATCAAGTCTTCGACTCTAGGTCGTAGCAACTCTTAGTTGTGAGTGAGATCAGCTAAGGGAATCAAGTGTGTAGTATCCTGCTGGGATCAGAGACGTAAGGAATGCAACTGTGCCTTGAATCAGTGTGAGATTGATTAGGGTTCAACTATAGTCCAGTCCGAAGTTAATTAGTAGTAGGCTAGAGTCTGTAGCGGCTTAATACAATGTGGTGTTCAATCTGGACTAGGTCCCGGGGTTTTTCTACATTTGCGGTTTCCTCGTTAACAAAATTCTGGTGTCTGTGTAATTTCTTTTCCGCATTATATTTTGTTATATCATTGAAATATCACAGGTGTGCGTTAAGATCAATCAATTAGAATATCCAACCTTTGGCAATTAAGCGCAAGTTCAATATGAACTCTCCCCCATAAAATGTCATCCCCGAAGAAACAACAAAGGCAACCTTACTTTCACAAGAAAAGAAGGATTTCTTACAAACACTAGGATACTTGACAGAAGAAAATCTACTAGAAACAAATGCAAACAAGACTTAACACTATTCTGGAGTTCTAAAATCAATTTCCCAAAAGATCGAGATAAAAGCAGGGGCAAGCGTTATGAGGATCTAATGAACTAGAACAACACTAATAGACTGCCGCAAGTGCTGAAACGTGGCAGTGTCTAATGGTTTAGTGAGAATATCAGCCAATTGTTGTTCGGAAGGCACAAATTCCATAGTGATAGTACCATCTTCATAAGATCTCGAATAAAATGGTACCTTATGTCTATGTGCTTAGTTCTTGAGTGCTCAGCAGGATTCTCAGTGATGCGAATCACACTTGAGTTATCACAAAATATCTTCATTATTCCAGAATCAATTCCATAATCGGCAAGCATTTGTTTCATCCATAGAAGTTGAGTATAACATGACCTAGCAGCAATGTATTCAGCTTCACATGTTGAAAGGGATTGTGAATTTTGTTTCTTGCTATGCCAAGCTACAAGATTCATCCCAACATAGTAGAATCCCCCTGATGTACTCTTTCTGTCTTCCACACATCCTGCCCAATCGACATCTGAATAGGCAGTAAGATCAGTATTAGTATCAAAAGTGTAAGAAAGATCATACCCGGCAGTGTGACTGATGTAACGTATGATCCTCTTTGTGGCGGCAAGATGAGATTCCTTTGGATTTGCTTGAAACTAGTACATCAACCAACACTAAAAGCAATATCAGGTCTCGTAGCAGTGAGATACAAAAGACTTCCAATAATAGATCGATAAGGTTTTTGATCCACATTTACACCTTTCTCATCTCTATGTAGTTTACCCGTGGTAGGCATAGGAGTGAGTTTTGGAGTTGACTTATCAAGACCAAATCTTGAAACAAGATTTTTTGCATATTTTTCTTGAGATAAGTAAATTCCATCCTTGTGTTGTTGAATTTGTAAACCCAAAAAGAATTTTAATTCACCAACATTGCTCATCTCAAACTCCTTACCAAGAGAAACTTGAAAATCTTTTGCAAATTTCTATGATGTTGATCCATAGATGATATCATCTACATAAACTTGAGCAGTAACATCTTTTCCACTCAATTTGGTAAATAACGTTTTATCAGCTCCACCTCTTGAAAAACCTTTCCTCAGAAGAGAAGTAGTTAGTTTTTCAAACCAGGCACGAGGTGCTTGTTTTAACCCGTATAATGCCTTATTGAGTTTAAGAACATGATTAGGGAAATCAGGGTTTTCAAAACCTTTAGGTTGAGCGACATAGACTTCTTCCTTTAAGTTTCCATTTGATAAGGCGGATTTAATATCCATATGAAACAGCTTAACCTTAAGGAAACAAGCATGAGCTAATAACAAACGAATAGACTCAAGGCGTGCCACAAGAACAAAGGTTTCGTCAAAGTCGATTCCTTCAATCTATGAATAACCTTGAGCGACAAGTCTAGCTTTGTTTCTGACAATGGTGCCAAATTCATCAGACTTGTTCTTAAATATCCATTTGGTACCAACAATATTTATATTGGGGGGACAAGGTACGAGTTTCCATACGTCTTGTCTTTGAAATTGATTTAACTCTTCATGCACTGCGTTTACCCAAAAGGTATCACTAAGAGCTTCATCAATGTTCCTAGGTTCCACTTGCGATAGATAACAACCAAAATTGCAAATATTTTGAAGTTGACCTCTCGTCTTAGCTGTTGAGTCCTTACCACCAATAATATTGTTAGTATCATGATTCCTTTGAACCCAAAGGTATCATGTGGAGACAAGCTCTTGTTCAAGAGGAACCGCCTGACTAGAGTTTTTCTCCTCATCACTAGAGACATCAGGATCAGCAACCGTTGGAATAACTTCTTCTGATTCTGACGTTTCTTTGACATTCTCAATTGTCTCGGTTGGAGGCAATTCAGTAGGAGAGTCATCATGATAAAAGTTACTTAGATCATCAATGATAACATTAGTTGATTCCATCATGACTTGGGTTCTGAGATTAAAGACTCGGAAACCACGACTGTCAGATGCATAGCCGAGAAAAATACCCTCATCAATTTTTGAATTAAACTTCCCTTTCTGTTCTCGATCCTTTAGAATGTAGCACTTACTGTCGAACACTCTAAGATAGTGTAAGTTGGGTTTCCTACCGTACCACAACTCATAGGGAGTATTTAAGGTCTTTGATCATAAGTAAACACGATTGACCAAATAGCAAGCCGTAAAAACAACCTCACCCCAAAAATAGTAGGTTTTTGTTATGGAGCATTACCCTGGCCATTTCCTGAATATTTCTATTCTTACTTTCTGCAACTCCATTTGCTTGCAGAGTAATAGGTGGTGAGTATTGTTGAATAATTCCTAGAGAGTCACAATATTCAAATAACTTAGTGTCTTTGAATTCTGTGCCATGATCGCTTTTAATTTTCTTTAGTTTGCGACCTTGCTCATTCTGGATTCTATTAACAATAATCTTGAACTCACTGAGAGTTTCATTCTTGTGAGCCAAAAATGCCACCCAAGTGAATCTAGTATAATCATCTACCATAACCAAAGCATACTTTACCCAGCCACTGTAGATTGTTGAATTGGGCCAAAAAGATCCATATGAATTAAATCAAATGGAGCTTTGGTGAGAATATTTCGGGATGATTTGTGTGGAACTTACTTTGTTTACCCTTTTGACAAGCGCCACATACACCTTCAACCTTAGCATTGATTTTGGGAACGCCTCTAACAAGTTCATTGTTAATGATCTTAGTTAGAAGACGATAATTGATGTGACCAAAAAGTTCATGCCAAAGGTGTGTAGATTCAACCTTAGTCAAATTGCAACAATTACTAAACTGAGTATCTAGAAGATAACAGTTATTTTTGCCACGTGATCCTTGAAAAATAACTTTTCCAGATTTGTCGACAATGTCACATCCTTTATCATTGAAGACAACCTTATGGCCCTTGTCACAGATTTGACTTATAGAAAGAAGATTAGCAGTCATACCTTTAATGTATAAGACATCATGAATTTCAGGAACGCCAGGTAATTTGATCGTCCCTTTCTTGCTTATGTAACAACAACGTCCATCTCCAAAAGTTACGGGTCCACCATCAAAATCGCTTGAGTTGATGAACTATGAGAGATCTCCAGTCATGTGCCTGCTACATCCACTATCAAGGAACCATTGAAAGGGTGATGTTGACTTTAGAGAAAAAGCTCCCATACTAGCACTACTAACCATTTTGGGCTTTCTTGTTAGTATTGAATGTCTTTTAAGAGATGACACAAGTTGAATAGCCTTTTTTAAAAAAAAAATCTAGCAACTTTTAGTCTTCTCTTGAAGGACAAGCACATACGTTGAAAGTGATTGTGAGAACAAAAAACAAACATGTACCAACATCATCAACCTTGTTCGAAGAGTTCTGAGCACTGTCAAATTTCACAAAGCCTAGACCTTGCTTATCACCTGACATACGGCAATTCTTCAAGGAAGAATTAGAGTTGTCATTTAAAACCTTTGAAAAAGACTTTACGGACTTCAAATCCTTAAGCTTTTCAATTTCTGCAGAAAGATCAGAATTGATCTGGATTTGTTTATCTAACTTTTTATAGAGCTCAACAACATCTTCAGAGCAATCTTGAGAATTAGGTTTTTTTATATAACCTTCGCAATGAGATTCATCAATTTCCTTTATCCATCGAAATTTTTCGAGACACAAGAACTTGATGAGTTTTTTTAAATCATGATTCTCAACCTTTTCGATGGTTTCTAGAACACACTCGATGTTGAGTTTATCCATTTCTGGTGAAGCATTTTCAGAGACAATATCATCCATATCAGATCGCTACAAACACAAACTTATGAAGTCTTTAATGTGTTTGCATGCTCTGATACCAATTGAAAATGCGGGGGTCTAACAACCACACCCAACAATTCGTTTGGAAATCTGAGAGGACTTACTCCAATATACTTTCTAGAGAATCAACTAGACAGTCAGACTCGATCTAGATTAAAGTATATCAAAGAGTTTAATATCTCTAACTCTTAATTCAATCCGCAATCAGCAAATAGAAATCTGCAAGCCTGATTGAATATAAGAGGAGTAACTTGAACAGTACCAAAGACCAATGTTCAAGTGTTAATCAATGTAAATCAATAACCCAAGTTTGGATATTCTAATTGATTGATCTTAACGCACAACCTGTGCTATTTCAATTACATAACAAAATATAATGCGGAAAAGAAATAACACAGACACCAGAATTTTGTTAACGAGGAAACCGCAAATGCAGAAAAACCCCGGGACCTAGTCCAGATTGAAAACCACGATGTATTAAGCCGCTACATACACTAGCCTACTACCAATTAACTTCGGACTGGACTGTAGTTGAACCCTAATCAATCTCACACTGATTCAAGGTACAGTTGAGCTCCTTACGTCTCTGATCCCAGCTGGATACTATGCACTTGATTACCTTAGCTGATCTCACCCACAACTAAGAGTTGTTACGACCCAAAGTCGAAGACTTGATAGACAAATCTGTCTCACACAGAAAAGTCTATAGGATTGAATAAATATGTCTCCCACAGAAATACCCAAGAGTTTTTGTTCCGTCTTTTATAAATCAAGGTGAACAGGAACCAATTGATAACCCGGACTTATATTCCCGAAGAACATCCCAGTATTATCAATCACCTCACAATAAACTTAATCGACTAGCGAAACAAGTTATTGTGGAATTACAAACGATGAGACGAAGTTTGTTTGTGATTACTTTTCTATCTTGCCTATCGGAGATATAAAATCTCGATCCAATTATTCCAATTGCACTCAACACGATAGAAACAGCAAGATCAGATCACACAACTACAAAGATAATAGTTGGGTTTGGCTTCACAATCCCAATGAAGTCTTCAAGTCGTTAACCTACAAGGTCTCGAGAAGAAACCTAAGGTTAAAGGAGAATCGACTCTAGTTATGCAACTAGTAACACACAGGAGGTGTAGGGATTAGGTTTCCCAGTTGCTAGAGTTCTCCTTTATATAGTTTTCAAATCAGGGTTTGCAATCCAAGTTACCTTGGTAACTGTTTATAGGTGAAAACTATTCCTGCCGGTTTTTGTAATTTGGGGTGTGTGGATGTGGAATGAATCTAAACCCTAAACAAATGCCTTTGCGCGGTGAGTGCTTGTAGATTCGGAAATCAATCGTGCAAGTCCGGCCTAAACCAAGAAATGGCCGTTCCAGGACTTGTTTCGGTCACAAAGTGAAGGAGACGGGGTTGATCTTAGGGAGGAAGCGAAGAAGGTGTTGAGATTCGAAGGTGTTGGCTTGCTTATGACTTGTAATGAGAAAGCTGAACCGGCTTACGGGATGCAAGCTATCGATTCCGGTGTTTTGTATCAACACTTGATTTCTGTTTCTTGTCTGGACTTGCTCTTGTTGTCTCTCTTGTCGAAAATAGGGAGGAGAACCTATTTATACAAGTCATTTGAGCCTTATTTACGTCTCTCATGGGAAGTGGAGGAAGTGGAGTGATGGAGTAGTGGAGGTGTGTGTTGGTGTTACACGACCAGTCTTGCCCACTTCTCCTGTCATCTCTTAACCGTCCATGACTTCCTAACACATTCTTGTGATGGCGCGTTGCACGCTGCACGCTATAAACCGCAGGACCAATACCCCCAGTATGTATCCCCCGTTTGTGACATGGTTGATGTCCGGAATGTGTGGATCGTGGATCCACGAAAGGTAGCATGTAATCTTGAATTGAATAACTGCGTTATTCAGGAAGTTGATACTTGTGAAGTATCATGTGTATTTTATGCAGGTACTGCATCCTGGTATGGTAGAGTGATGGGTAATAACACCTCACTGACCAACTAACTCCTGACCAGGGTTGTATAACCAAGCTGGTGAAGTTGAAGATGAGATGATCTTTGAGACACGGATGAGTTAATGAAATTAGGGTTTTTGAGCATCACTCTTGACTTGGTCGAAACCAAGCATGGGATACAACTTTGGCCAGGCTGACCATGCATGCGTGTAGACGGCATGATGATGTAGGCGTTTATACCCCATTACCTCACGAAAGTATGATCTGGGTCACTCGATTCATCCGGTGAAGTTGAGTGGTCGAGATCGATTTGTGACAGAAAACCAGTGTCGCACGTCACGCACACTTCAGGCACACGTCCCAAGACGACCAATCTTGGTCGGTCTTGGCCGATTGGCCTGGTGTGAAGGTGGTAGGCTGGTGTTCACGCCTATACCTCAATATCCCATAAAAACGTGATCTGAGCCATCCAAATCGTCCGGCGAAGTTGAGCGGTCGAGATCAGTT
This sequence comes from Papaver armeniacum, assembly GCA_023531295.1. Lineage (NCBI taxonomy): Eukaryota > Viridiplantae > Streptophyta > Magnoliopsida > Ranunculales > Papaveraceae > Papaver > Papaver armeniacum. The sequence continues at coordinate 234,803 of JAJJWW010004403.1, forward strand.
TGTGATTTGGGAGGTGTGACCATGCTAGTTTGGGCGTGCGTTTTGGATTAACCAGGCATGATATGCCTTGGCCGATCGGGTGAGGGAATAGATGGGTCCACGGTGGTCATGCCGGTATGACCAGGACTCCGCTTAATCTAATCTTGGACCCTCCATTCGTGCCGGAGAAGATGGACGCTCGTGATGCTCAAAAACCCTAATTCTGGATTTCAAAGCGGTGCGTCACCCCTTGTTTGGGCGCACGGATTTGTTACGACCAAGCATGGTTGGTCCTGACCGATTGGTCAGGTATGTAGGCGGGCTCTCGGTGATTGTGTTGACATGCTCTCGGGGCCCTTTGAGTTTACATCTACACCCTCCATCTATACCTGCGAAGATGGATGGTTGAGACCTGTTTTGCGACACATGTAATATGCCGCAAACCCTAATTTAGGGTTTTCCGTCCATACCGCTTTGGTACGAACGTCTTTTGGCAAGCTAAGCCAATGGCCGACCATGCGGGGGTCGGCGGTGGGTATTCCATACCGCTTGGGGGTGATGGAATTGATCCGGGTCATCCAATCATGCTTGTGGAGTTGGATGATCACTGCGATCATATCCGACCGATACGGTCGTCCGGATGCTCAATCGGGCTAGTATAACACACCGAGAGGGGCTCAATCGGGCTAGTATAACACACCGAGAGTCATGTACGGGTATTTCGTACATGGTTTCATTATAATGCTTGGAGGTTCGTGTTGCTCGTAAGAGCAACACTCGATCGTCATGCCGCACCGATAATGAGTACAAGAAATACAAAGCCGATTGCGCATTAATTAATAATGCTAGAAATTCACGGGGTATATGGGATTGTTGCTACATGCTCCAACCTCGGATGAATTTCGTGTATTCCTGAGAATGGGATTGTTGCCACATGCTCCATTCTTGGTGAATTAAGTGAGGAGTATCCAACACTTATTAATGGCTTTATCTTTTACAAGATGTCGCGCATAGTTTTTTGGTTTTTACAATTTTAACCTTAAATGAAAATCCACCGTCAACATTAAGTCCCCTGCCTAGCACATAATGGTTACACTATTGTGGGGTAGGCATGAGATGGTGACATACATAAAAGTAAGAAGACAAAATAAAGGAAGTCTACCTGGAGGGATTCTGGCCGTGGGCAATCCTCCATACGTGTGTGATCTCAAGCCTTGATGGACCTGCTTCCTTCCTTAGGGTATTTACATTAAGTCTCCTGCCTGGAGGGATTCTGGTCGTGGGTGCTTACACACTGCTGGTTAAATAGCTCGTGTATCCAGATGTTCTTCTGATTCTTGATCAGGGCTCAAAAGAAAGCCTGACTTGGTCGGTGTCGTATCCCCATATATCGGGCGCCGTAATCGTTTTAGGGTTTCCTCAGCATATATGCAAGTGTTAGGGCTGCACATGGGCGGGTATGGGCGGGTACAAGCTCAAACCAACCTCGCACCCACAGGCTGCGGGTTTTTTTTTTTCATTACCAACCCCGCACCCACAAACAGCGGGCGGGTTTTGTTACCCACCCACTGCGGGTATGGCGGTTTTGGGTTTAATCCCGCAATAATTAGATATAATCCAAAAATTAGATATACTGATCAGGAGGAGGAGGAGTTCGCTATAATCTGCTGCACCACATTGAAATTTTCAAGATTACAATTCATGGAGTCCGCTTTAATATATTTCATGACGCGTGCAGTGATAGCAAATCGAATACGCTTCTGTTTTATTTTTGATGGTAAAGAAATCTCTGAACGTTAAGAAGTACAGCTCTTAAATTGGCACCTCTGTGGATATGTTCACACACAAGACACCAACAACCATTGAAAACGTGAAGTCTCTCGGAGAAAGGGACAAAACAGGTGGTCTATGGAGCGAGCTGAACTTCTCAAGGCCAGTGAAGGATTAGCTGTAATCAACGGTGTATATTGAGCGGGTTTTTCGGGCGGATATGGGTGGGTATGACCTAAAACCAACCTCGCACCCACAGACAACGGTTTTTTTTTTTCTTAACCAACCCCGCACCCATAACGGGCGGGTATGGACAAAAAACCCACGGGTTTAGCGGGTACGGGCGGGTATGGGTATCGTGGGTGGGTCTTGTGCAGCCCTAGCAAGTGTAGAGATTCTGAACCGCTTTTACGATTTTACAACAGGGCTTTCTCGTAGAAACTTCGTTTCCTTATCATGTCGAACACCAGTGGATCGTCTTCTTCATACCGTTAAGGATTCTCCATTAAACGCGCACGTCCTGCGTCTGAGCTTCATGATGGATCCCCTGCTCGTGTTCTCCGAGTCAAGAAGATAATACCGGTTTGTATCTCTCTCTTTTTTCTGAACAATTGCTTGTTCTTCATAATGATCAGGTGAATAATCTTCTCATTCTTACAGAGATATCTTACCGGAACATGTGTGACGGTTATCGATGATGATGACTTAAACAGTCATCTTCCTTCAAAATCAAACACGCCTACCCCTGTCGACCTCGAAGATGCCGATCTCGGGTGTCTCATCTTATGAATACCCCAATGCAGGTCTTTCATTCGATGTTCGGATGAAATGTTTATCCTCCAGCTACCGAGACGTCGGTGGATTCTTAGTGCGGAAGGAGTTCGTGCCTCTTTACACGAAGTTATGGAGAAAGTATGGTCATATCGCAACCAGGAATGTGGTCCGGCACTGTTCATCTGCTCTGGTCACCACGGTAAACTGTCTTCTTCCCATGATTGCTGAGATGGAGAACATTTCTATCCGCAACGTTGTCGAATCAAGCCTTGAAAAGTGGGAGAATATGGTATCTACCTGCGAATCCATGGAGTTCAATGTGGGTTTGTTGCGGCGGCGTCTTGATATCATCAAGGTTGATCGAGTGGTATCCTCGTAAACGTTGTTCCCGCTGCGAAAGCTATCTTGGAAGAGGAAAAGGCTCGGCTGCGGAATCACGAAGGTAGAGCAGCAAGACAGACTTGAGGAAAAGGACAGAGAGATATCAGAGCTAGACTCGGAGATGATGCTCTCAAGGAACTATAATCTACTAGATGGCCTCCTCTAAGTCGCATTCAATTTGCATTCATTTATGCCAAAAGTTTTTGAACGTCTTTGTGGAATAAATTGTACTTGGTTTTTGATTGGTGAAACGGGTTTTTCATTGATGCATCTCTCGAATATAATTGGTGATTCAAATATGTAATGAAAATAAATGCCTCGTATTGTTGACAGAGCAGATAGTGGTCGGGCATGATATGCCTTGAGCCATTTTCCATTGATGATCGCTTCCAATTTGCCTCCGTCCACCTTAATGATCTTGTAGTAGCCGATATTGTAAGCCTTGGTGACTGTGTAAGGACCTTCCCATTTCGGTGAGAACTTTGGTGCGGACATGTCTTGTTGGATGTGTTTGGCCGTTTTCAAAACCAAATCTCCCACTTTGAAAACACGTGATTTCACGCTTTGTTGTATGCCCCGGAAATTCTGTTCTGTACACCCGAGTACGTTCTTTCCGCTTTGTCTCTTTGAAATCCAGAGTGTCTAACTCCGCTACTCTAGAGTTAGAGGCTTCAGCCTCGTTCCAGTGGATTCCGGTTGCCGCTGCAATCCTGGCTGATGGGATTTTGATCTCTGTTGGGAGAATTGCATCCGCTCCGTAAACAAGTGAGTATGGGGAAACCCCAATGGAGCTTCTGGGCGATGTCCGGTATGCCCATAGTGCCATTGGTAATCGGTCGTGCCATTCCCCTAGATTGTCGTGTCTTGCTGACCGATGATCCGGATCAATGTCTTGTTGGTACTTTGCCTTGTCTGTTCCCTTGAGGATAGTAGATGGTGGAGAAGACCTGTTTAATGCCATACTCCTCAAGTAACTCTCGTACCTACTTATTGGCGAAGGGAGTGCCATTATCAGTGATGATATGCTTAGGCACGCCGAAACGACAGATAATATGTTCTTTTATGAATGCCGCAATTGTTGCTCCTGTAGTTCCTCGCAGGGGAATGGTGATCGGTTGTCAATCCGTCAAAAATAATTTCACTTTCTTACTCACTAAATTTAAATGAAGCACAAGGTAAGGAAGAGTTCGTATCCACAGAGAGGCAATTGTTGTTATGCAATTTTCAGTTTCTAAGGTAACCAAGGGGGGATGTTTGTTGTTTTAACGAAATACTAAAGTAAAAATAAAATAAAGCAAGGCAAATAATTGGAATAATCAATAAGGAGAAGATATTGGTCACGAGATAGTATCATTCACAAACATGTATTTTCATCAATGATTAGAATTGGTATTTTAATCTCTCATCTACTAATAGTCCTAGGATACCTTGATCGCAAGAATAACCCGCTAATTCCCTGATTTCATCACAACCACATTAAAAGATGCATATGTGAATTCTTCCTAGAAAGCAACCTAAAGTGTAAAAGCACAATTAAGTTTAACTCCCTAAAAGCAATAAGTTCTATGGAATAAGACTAATCAATGCAAACGAATGTGTAAAAGCACTAAACGTTTTAACAAAAGTTATGATTCACTTGTGACTAGTAGGATATATCACTACAAGCACTACCCACAATTATGCTACTTAGAATCAGGGATAAACAACTTTTTCGTATTGAAAACCCTAATATAGCTCTAGAGATGAATGTAAATCGGATTGATTAGGACTCAACCAAACAAACTATCAAATCATATAACACTATTAATTGTGAATCACAAACAATAAAATATTGAGACAAAACTAATTCATTGAATCAAATAACATATTGGAAATCAACTTTTATCCCATAACCAATAATATGTTTAGCTACTCATAGCTATGGAGTTCATCATCATAATAATAATTGAAAAGAAGAAGATGAACAAAAGCAAACCCTAGAAGCGTAAACAAAACCGGCTCCCCAAAATTCCAAGAAAAATATATGATCTAAAGTTGTAGAAGACTTTTCCTTTTTATAGCTTTTCTCCAACTTCTAAAATTAGGTCTTCATAGCCCAAAGTCCAAGTGGTCCACCAAGCCCATGTATGTGCAAATACCCATGTGAAAATATGACCCAAAAGAGGTCGCCGGAAATCTGGTATTGTGGCCGAAAATTGGCCGGAAGACTCGCCGGAAAACGTCTTAGGTGACCGGCAAAGTCCGCCCGGTCACCGGTCAACGGGTCAACTCAGAAGTCAAACCGAGTCAGATCAACCGAGTCAGGACGGAGTCAGATGTAGTCAGGTCTAACTGGTCTGACTGAGCTTGGCATGAGCCATTGCACTAGCCTATGCTTGTGATGCACAATCCTTGTGCATCCAGCCATGATGGCCCTGCATTCTCTCAATTCCTCCCTGTAGTTCTGTAGCTTCAACTTCATAATGCCTGCTCAATGCCATTTCTGTCTCAGTTCAAACCACACTCAACCACATACATCTCACTGCAGTAACACAACCATTGCCCCTGCATTCATCCATTCCACACTAGATTTTCCACCTGTAGGTTCTGTTCCATTTCATATCACCACTTCCCTCCATTCATGCTCAATTGCCTGTCCACGGTCATCACTAGGTCCATCCCAGCAGTTGTAAACCTCTTCAGTTCAAAGCAACAGCTTTATCTCCCCTGCAACATTTCATTACCACACAAAACCCCGGATCCTAACCAAATCATATGCAGCACCTGCAACAGCACAACCTACTGGTGCTTCTGTGCTTGCACTTGGTTGCACACATCTCAGACCTAACTATACTCATTGCAACCTCCAAGCTTAGCACCACAAATGCTGCCACAGCCTCAGACCACCAGTTTCCAGATTCATTCTCCCACAAATTTGCTTAAATCTCCACCAATGCATCTTAGTCTCCATTCCTAGTGCCAAGCAAACCTGACTGTCTCAGTTCATCTCTGTCAATACCACTTACACAGCCCATTCTCAGTCTGCTCCAGATCATCTTGACACCAGTTGTGACTCCATATCAACTCAAGAGTGAGCTCAGTTCTTATCAGTTCAGGGTTGCAATTCTCAGCCAAACTTAAGCCAATGCACCTGCAACTTCATAACACACAATTTGAGCCATTCCTCCATAACTTGCACTTCCATTTGTTCACTGCGGCACCAAATGCAATTTCACATTTCTCGTGAACCACCATTTAGCCTTCTACAATCAGCTACAGGACCACCTTCAATTCCCTGTCATATTTAAGCTGCAACCTAAACATTCATCCACTTGAGCAACACCATCGGTTCAGACTCGCCACCAACTATTAGAAGTTCCCATCTGCAGCTCATACTGCTCTACAAAATTAAGCAACAGAGACAACCCCAGACCTATGCATTCTATTAATACCAGCTACTGCCATCAGTGCACATCACCTCCTCTCCATTTCAGGCTTAGCAACAGAGAACACCACTACCCGAGTTCATCCACAAGCCTACATGCCCAATAGTTGGAGCAACAACAAAAACTACCAACACTTTCTCTCCAAAGCTACACACAACTCCATTCAATGTACATAACCACCTTCATCACTGCAATTCACATCAAACACCCATTTCACTGTGAACTCCAAATCAAGCCATTAACAGACCCCTCTTCTGAGTTCAATCCAAACCCCAATTTCCATATTCCCATCAAAGCTCCAACACAGGTTTAACTCAAAAACCATTTCAGATTTCGCTAACCCTAGCTTCTCTTCACGTAAACAACTCCAAAAGCCAATTCTTAGTGCCCCCGAAGCAACAACATCTTCTCTTGATTCCACCATTCTCTCGTAATCAAACCACCATGACATACCCCCGAATCTTCTCCCGAGTTCAAACCCTAACATACATCTAACCCCACTGCTTTGCAATTGAATGCAAGCCCATTCATAATCTCGCATCTCCTCTTCTTCCTTTTACTTTCAAGACCCCTAACAACTCTACGATTCCCCTGTTAGCTCAAGAACGTCCCATCTCGAAGCCCTAACTCGGTGCTTCAATTCCATCTTTTCGTTAATTGAATCAATCAAACCCTAATTTGTAATTCTCAATTCGATCATTAATTCCTTCTTTCCTTGTTCTTGGCAGCCTCAGACTCATAAAACTCTTGCTGCTCATGATTTCCTCCTTCTATCTGATCTCTCAGTGATAACAGCAGCAGCTGCTGCTTATTTCCTCACATCTCTGAATTGTAGACAAAAATGATTGAAAGGAGAAAAACTTCTCATGTTTTTTAGGGCATGGTAATGATGGAAATTTCTACAGGCACTCCACTTACGATATGGGCCACCATGGTGATACTTGGCTTGTCAGTCTTGCGGAACCGACTGCCTATTCACTTCCTTGCTCAACCGCGACTAGCTTCGCTCGCCTATGAATTGGTCTTTTCGCTCTTTTTCACTCCAAATGGGTGATTTCATCTCCTTTTGTTCTCGGTGACTCCATTGCACCTATAAAACTCAAAAGCAAACATAAGATACATAATTCACACGAAAAATAGCCAAGAAAGCATAAACTCTAGATAGTAAATACGGTGTATTCTACACCTATCAAATGGCCTCTACCCATTTGGTGAAGTATTCTGTCGCAGTTATGATGTACTCGTGCTGCTTCGATGATGGAGGATTGATTTTTCCGATAATGTCCAGTCCCACTGTAAAATGGCCATGGATCGCTTATCGAGTGTAAAGGGGTGGAAGGCGCGTGAACAAGGTTCCCATGAATTTGGCATTTGTGATGACTTTGCACTGGGCCGCATCATCCTCCATGGTCGGCCAATAGTATTTATCGTGTATCCGGAGAAACAGTTTCCTCTTCCCTTGATGTTCCCCTTCATGTGTTTCCTTGACATGACTCGGGATTTCTTCCTAGCCAAACATCGTAGTAGATTACCTCCAAAGCTCTTGCGATACAGATCCCTTCATGTAATACGAACCGCTTAGCCTTTTGCTTCATCTTGATAGCATCCTTTTGGTTGGCAGGAGTTGTTCCGTCACAGAGATAACTAATGTACGACTCTCTCCAGTCCCCAGTGTGGTTTACGTTAAAAACTTCCAATTGATGTGGCGGCGCTTGGCAATTTGAGCGGGACTTCGAAGTAGTTCGGATTGAGTCTCCATCCCGGCCGCAATAATAGCCCAGGACGTTGGAGTCGTCGGTAAGCGTTACCACCGGTGAATGTCCACAAATTTCGTTGTGAACATGATTTAGCCGTAGTTGTGCTTCGTCATCCCCAAGACATCTTGACAGGGGAACCATCCGGTTCCGATAATTCAAAGATACCATGAAGCATGAAGAAGTTCCGCAGGGTTTTAAGACCGACCTTTCCTTGGGAGAGTGAGTCTGTTGAGCTCTTGAATGATCGGAGTTCGCCAATCATCGGTCTTGGTGTCTTTGTATTGTGATAACCATGTCGATTCTATGGTTCTCCTCTTTCTTGTCAGTGGTTTCTTCCAAACCTTCGAACTTCAATTTGGAAGCCGGTGTTTCTAGACAGTCGGCGTGCCTGTTGTTGCTGCGACTGACATGGGTTATGGTTGCATCGGCAAAATAATTCAGTAACCTCTGTGCTTCTGATCGGTATGGATCTAGCGTTACTTCCTTTAGTGCGTATACCCCATTCATATGATTCACCAGTAACTTGGAGTCATCTCTTATCTCCAGGCGCGTGACTCCCACTTGCTTGGCTATTGATGACCCTATGAGGAAGGCTTCGTACTCTGCTTTGAGTTGTTGGTGCATTCGAAGTCCGGCTTGAAGGAGTGTGAGAATACTTCCCGGTTGGAGATACTAATACCACGCCCGCTCCTCCAAGATATCGCTAGGGGTAGCAGAGCCATCAAAATATAAGAGCCACACTTCTTCTTCCAAAACAGAGATGTCCTGGAAATTCTCCAGGGAGATCTTCGTGTAGCCCCGTAGTGCCTTCTCCAGAAATGCCGCCGAGGGTGCAACCGCTTGACACTTGATAGCTCTAGGTGACGCACACGTTATGTCCAGCTCGACATTTGGAGAAGCCACTTGCCTGTCCTTCCGGTCAGACCGGCTTTGAAGTAAAAACTTTGCGAGGATCGATTTAGACACGAGTATCACCCTATTAGACAAAGGTAATGCCCGAACTTTTGAATGGAATGGATCAAGGCTAAACATGCTTTTTCCGCTCTCAGGGTATCCGAGTTCAGCATCTCTCAATATTGGTGAAGTAGTATATGGGATGTTCGATTCCCTCGTCGTCTTCCCGAGCGAGTAGAGCTCCTATCTGCGGTGTCACCGGCGGTGTAGAGATGTAGCGGCTTTCCTTGTGCAGGAGATTTCATAACGGCTGGAGATGACAGTATTCGATGAATATTTCGAAAAGCCTCCTGCTGGGTTGTTGTCCAAATGAAGCTAGCTCCTTTCTTTAGCAAGGGAGTGAATGAGGCGGCAAGTTGGGCTAGACCCGGTATAAAACGTTGGATGTAGTTTACCTTGCCCATGAAATTTTGGAGTTCATTCACAGTTTGTGGAGGCGGAATTTTGAGGATAGCTTGAGTCTTGGACGGGTCTACCTTAATTCCTTCCGCGGTTACTTGGAATCCTAGAAATTCGCCTGAAGAGACACCGAAAGCGCACTTCAGGGGATTCATATTCAACTTGTACTCTCGACACCTCTCGAACACTTGCCGTAAGACGTTGGTGTGATCTGCTCGAGCCCTTGACTTGACCAAGATATCATCTACGTAGTCTTCTACTTGTTTATGCATCATGTCATGGAAGATTGCCGTCATAGCACGTTGATACGTTGCGCCGGCGTTCTTTAAACCGAATGGCATAACGGTATAGTAAAAATTGCCAAGAGGGGTTCGGAAGGCTGTCTTACTTGCATCGTGCTCATACATCCTTATCTGATTGTAGCCGTTGTAAGCATCCATGAAGGAAAACATGCCGTGTCCGCTAGTGGCGTCTACTAACATGTCGATATTAGGCAGGGGAAAGTCATCCTTGGGGCAGCACTTGTTCAGGTCTCTGAAATCCACACAAAGATCGAATCCGTCCGTTTTTTTCTTCTTTTTGGGACCACATTGGATAACCAGTCGGATGGTGAATAACGATGAAGCCGGCAGACTAGTAACTTCGAATTTCGTTCTTGATTTGTTCTTCCATTTCATGTCCGAATTGCCTCGGAGATTGCTTGATTGGCTTGGATCCGGGTATGGCATGCGGAGTGATGAGTGACCAATTTTTCATCTAGACCGGGCATTTCCTCGTATGTCAGGCGAATACATCTTGGTACTCCTTGAGTAGTTGAACAAGACCCGTACGTTCGTCTGTGGACAGAGTCGAACTGATAGAGACCGGCCTGGGAGATTCTTCATCCCCGATGTTAACAATCTCGAGCTCGTCGGTTGTGGAATTGGTTCCATCTTGTAGTTGTTGCGGGGCATCTAATACCTCCTCTTGTACTTCGTCGTTCCTGCAGCATTCAATTGGGCGGATAGACAGGGTGCCAGTCTCTCCTGTTAATTTCTAACAGCGGCGCCGGTATATTGTCTTCCCCTTCTGGTCACGTTTCGCCTCGAAAGTGCGTTCCCTTTTGGTGTGAACGCGGGTTAAAGCCTCACTGGATAAAGATGGACGCCCGTCGAGAAGAAGGCGTGTCGTGGTGCTTGGCCCTCGGTGATGTAAGTCGGTCTTCTTCCGGATTGAAGCCCACGTGGGTAGTGGGGTGCACATGACTTTATACGATCTTCCCCCGCGAAGTATCTTTTGGCTCGAACAGCTCCACTCCGCATATTGGTGCGTACGGAGACAATGATGCAGGAATACGGATGACTTTCTCATTTAGCATGGTCTTCAGGCACTGGTGATACGTTGAAGGAATGACCTTGTTGTCGTGAAGCCATGGTCTCCCCAGTATCATATGGTAGTCCGGCTCTTTTTCTATGACTTCAAACTTTGCTCTTGATGAACGGGTCCCTACTGATAAATTCAGATTGACATACCCGTATGTGCTGGTCTGATTTCCTTCAAAGTCTGTCATCGTGGTGGGCTGTCGTACAATCTTGCATGGACTAACTTTGGTTGTCTTGAGAGTATTGAGAGTAATTACATTCGAAGATGCTCCTGTGTCGACGAGGTCCCTCCTGAACTCTGAAACCTTGATGTGAGCGGTAACATGTAGGGCTCGGTTGTGACCTTCCTCTGCCATCATGTCGTCCTCTGTGAATGTAACATTATTTACAGATGCTTCCGATGCATTTAAGACTTCCGGGCGAGAATGAGTCAGATGTACGTCCAAGGCTATTTTATTAACTGCAGCAAACGTCACTGCCCGTTGATTCTTTGAGAGGTGCAAGAGTTCACACAAGCTTTCCACTAGAGATGCCGCTTCCTGATCCACTGGCCTCTGGTTCGTAGTAAAGCTGTTGATCTGAGGGGAACTAGTCCCGGTGTAAAGGTCTCCGAACGCTCATCTACGATGTCATCTTGATGAGGAGATCAAGTATGCCGTTTACCGCATCTTTGATTAGCTCCATGTTCTTCGTGTGAATCTCTTGTACCCGTGCTAGTTCGCTTAATGTTGAGAATCCCATGATGATGCCGTCAGATACGCCGTTAGGAGGAGGGGTATCTCCGTTGGAGGAACCATCAGGATTTGAAACCGTCGAGGTGGTCCTAAGACCAACCATCTCGAAATTGATTGAATGGTATTGAAGAAATTGACTTTACAACCGAGAGATTAACCTCCCACTGTGGTCGCCAATTGTTTATGGGTGAAAACTATTCCTGCCGGTTTTTGTAATTTGGGGTGTGTGGATGAGGAATGAATCTAAACCCTAAACAAATGCATCAAGCGCGGTGAGTGCTTGTAGATTGAGAAATCAATCAGTGCAAGTCCGGCCTAAACCAAGAAATGGTCGTTCCAGACTTGTTTTCGGTCACAAAGTGAAGGAGACGGGGTTGATCTTAGGGAGGGAAGCGAAGAAGGTGTTGGGATTGTGAAGGTGTTGGCTTGCTTATGACTTGTAAAGAAAAGCCGAACCGGCTTACAGGATGCAAGCTATCGATTCCGGTGTTTTGTATCAACACTTGATTTGTTTCTTGTCCGGACTTGCTCTTGTTGTCTCTCTTGTCGAAAATAGGGAGGAGAACCTATTTATACAAGTCATTTGAGCCTTATTCACGTCTCTCGTGGGAAGTGGAGTGATGGAGTAGTGGAGGTGTGTGTTGGTGTTACACGACCAGTCTTGCCCACTTCTCCTGTCATCTCTTAACCGTCCATGACTTCCTAACATGTTCTTGTGATGGCGCGTTGCACGCTGCACGCTATAAACCGCCAGACCAATACCCCAGTATGTATCCCCCAGTTTGTGACATGATTGATGTCTGGAATGTGTGGATCATGGATCCACGAAAGGTAGCATGTAATGCTGAATTGAATAACTGCGTTATTCAGGAAGTTGATACTTGTGAAGTATCATGTGTATTTTATGCGAGTGCGCATCCCGGTGTGGTAGAGTGATGGGTAATGACGCCTCACCGACCAACTAACTCCCGACCGGGGTTGTATAACCAAGTCGGTGAAGTTGGACGGATGAGATGATCTTTGAGACACTCATCTGCGACCGTTAATGAAATTAGGGTTTTGAAGAGGTGCGCATGCATCACTCTTCAGCTTGGTCGAAACCAAGCATGGGATACAACTTTGGCCAGGCCGACCATGCATGCGTGTAGACGGCATGATGGTGTAGGCGTTTATACCCCATTACCTCACGAAAGTATGATCTGGGTCACTCGATTCATCCGGTGAAGTTGAGTGGTCGAGATCGATTTGTGACAGAAAAACCGATGCCGCACGTCACGCCCACTTGAGCACACGTCCCATGACGACCAATCTTGGTCGGTCTTGGCCGATTGGCTCCGGTGTGAAGGTGGTAGGCTGGTGTTCACGCCTATACCTGAATATCCCATAAAAACGTGATTTGAGCCATCCAAATCGTCCGGCGAAGTTGAGCGGTCGAGATCAGTTTGTGTTTTGGGAGGTGTGACCACGCTAGTTTGGGCGTGCGTTATGGATTAACCAGGCATGCTATGCCTTGGCCGATCGGGTGAGGGAATAGATGGGTCCACGGTGGTCATCTTTGGTATGACCGGACTGCTTAATCTAATCTTGGACCCTCCATTCGTTAGGAGAAGATGGACGCTCGTGATGCTCAAAAACCCTAATTCTGGATTTCAAACCGTACGTCACCCCTTGTTTGGGCACACGAATTTGTTACGACCAAGCATGGTTGGTCCTGACCGATTGGTCAGGTATGTAGGCGGGCCCTCGGTGATTGTGTTGACATGCTCTGGGCCCTTTGAGTTTACATCTACACCCTCCATCTATACCTGCGAAGATGGATGGTTGAGACTGTTTTGCGACACATGTAATATGCCGCAAACCCTAATTTAGGGTTTTCCGTCCATACTGCTTGGTATGAACGTCTTTTGGCAAGCTAAGCCAATGGCAGACCATGCGGGGGGTCGGCAGTGGGTATTCCATACCTGCTTGGGGGTGATGGAATTGATCTGGGTCATCCAATCATGCTTGTGGAGTTGGATGATCGCGATCATATCCGGACCGATACGGTCATCCGGATGCTCAATCGGGCTAGTATAACACACCGAGAGGGGCTCAATCGGGCTAGTATAACACACCGAGAGTCACCTGTACGGGTATTTCGTACATGGTTTCATTATAATGCTTGGAGGTTCGTGTTGCTCAGTAAGAGCAACACTCGAGTCGTCATGCCGCACCGATAATGAGTACAGAAATACAAGGCCGATTGCGCATTAATTAATAATGCTAGAAATTCACAGGGTATATGGGATTGTTGCTACATGCTCCAACCTGGATGAATTTCGTGTATTCACAGAATGGGATTGTTGCCACATGCTCCATTCTTGGTGAATTAAGTGAGGGAGTATCCAACACTTATTAATGGCTTTATCTTTTACAAGATGTCGGGCGCATAGTTTTCGGGGTTTTTACAATTTTAACCTTAAATGAATATCCACCATCAACATTAAGTCCCCTGCCTAGCACATAATGGTTACACTATTGTGGGGTAGGCATGAGATGGTGACATACATAAACGTAAGAAGACAAAATAAAGGAAGTCTACCTGGAGGGGTTCTGGCCGTGGGCAATCCTTCATACGTGTGCGATCTCAAGCCTTGATGGACCTGCTTCCTTCCTTAGGGTATTTACATTAAGTCTCCTGCCTGGAGGGATTCTGGCCGTGGGTGCTTACACACTGCTGGTTGAATCGCTCGTGTATCCAGATGTTCTTCTGATTCTTGATCAGGGCTCAAAAGAAATCCTGACTTGGTCGGTGTCGTATCCCCATATATCGGGCGCCGTAATCGTTTTAGGGTTTCCTCAGCATATATGCAAGTGTAGAGATTCTGAACCGCTTTTACGATTTTACAATAGGGCTTTCTCGTAGAAACTTCGTTTCCTTATCATGTCGAACACCAGTGGATCGTCTTCTTCATACCGTTAAGGATTCTCCATTAAACGCGCACGTCCTGCGTCTGAGCTTCATGATGGATCCCCTGCTCGTGTTCTCCGAGTCAAGAAGATAATACCGGTTTGTATCTCTTTTTTTTTTTTGAACAATTCCTTGTTCTTCATAATGATCAGGTGAATAATCTTCTCATTCTTACAGAGATATCCTACCGGAACATGTGTGACGGTTATCGATGATGATGACTTAAACAGTCATCTTCCTTCAAAATCAAACACGCCTACCCCTGTCGACCTCGAAGATGCCGATCTCGGGTGTCTCATCTTATGAATACCCCAATGCAGGTCTTTCATTCAATGTTCGCATGAAATGTTTATCCTCCAGCTACCGAGACGTCGGTGGATTCTTAGTGCGGAAGGAGTTCGTGCCTCTTTACACGAAGTTATGGAGAAAGTATGGTCATATCGCAACCAGGAATGTGGTCCGGCACTGTTCATCTGCTCCGGTCACCACGGTAAACTGTCTTCTTCCCATGATTGCTGAGATGGAGAACATTTCTATCCGCAACGTTGCCGAATCAAGCCTTGAAAAGTGGGAGAATATGGTATCTAATTGCGAATCCATGGAGTTCAATGTGGGCTGGCTGCGGCAGCGTCTTGATATCATCAAGGTTGATCGAGCTGGTATCCTCGTAAACGTTGTTCCTGCTGCGAAAGCTATCTTGGAAGAGGAAAAGGCTCTGGCTGCGGAATCACAGAAGGTAGAGCAGGCAGTACAGGACTTGAGGAAAAGGACAGAGAGATATCAGGCTAGACTGGAGATGATGCTCTCAAGGAACTATAATCTACTAGATGGCCTCCTCTAAGTCGCATTCAGCTGCATTCATTTATGCCACAAGTTTTTGAACGTCTTTGTGGAATAAATTGTACTGGTTTTTGATTGGTGAAACGGGTTTTTTCATTGATGCATCTCTGAATATAATTGGTGATTCAAATATGTAATGAAAATAAATGCCTGTATTGTTGACAAAGCGAGATAGTGGTCGGGCATGATATGCCTTGAGCCATTTTCCATTGATGACGCTTCCAATTTGCCTCCGTCCACCTTAATGATCTTGTAGTAGCGTATTGTAAGCCTTGGTGACCGTGTAAGGACCTTCCCATTTCGGTGAGAACTTTGGTGCGGACATGTCTTGTTGGATGTGTTTGGTCGTTTTCAAAACCAAATCTCCCACTTTGAAAACACGTGATTTCACAGTTTTGTTGTATGCCCCGGAAATTTCGTTCTGTACACCTGAGTACGTTCTTCTGCTTTGTCTCTTCTGAAATCCAGAGTGTCTAACTCCGCTACTCTAGAGTTAGAGGCTTCAGCCTCGTTCCAGTGGATTCCGGTTGCCGCTGCAATCCTGGCTGATGGGATTTTGATCTCTGTTGGGAGAATTGCATCCGCTCCGTAAACAATTGAGTATGGGGGAACCCCCAATGGAGCTTCTGGGCGATGTCCGGTATGCCCATAGTGCCATTGGTAACTGGTCTTGCCATTCCCTAGGATTGTCGTGTACTGTTCGACTGATGATCCGGATAAATGTCTTATTGGTACTTTCAGCTTGTCCGTTCCCTTGAGGATAGTAGATGGTGGAGAAGACCTGTTTAATGCCATACTCCTCAAGTAACTCTCGTACCTGCTTATTGGCGAAGGGAGTGCCATTATCAGTGATGATATGCTTAGGCACGCCGAAACGACAGATAATATGTTCTTTTATGAATGCCGCAATTGTTGTTCCTGTAGTTCCTCGCAGGGGAATGGCCTCTACCCATTTGGTGAAGTATTCTGTCGCAGTTATGATGTACTCCTGCTGCTTCGATGATGGAGGATTGGTTTTTCCGATAATGTCCAGTCCCCAGCTGTAAAATGGCCATGGACTGCTTATCGAGTGTAAAGGGGTGGAAGACGCGTGAACAAGGTTCCCATGAATTTGGCATTTGTGACAGCTTTGCACAAAAGCGGCTGCATCATCCTCCATGGTCGGCCAATAGTATTTCTCGTGTATCTGGAGAAACTGTTTCCTCTTCCCTTGATGTTCCCCTTCATGTGTTTCCTTCAGCATGACTGGGATTTCTTCCCTAGCCCCTCTTGCGATACAGGATCCCTTCATGTAATACGAACCACTTATCCTTTTGCTTCATCTTGATAGCATCCTTTTGTTTGGCAGGAGTTGTTCCGTCACGGAGATAACTAATGTACGGCTCTCTCCAGTCCCCAGTGTGGTTTACGTTAAAAACTTCCAATTGATGTGGCGGCGCTTGGCAATTTGAGCAGGACTTCTGAAGTAGTCTGGATTGAGTCTCCATCCCTGGCCAGTAATAGCCCAGACGTTGGATTCGTCGGTAAAGCGTTACCACCGGTGAATGTCCACAAATTTCGTTGTGAACATGATTTGTTGTAGTTTTGCTTCGTCATCCCCAAGACATCTTGACGGGGAACCATCCGGTGCTCCGATAATACAACATACCATGAAGCATGAAGAAGTTCTGCAGGGTTTTAAGACTGGCCTTTCCTTGGGAGAGTGAGCTGTTGAGCTCTTGAATGATCGGAGTTCGCCAATCATCGGTCTTGGTGTCTTTGTATTGTGATAACCATGTCGATTCTATGGTTCTCCTCTTTACTGTCAGGGTTTCTTCCAAACCTTCGAACTTCATTTTGGAAGCCAGTGTTGCTAGACAGTCGGCGTGCCTGTTGTTGCTGCGACTGAAATGGGTTATGGTTGCATCGGCAAAATAATTCAGTAACCTCTGTGCTTCTGATCGTTATGGAGCTAGCGTTACTTCCTTTAGTGCGTATACCCCATTCATATGATTCACCGGTAACTTGGAGTCACCTCTTATCTCCAGGCGCGTGACTCCCACTTGCTTGGCTATTGACAGCCCTATGAGGAAGGCTTCGTACTCTGCTTTGAGTTGTTGGTGCATTCGAAGTCCGGCTTGAAGGAGTGTGAGAATACTTCCCGATTGGAGATACTAATACCACGCCCGCTCCTCCAAGATATCGCTAGGGGTAGCAGAGCCATCAAAATATAAGAGCCACACTTCTTCTTCCAAAACAGAGACGTCTGGAAATTCTCCAGGGAGATCTTCGTGTAGCCCTGTAGTGCCTTCTCCAGGAAATGCCGCCAGTAGGTCTGCAACCGCTTGACCCTTGATAGCTCTAGGTGACGCACACGTTATGTCCAGCTCTGACATTTGGAGAAGCCACTTGCCTGTCCTTCCAGTCAGGACCGGCTTTGAAAGTAAAAACTTTGCAGGATCAGATTTAGACACGAGTATCACCCTATTAGACAGTAGGTAATGCCTGAACTTTTGAATGGAATGGATCAAGGCTAAACATGCTTTTTCCGCTCTGGGTATCTGAGTTCAGCATCTCTCAATATTCGGATGAAGTAGTATATGGGATGTTCGATTCCCTCGTCGTCTTCCTGAGCGAGTAGAGCTCCTACTGCGGTGTCGCTGAAAGCAGTGTAGAGATGTAGCGGCTTTCCTTGTGCAGGAGATTTCATAACAATTTGGAGATGACGGTATTCGTTGAATCTTTCGAAAAGCCTCCCTTTGGGTTGTGGTCCAAATGAAGCTAGCTCCTTTCTTTAGCAAGGGAGTGAATGAGGCGGCAAGTTGGGCTAGACCCGGTATAAAACGTCGGATGTAGTTTACCTTGCCCATGAAACTCTGGAGTTCCTTCACATTTCGTGGAGGCGGCATTGTGAGGATAGCTTGAGTCTTGGACGGGTCTACCTTAATTCCTTCCGCGGTTACTTGGAATCCTAGAAATTTGCCTGAAGAGACACCGAAAGCGCACTTCAGGGGATTCATCTTCAACTTGTACTCTCGACACCTCTCGAACACTTACCGTAAGACGTTGGTGTGATCAGCTCGAGCCCTTGACTTGACCACGATATCATCTACGTAGTCTTCTACTTGTTTATGCATCATGTCATGGAAGATTGCCGTCATAGCACGTTGATACGTTGCGCCGGCGTTCTTTAAACCGAATGGCATAACGGTATAGTAAAAATTGCCAAGAGGGGTTCGGAAGGCTGTTTTACTTGCATCGTGCTCATACATCCTTATCTGATTATAGCCGCTTTAACCATCCATGAAGGAAAACATGCCGTGTCCGCTAGTGGCGTCTACTAACATGTCGATATTAGGCAGAGGAAAGTCATCCTTGGGGCAGCACTTGTTCGGGTCTCTCGAAATCCACACAAAGACCGAATGTGTCCGTTTTTCTTCTTTTTTGGGACCACATTGTCTAACCAGGTCGGATGGTGAATAGGTCCGATGAAGCCCAACAGCTAGTAACTTCGAATTTCGTTCTTGATTTGTTCTTCCACTTCATGTCCGAATTGCCTCGGAGATTGCTTGATTGGCTTGGATCCGGGTATGACATGCAGGTGATGAGTGACTAATTTTTCATCTAGACCAGGTATTTCCTCGTATGTCCAGGCGAATACATCTTGGTACTCCTTGAGTAGTTGAACAAGACCCGTACGTTCATCTGTGGACAGAGTCGAACTGATAAAGACCGGCCTGGGAGATTCTTCATCCCCGATGTTAACAGTCTCGAGCTCGTCGGTTGTGGAATTGGTTCCATCTTGTAGTTGTTGCGGGGCATCTAATACCTCCTCTTGTACTTCGTCGTTCCTGCAGCATTCAATTGGGCGGAGAGGCGGGTGCCGATCTCCCGCAATGCTAACCGCCGGCGTCGGTATATTTTCTTCCCCTTCTGGTCACGTTTCGCCTCGAAAGTGCGTTCCCTTTTGGTGTGAACGCGGGTTGAAGCCTCACTGGATAAAGATGGACGCCCCGTCAGAGAAGGCGTGTCGTGGTGCTTGGCCCTCAGTGATGTAAGTCGGTCTTCTTCCTGTATTGAAGCCCACGTGGGTAGTGGGGTGCACAGGACTTTGTCTGATCTTCCCTGCGAAGTATCTTTTGGCTCGAACAGCTCCACTCCGCATATTGGTGCGTACGGAGACAATGATGCAAGAATATGGATGACTTTCTCATTTAGCATGGTCTTCAGGCACTGGTGATACGTTGAAGGAATGACCTTGTTGTCGTGAAGCCATGGTCTCCCCAGTATCATATGGTAGTCCGGCTCCTTTTCTATGACTTCAAACTATGCTCTTGACTGAACGGGTCCTATTGATAAATTCATATTGACATACCCGTATGTGCTGGTCTGATTTCCTTCAAAGTCTGTCATCGTGGTGGGCTGTCGTACAATCTTGCATGGACTAACTTTGGCTGTCTTGAGAGTCTTGAGAGTAATTATATTCGAAGATGCTCCTGTGTCGACGAGGGCCCTCCTGAACTCTGAAACCTTGATGTGAGCGGTAACATGTAGGGCCCGGTTGTGACCTTCCTCTGCCATCATGTCGTCCTCTGTGAATGTAACATTATTTACAGATGCTTCCGATGCATTTAAGACTTCCGGACGAGAAGGAGTCAGATGTACGTCCAGGGCTATTTTATTAACTGCAGCAAACGTCTCTGCCCGTTGATTCTTCGAGAGGTGCAAGAGTTCACACAAGCTTTCCACTAGAGATGCCGCTTCCTGATCCACTGGCCTCTGGTTCGTAGTAAAGCTGTTGATCTGAGGGGAACTAGTCCCCGGTATAAAGGTCTCCGGAACGCTCATCTCTGATGTCATCTTGATGAGGAGATCAAGTATGCCGTTTACCGCTTCTTTGATTAGCTCCATGTTCTTCGTGTGAATCTCCTGTACCCGTGCTAGTTCGCTTGATGTTGGGAATCCCCTGATGATGCCGTCAGATACGCCGTTAGGAGGAGGGGTATCTCTGTTGGAGGAACCATCATGATTTGAGATCGTCGAGGTGGTCCTAAGACCAACCATCTCGAAATTGATTGAATGGTATTGAAGAAATTGACTTTACAACCGAGAGATTAACCTCCCACTGTGGTCGCCAATTGTTTATGGGTGAAAACTATTCCTGCCGGTTTTTGTAATTTGGGGTGTGTGGATGAGGAATGAATCTAAACCCTAAACAAATGCACTGCGCGGTGAGTGCTTGTAGATTCGGAAATCAATCTGTGCAAGTCCGGCCTAAACCAAGAAATGGCCGTTCCAGACTTGTTTCGGTCACAAAGTGAAGGAGACGGGGTTGATCTTAGGGAGGGAAGCGAAGAAGGTGTTGGGATTGTGAAGGTGTTGGCTTGCTTATGACTTGTAACAGAAAGATGAACCGGCTTACAGGATGCAAGCTATCAGTTCCGGTGTTTTGTATCAACACTTGATTTCTGTTTCTTGTCTGGACTTGCTCTTGTTGTCTCTCTTGTCGAAAATAGGGAGGAGAACCTATTTATACAAGTCATTTGAGCCTTATTCACGTCTCTCGTCGGAAGTGGAGTGATGGAGTAGTGGAGGTGTGTGTTGGTGTTACACGACCAGTCTTGCCCACTTCTCCTGTCATCTCTTAACCGTCCATGACTTCCTAACACGTTCTTGTGATGGCGCGTTGCACGCTCCACGCTATAAACCGCCAGACCAATACCCCAGTATGTATCCCCCAGTTTGTGACATGATTGATGTCTGGAATGTGTGGATCGTGGATCCACGAAAGGTAGCATGTAAGGCTGAATTGAATAACTGCGTTATTCAGGAAGTTGATACTTGTGAAGTATCATGTGTATTTTATTCAGGTACTGCATCCTGGTGTGGTAGAGTTATGGGTAATGACGCCTCACTGACCAACTAACTCCTGACCAGGGTTGTATAACCAAGCTGGTGAAGTTGGACGGATGAGATGATCTTTGAGACACTCATCTGCGACCGTTAATGAAATTAGGGTTTTGAAGAGGTGCGCAGGCATCACTCTTCATCTTGGTCGAAACCAAGCATGGGATACAACTTTGGCCAGGCCGACCATGCATGCGTGTAGACGGCATGATGGTGTAGGTGTTTATACCCCATTACCTCACGAAAGTATGATCTGGGTCACTCGATTCATCCGGTGAAGTTGAGTGGTCGAGATCGATTTGTGACAGAAAACCAGTGCCGCACGTCACGCCCACTTCAGGCACACGTCCCAAGACGACCAATCTTGGTCGGTCTTGGCCGATTGGCCTGGTGTGAAGGTGGTAGGCTGGTGTTCACGCCTATACCTGAATATCCCATAAAAACGTGATCTGAGCCATCCAAATCGTCCGACGAAGTTGAGCGGTCGAGATCAGTTTATGGTTTGGGAGGTGTGACCATGCTAGTTTGGGCGTGCGTTTTGGATTAACCAGGCATGATATTCCTTGGCCGATCGGGTGAGGGAATAGATGGGTCCACGGTGGTCATGCTGGTGTGACCGGACTCGCTTAATCTAATCTTGGACCCTCCATTCGTGCCGGAGAAGATGGACGCTCGTGATGCTCAAAAACCCTAATTCTGGATTTCAATGCCGTGCGTCACCCCTTGTTTGGGCGCACGAATTTGTTACGACCAAGCATGGTTGGTCCTGACCGATTGGTCAGGTATGTAGGCGGGCCCTCGGTGATTGTGTTGACATGCTCTGGGCCCTTTGAGTTTACATCTACACCCTCCATCTATACCTGCGAAGATGGATGGTTGAGACTGTTTTGTGACACATGTAATATGCCGCAAACCCTAATTTAGGGTTTTCCGTCCATACTGCTTGGTATGAACGTGTTTTGGCAAGCTAAGCCAATGGCCGACCATGCGGGGGTCGACAGTGGGTATTCCATACCTGCTTGGGGGTGATGGAATTGATCTGGGTCATCCAATCATGCTTGTGGATTTGGATGATCTGCGATCATATCCGGTCGATACTGACCAGTCTGGATGCTCAATCGGGCTAGTATAACACACCGAGAGGGGCTCAATCGGGCTAGTATAACACACCGAGAGTCAGCATGTACGGTTATTTCGTACATGGTTTCATTATAATGCTTGGAGGTTCGTGTTGCTCTGTAAGAGTAACACTCAGTCGTCATGCCGCACTGATAATGAGTACAGGAAATACAAGGCTGATTGCGCATTAATTAATAATGTTAGAAATTCACAGGGTATATGGGATTATTGCTACATGCTCCAACCTGGATGAATTTCGTGTATTCACAGAATGGGATTGTTGCCACATGCTCCATTCTTGGTGAATTAAGTGAGGGAGTATCCAACACTTATTAATGGCTTTATCTTTTACAAGATGTCAGCGCATAGTTTTTCTGGTTTTTACAATTTTAACCTTAAATGAAAATCCACCATCAACAGTAACAAAGCATTCAATATTCACCGTTAGATGAAAAACCTGATTCAACCAAGCTAATATCTTTCAACCGTTAGATCGAACTTAGCTTGTTACACACAAATGAAATGTACCCTCATTTAGGTTTATGTAACCGTACCTAAACGTGTACACCAGGTTGGTTCACAGATAGTTAACTGAGGTTAGCCATATGATTACTCTCATATCAACCTTATTCATCTTAACCATAACTAGTTCAAATGACTCAAATGAAACTAGTTAAAGAGTTGTTCAATTATATAGAAGACCCAATCGAAACCAAATCGGTTTGATTCACTTGAATCAATCATGAACATTATAGCCACGGTTTGCAAAGATTGCATTCCTTATGATTTAAATGTTTAAGTCCATGAACTGAACGATTTGACAAAGTAACCAGCTTGAGTATGCGTACTTAAGCAACCAGATTTTGAGTTTGTAAAGTTTCCAAACTTAGCAGAAATTTCGGTTCAAAAACATCCGTCAGTACGCATACTTAAGGTGACTAGTTTAGGAGTTTGTAATCGGGTACGCATACCTATCTTGTCTGCTTCACCAATTTCGTATACACACGTATGCATACTCTTGGTTCCCGGATTATGGGTTTATACACTAATGTGCGAACACACTATATATGCTTATATCCAAAGATGGTTACATCTCCAACTCTTTATTTCAATCATTGAAACATTCTTCTATAATGACAATAGCCGTTTTCACACACTATTAGCATCAAAGCAATTTTCAAGATATTGAAATAATCATTATCGAAACATTCCAAGCCTACATCAAATGATTGTATCACACAAACCATGTAAGATGTTACACGGCAATTTTCTCATGATATAAGATGAACTTGGTCGAAGCAAAAGCTTACCAACACACATTTCAAGAAATATGTAAGCGAGATATACTCAGCTCGAAATCTCAAATGTGTATAGAGAAAACTATATCGTAACACGACTTATATCTCAATATAGGATATAGTAGAAATAGATTTTCCAAGTGATAGATGAGTTCAAGTCTCCACATACCTTTTGTCGAAGAAGTTCCACAAGCTCCCCTTAGTAGTTCTTCGTCTTCAAGAGATGAACGCCGAGAGATCTAAGCTCAACTACACTATCTATATCCTATTCCGAGACATCTATAAATAGGTGTTGATGGTGATTTTTAGATTAGGGTTAAAATCGTAAGACCTTGCATCTGATGTGACGTCACTCTGCAAGGAAACAGAGTCACGTGTGCTAAGCTCTCCACTGGCATACTTATTGAGCCGCTCAATACACTTACATGAAATTGTTTATGGGTGAAAACTATTTCTGTCGGTTTTGGTAATTTGGGGTGTGTGGATGAGAAATGAGTCTAAACCTTAAACAAATGCACTGCACGGGAGTGCTTGTAGATTCGAGAAATCAATCTGTACAATTCTGGGCTAAACCAAGAAATGGCTGTTCCAGACTTGTTTCGGTCACAAAGTGAAGGAGATGGGGTTGATCTTAGGGAGGGAAACGAAGAAGGTGTTGATATTGTGAAGGTGTTGGCTATTTATGACTTGTATCAGAAAGCTGAACTGGCTTGCAGAATGTAAGCTATCAGTTCCGGTGTTTGAATACAATTGTATCAACACTTGCCTCTGTTGTCTTGACTTGCCTTGCTCTATCTTTGTAAATAGGAGGAGAACCTATTTATACAAGTCATTTGAGCCTTATTCACGTCTCTCGTGGGAAATGGAGGAAATGGAGTGATGGAGTAGTAGAGTTGTGTGTTAGTGTTACACGACCAGTCTTGCCCACTTCTCCTGTCATCTATAACCGTCCATGACTCCCAGACACGCTTTTGTGATGGCGCGTTGCACGCTGTAAATCGCCAGACCAATACCCCAGTATGTATCCCCCAGTATGTGACATGATTGATGTCTCGAGTGTGTGGATCGTGGAACCCACAGAAAGTAGCATGTAATGCTAGATTAAATAACTAAGTTATTTAGGAAGTCGATACTTGTGAAGTACCGTATGTATTCTATGTGTTTCGCATCATGGTGTGGTAAAGTGACGGGTGGTGATCACCATAACGCCTCACTGACCAATTAACTCCTGACCAGGGTCGTATAACCAAGCCGGTGAAGTTGGACGGACGAGATTATCTTTGAGACACTCATCTGCGACCGTTGGTGGAATTAGGGTTTTTGAAGAGGTGCGCAAGCATCACTCTTCAGCTTGGTCGAATCCAAGCTTGGGATACAATTTTGGCAGGGCCGATCATGCATGTGTGTAGACAACATGACGGTGTAGGCGCCCATACCTCATTGTCTCATGAAAGTGTGATCCGGGCCACTCAATTTATCCCGGCGAGGTTGAGTGGTCGAGATCAATTTGCAAATGTAAATCTGGTGCCGCAAAGCCGCGCATCATGCCCATTTCGGGCGCGCGTTTCAAGACGACCAAGCCTAGTCGGTCTTGGCCGATCATCCGCGTGCATATGGTGGGATGGTGTACACGCCTGTACTTCATTGTCCCATAGAAACATGATCTAAGCCACTCAATTTGTCCGGCAAATTTGAGCGGTCGAGACTGGTTTGTGGTTGTGAAGTGTGACCACGCCTAGCTTGGGCGTGCGAATCGAGGTGTACAACCAAGTTTGGTCGTGGCCGATCGGGTGTGGAGATAGTTGGGCCCGTAGTGATCGTGTTGATACTTACCGGACTTGCTTAGTCTATTCCCGGACCCTTCATCCGAGCGGGGAGAAAAGGGACGCTCGTGATCGCGACACAAACCCTAATTAGGTTTTGTCGGCCGTGTGTCATACTCAGTTTGGGGCGCACGAATCAAGACGACCAACCATAGTTGGTCCCGACCGATCGATCGAGTATGTAGGCGGGCCCACGGTGTTTGTGTTGACATGCTCGGGCCCTTTGAATCTACATCTACATCCTCCATCTATGTCTGCGAAGATGGATGGTTGAGACCCTCCATCTACACCCTTTGAATCTACATCTACATGTAATGTGCCGCAAACCCTAATTTAGGGTTTTTCGTCCATACCGCTTTCCGGTTTGGACGGTTTGGAAAGCTATGCCACCCTTTTGGGGAGGCCGACCATGCGAGGCCCGCGTTGGGTCGGTGATGAATATTATAATACCCGCTTGGGGGTTATGGAGCCAATCCAAGTCATCCAATCATCTTCGGTGAAGTTGGATGGTCGTGACCGTTTCTGAGACTAATATGGACAATCCAGATTCAAATATGCTCAATCGGGCTAATATAACACACCGAGAGATGTATGCTCAATCGGAATAGTATAACACACCGAGAGTTGTATGCTCAATCGGGCTAGTATAACACACCGAGAGTTGTATGCTCAATCGGGCTAGTATAACACACCGAGAGTTGTATGCTCAATCGGGCTAGTATAACACACCGAGAGTTATAGCTTGTACGGGTATTTCGTACATGCTTCATTATTAATTCTAGGAGGTTCGTGTTGCTCTGCTGATAACAACACTCACTCGTCATGCCACACCGGTAATGAGTACAGGAAATACAAGGTTGGTTATGCATTAATTAATAATGCTGTAAATTCACATGGTATATGGGATTGTTGCCACATGCTCCAACCTGGATGAATTTCGTGTATTTAATTCACAAAATACTGGGATTGTTGCCACATGCTCCATTCTAGGTGAATTTGTAAAGTGAAGAAGTATTCATCACTCATTAATGGCTTTATCTTTTGCAAGATGTTAGCGCATAATTTGGCTTTTACAATTTTAGCCTTAAATAAAAATCCACCATCAACATTAAGTCCCCTGCCTAGCATGTAATGGTTACACAATTGTGGGGTAGGCATGAGATGGTGACAGTTAAAGACAAAACTTATGAGACAAAGTTAGATGTTACCAGGAGAGACGGGTCATCCTGTCCTTGGAGCATGTCACGTTCAAGAGGCTTCCAGGCGAGTGTTCCCCTAGCATGATGTCGGTCTTGCCTGCTTCGATGGACTGTTACGCCTGTTTCGTTCGTGGGGCTACTGCACCTTCTTGATCGAACGTGGGCTTGATGTGCCTGTTTTGGTTAGTCGTGGGTTCGCTGCATCTGCTTGATCGAACGTGGGACCCGATGTAAGCATGCTTGATTCGAACATGGGCAGATGTGCATGCTTCGATCAAACGCGGGACCACCGTGTACATGTTTCAAACGTCGGCCATGTCCTGTGCCTACTTTGACCGTACGGTTGATGTACTTGCTCGAGTGTCATCTTGCTACTTCGACCAAACACCGACCCAGCCTAGCTTGACTAAACACCGGACTTGATGCTTTGACCAAACATCGGCTTTCTTTGTTTGCTTTGCTCGAACGTGGGACCTGTGTGAGCAAGCTTGTTTTTTTTAAAAAAATGAACCTTGTGTGCTCAAATGTAAATGTGGGTCCTGTAGAAAGCGTTGAAGCTTCTGGAGAAGGCCCGGGAGAGCGTTGAAGTGTTGGAGCTGAAACGCCTTCTTATGGAGAGAGAGCTTTAACCGGGGACGACCGTGTGCGCTTCGACCAACTGGGGTTGGGATCAAGTGGGACCCGCCGCGTGCCTGACTGAACATCGACCCTGTGTTTTGACTAAAAACCAGCCCTGTTGCGTGCGCCCGTTTTATTCGAATACCAGCCTTGTGACTTTGATCAATACCAGACTTGAAACTTGAGAAATACCGGACTTGTGACTTGATCAATACCGGACTTGTGACTTGATCAACACTGGACTTGAAACTTGAGCAATACCGGACTTGTGACTTGATCAACACCGGACTTGTGACTTGATCAACATCGGACTTGAAACTTGAGCAAAACCGGACTTGTGACTTGATCAACACCGGACTTGAGACTTGAGCAATACCGGACTTGTGACTTGATCAACACCGGACTTGAGACTTGAGCAATACCGGACTTATGACTTGATCAACACCGGACTTGAGACTTGAGCAATACCGGACTTGTGACTTGATCAACACCGGACTTGAGACTTGAGCAATACCGGACTTGAGACTTGAGCAATACCGGACTTGTGACTTGATCAATACGGACTTGTGACTTTATCAACACCGGACTTGAGACTTGATCAATACCGGTGTTTGGACCCAATACCAGCCTCGTGTACTCCAACGTGAATGTGTGTTCTGTCGTGTGTGACTACACATCTCACGCGTTTTTATACAAGTACTGACTCATGTCTTTTATTATAGAATGAAGAAAAGAACTCATGTTGAGATGTCTTCTGGGGATAATGCTGGTGCCAAGTCAGGAGGTGTTAACAGCTTCAATGATATGCCGAATATTGATGATGGGTTGTTCACCGCGCCCTTTCAACTATATGAAAATATCCGTTCCACAAGATAACCCTTCTCCTATCGACTTCAAGGTTTTTCATGCTCCACTGGGCCCTCATGAAGGATGGATGAGACGTATGTTGAGCAATGAGTACATCAAAGATAACTTGACCAGAGCGCAGATTATTGATGCAACTTGAGTGTTGAAACGGCTCGAGAGGATGTTAAAGTGGTTTCTGGTGCGAACGTTGAGGTGGATCCTGGAGAGAGTGTTGAAGAAGGATTCTGAAGCGAACGTGGGTCCCAGAGAGAGCGTTGAGGTGGCTCTTGAATAGACCATTGAAGCAGCTTCTGCTAGAGGGAGCGTTGAAGTGTTTCCCTCTTCAGTTCGATTTACCCTTGCGAATTCCATGCTTCTTGACTGACCATCTCTCTCATGTTTGAAGAATTCCTTGATTGACGGTGAAGGAACTTCATGCGAGCCTCGGTCCCCAAGCGTGGTTTACATGGTTTGTTCGTAGTGGTTGTTGTTGAGCCAGATATGAATATCTTGGACATTGTTTCATCATTGTGGGAGTCGTGCATGTGGTACTAGAGTTGGAGTTGACGGACGCGCAGGATGTTGTATTTCGGTGGTTTTCCTCTTGCTGCTTCAGGGAACTGCTTACAGAAGGTTGAAGGTTGTATCGCCTGTTGGTGAGATATATGCCCCTACAAACATTATGAGGCTCTTCATTACTGCGGCGAGGCCTGGTTCTTTCTATCAGGGCATATGTTGTTGTATATGAGCGTAGCTCTAGAGGATGACCAAAAGCGCGGATTCTCCAACATAGCATGATAGACATGTACCACTATCTCGATAAAGTGACTCGTCTGGATCTTGTTCAACCACTGTCTGATAGAGTGACTCGCTTGGGATCTTGCTCGATATGACGCGTGGACATTGTTATCTTCTTGAGGTCGCTCCTTGAGGTATCGGCTCCAGTGGAAGATTGCCGTGATAGAGCGTTGATGCGTTGCACCGGCATTCTTTAAACCAAATGGCAAAGTATGGTATAATAAAAATTTCCGAGAGGAGTTCGAAAAGCTATCTTACTTGCATCATGCTCGTACATCCTTATCTGGTTGTAGCCGCTACATCCATCCATGGAGGAGAACATGCCGTGTCCGCTGGTCGCATCTACTAACATGTCGATGTTAGGTAAAGGAGGATCGTTTTGGAGCAAAGACTGTTCAAGTCTCTCGAAGTCCGTGCAACACCCGATCTATCCATTTTCCTCATGTCCGGACTACTGTTTGTTTAACCGACTTGGATCCGGGTATGACATGTAGATGATGGGTGACCAATTTTCATCTAAATCCGGCATTTCTTCATATCTACAAGCGAATATGTCCTGGTACTCTTTGAGAAGTTCCACGAGCTTCATGCGTTTATCCGCACACAAGGTTGAGTGATGGAGATAGGCCTAGGATATTCCTCAACGATTTTAATCTCATCGGTTGTGGAGTTGGTGCCATCTTGCGGTTTGTTGTGGAGCATCTAGCACTTGTTCTTGTGGTTCGTTGATGTTGTAGCATTCCATTGGGTGGAGAGATCGGGTAACAGTCTCCCCGCTAATTGATAATGGCAAGTGTCGGTATACCGTTTTCCCTTTCGGGTCACGACTCACCACAAAAGTTCGTTCCCTCTTCGTGTGAACGTGGGTCGTGGCTTCACAGGATGGAGAAGAATGCTTCGTCAGCAAAGATGCATCGTGGGTTTTATCCCTCAATGATGCAAGCCGGTCTTCTTCCTGAATTGACGCCCACGTGGGGAGTGGGACGCAACGAACTTGTCGATTCTTTCGCATGAGCTTCGCCGTATGTCTTTGGTTTAGTTTCCCTTGAAGTCCGTAATTGTGGTAGGCTTCCGTACGACCTTGCCCGGGAGAACCTTGGATGTCCCGAGAGTCTTGAGAGTAATCACATTCGAAGACGCTCCCGTGTAGATAAGGGCCGTCTTGACTCGAATCCTTGATGCGTGCGGTGACATGTAGGGCACGGTCGTGACCTTCCTCTGGTTGATTGCAGCAAAACGTCTTTGCGCGCTGATTCTTCGAGAGGTGTGAAAGTTCGCATAAACTTTCCACTAGAAAAACCGCTTTCCGATCCACCGGCCTCTGGTTCATAGTGAAACTATTGACTTGAGGAGGATCGTTGTGAGGATCAGTCTCCAGTGTAAGAGTCTCCATGACAGGACCGCTCATATCTGATGTCGCTTCTTTGATCAAGTCCATGGAGGTCCGCACCGCTGAAGTACCTTCTCCGGTGCGTTGAATGCGTTCCTTTTTTGCTCCGGGGCTGTCGCGGCTCTTGTGGCAATCGATCGTTAATGTCTTAAGAAAAGTGAGTACCTCTTTACGAGTTGCGGCCATATCCGTTTGAGTCTTAGCAAGAACTTCATGCTTCTCCATCAAGTCTGCGCAATGGTAATGGGGGATGGTCCTCCTCAAATCTGCAATCGATAAGTTAATGTCTTAAGAAAAGTGAGTATCTCTTTTCGGGTGAAAACTATTTCGCGGTTTTGGTAATTTGGGGTGTGTGGATGAGAAATGAGTCTAAACCTTAAACAAATGCACCGCACGGAGTGCTTGTAGATTCGAGAAATCAACTGCATACAATTCTCGGCCTAAACCAAGAAATGGCCGTTCCGGACTTGTTTCGGTCACAAAGTGAAGGAGATGGGGTTGATCTTAGGGAGGGAAACGAAGAAGGTGTTGAGATTGTGAAGGTGTTGGCTATTTATGACTTGTATCGAAAGTCGAACCGGCTTGCGTAATGTAAGCTATCGATTCCGGTGTTTGAATACAATTGTATCAACACTTGCCTCTCGTTGTCTTGACTTGCCTTGCTATGTATTTGGAAATAGGGAGGAGAACCTATTTATACAAGTCATTTGAGCCTTATTCACGTCTCTCGTGGGAAGTGGAGGAAGTGGAGTGATGGAGTAGTGAAGTTGTGTATTAGTGTTACATGACCGGTTTGCCCACTTCTCCCGTCATCTCTAACCGTCCATGACTCCCAGGACACGCTCTTGTGATGGCGCGTTGCACGCCGTAAACCGCAGACCAATACCCCAAAGATGTATCCCCGGTTTGTGACATGATTGATGTCTCGAGTGTGTGGATCGTGGGACCCTGAGAAAGTAGCACGTAATGCTAGATTAAATAACTAAGTTATTTAGGAAGTCGATACTTGTGAAGTACCGTATGTATTCTATGCAGGTACTGCATCATGGTGTGGTAAAGTGACGGGTGGTGATCACCATGACGCCTCACTGACCAATTAACTCCTGACCAGGGTCGTATAACCAAGTCGGTGAAGTTGGACGGACGAGATTATCTTTGAGACACTCATCTGCGACCGTTGGTGGAATTAGGGTTTTTGAAGAGGTGCGCAAGCATCACTCTTCGATTGGTCGAATCCAAGCTTGGGATACAATTTTGGCAGGGCCGATCGTGCATGTGTGTAGACGACATGACGGTGTAGGCGCCCATACCTCATTGTCTCATGAAAGTGTGATCTGGGCCACTCAATTTGTCCGGCGAAGTTGAGTGGTCGAGAACAATTTGCAACAGAAATCTGGTGCCGCAAAAGCCGTGCATCATGCCCATTTAGGGCGCGCGTTTCAAGACGACCAAGCCTCGGGTGGTCTTGGCCGATCGATCCAAGCGTGCATACGGTGGGATGGTGTACACGCCTGTACTTAATTGTCCCATAGAAACGTGATCTAAGCCACTCAATTTGTTCGGCAAATTTGAGCGGTCGAGATCAGTTTGTGGTTGGGAAGTATGACCACGCCTAACTTGGGCGTGCGAATCGAGGTGTACAACCAAGTTTGGTCTTGGCCGATCGGGTGTGGAGATAGGTGGGCCCGTAGTGATCGCGTTGATACTTACCGGACTTGCTTAGTCTATTCCTGGACCCTTCATCCGAGCAGAGAAAAGGGACGCTCGTGATCGCGACACAAACCCTAATTAGGTTTTGTCGGCCGTGTGTCATACCCAGTTTGGGGCGCACGAATCAAGACGACCAACAATAGTTGGTCCCGACCGATCGATCAGGTATGTAGACGGGCCCACGGTGTTTGTGTTGATATGCTCGGGCCCTTTGAATCTACATCTACACCCTCCATCTATGCCTGCGAAGATGGATGGTTGAGACCGTTTTGCGATACATGTAATGTGCCTCAAACCCTAATTTAGGGTTTTTCGTCCATCCGCTCGGGGTTTGGACGGTTTGGCAAGCTATGCCACCCTTTGGGGGAGGCCGACCATGCGGGGCCGCGTTGGGTCGGTGATGAATATTCTAATACCGCTTGGGGGTTATGGAGCCAATCCAAGTCATCCAATCATCTTTGGTGAAGTTGGATGGTCGTGACCATTTCGAGACTAATATGGACAATCCAGATTCTAATATGCTCAATCGGGCTAATATAACACACCAAGAGATGTATGCTCAATCGGGCTAGTATAACACACCGAGAGTTGTATGCTCAATCGGGCTAGTATAACACACCGAGAGTTGTATGCTCAATCGGGCTAGTATAACACACCGAGAGTTGTATGCTCAATCGGGCTAGTATAACACACCGAGAGTTATAAACAGACGGGTATTTCGTACATGCTTCATTATTAATGCTAGGAGGTTCGTGTTGCTCTGCTGAGAACAACACTCACTCGTCATGCCACACCGGTAATGAGTACGGGAAATACAAGGTTGGTTATGCATTAATTAATAATGTCAGTAAATTCACAGGGGTATATGGGATTGTTGCCACATGCTCCAACCTGGATGAATTTCGTGTATTTAATTCTCGAGACATCTTGGGATTGTTGCCACATGCTCCATTCTAGGTGAATTAGTAAAGTGAAAAAGTATTCATCACTCATTAATGGCTTTATCTTTTGCAAGATGTTAGCGCATAATTTTGGCTTTTACAATTTTAGCCTTAAATGAAAATTCACCATCAATAGAAATTTATCCAGACCGGAGAATGTAGCAACCGTCCCCAGATGTTCTCGTGGAATTTCGGCGCCTCGCGTATATTCACTTAATATAAGTTCCTTTGAATGCCTTCTATGCTATGTTCTCTCGGCTGAACCCATAATGTTGATATGTCATGACGATTTGTGTTCACTCAGCAGAGTATCATGAATCTCCAAGTATCAAGGATAAGGTCTTTGCATAAGGTATTCGAATCAGAAAAGCATGCTGCTCTCTGACAATGAACTTAAAAGAACTCTGTGTCAACACATAGAACTCAATCAATCGTCCTGACTAACTTACAGAAGTTAGGGTTTCGCCCCTCGCGCAATGTACCAGACCTTGCTCATCAAAATTAAGCCTAATTAATTAATCCGCCATGGATTAGAAGGTGCAGAACCTCGCCCAGAATAAGAAAACAGGGAGCCGAAGCAGCAAAGAGAGGCGTGGCTATGCCTTAGGCCAGCTAGCGCCATTAGCCACGCCCCGACCCTATTTTTCTCGACCAATCAGGTCGCTTTAAACTCGCAACACGCACACAAGTTGTGGCTGGGCCCATGCTTGCTGGCCCCACTTCTAATTGACCAATCAGAACGCGCCAAATCCGCCACACTCTCACCAGAAGTGTGGTCGCACCTTGTGTTTGGCCGGCCCCCTTTTTTGGCCAATCAAGTTGCTCTAAACTTGCCACCATACGTTAAAGGCCAAACACACCCTGCCACGCCGCCTTGCTAAACTGACAAGCCAAATGCGCCCTACCACAACAACATATCGGTCGGCATGCCAACATGCCACTCTACCGCGGAAACTTCGCAACATGCTACCTCGCAAACATGCCACTTCGTGGCAACCTGCCATAAATAGCCACCCACGACAATTCCTACTCCTATGGTTGTTTCCACACTATGGCCTTGCCATAGTTCCTTTGGCATAGCCATGGCGCCGTTTTCACAAAAGTAGCGCCATGCCGCAGCCGCGTGCCACGTATACTAATTAGGGTTTCGACATGCCAAACCCTAATTCGAGCAAATTGCTACCAAAGCCAAATAGCGTTTCCCAGAGCAATGGGATTGGCGTGGCAACAGGGCCAACCTTGCCACGCCACATGTGAGTCCGACTCCATGGCGCCAAAACCAAGCCTTGGCCACGCCAAGCCCTGATTCTTCCACGGCGCCAAAACCAAGCCTTGGCCACGCCAAGCCCTAATTCTTCCACGGCGAATTCTTCCACGACACCTTGGCCACGCCAAGCCCCAATTCTTCGATGGCACCTTGGCCACGCCAAGCCCTAATTCTTCCACGGTAACTTGGCCACGCCAAGCCCTAATTCTTCCACGACGAATTCTTCCACGGCGCCAAACCCTAACTT
The DNA here is from genome assembly GCA_023531295.1 of Papaver armeniacum. Taxonomy (NCBI): domain Eukaryota; kingdom Viridiplantae; phylum Streptophyta; class Magnoliopsida; order Ranunculales; family Papaveraceae; genus Papaver; species Papaver armeniacum. The sequence continues at coordinate 269,269 of JAJJWW010004403.1, forward strand.
TGGCCACGGAGCCAATTTTAGCTTTGGCCATACCGCAACATCACCGGCATACCGCTATGCCACGAATACGCCATTGGCATGCCGCTATGCCATGGCTACATCACTGGCATGCCATTAGCATGTGGATGACGCCATTTCGCTATACAATAAGATGTGGCCATAATCAATGGCCATCCTTCTTCATGAGATGCAATCTCAGCCATCCAAGTTCGCTACCGAACTGATAGACTTGTGGCAACTCTTAGGCGACCAACCGCCTAAACCCAATGACCATGGATACGCCAGGCGCAACTTACACCATCGTGCCACTGGCGTGCACAAGTCATGCCGCAATGTCACTGCGCCATTGTCAGGCGCCAACACAAGGTAGCCACAATCAACGGCTACCCTTATTCATAAGATGCGATCTCGGCCATCGAAGTTCGCCACCAAACTGTTAAGCTCGCGACAAGTTTTAGGCGACTAGCTAAAACGAGCCTAGCATCACATGCTATTTACCTGCGGCAAGCCTCTCGATTTTAACTTGCCACACGTAGCAAAGTGCTACATGTTTTCCACGAAAACACTCGAGACATCAAAATATGTCATAAACTGGGGGATGCTCATCAGGGTATTGGTCTGGAGGTTTACAGCGTGCGACGTGCAATGCGCCCGTTACAAGAAAGTGTCATGAAGTGGGATAATTAGTGGTGGTGAAAAGTAACGGTGTAAACAATTCATTTCCTTCATCATGGAAGTGTAATGACTGGCGGCTACACGAATTCACTTCCCTCTTCATTGAAGCATAACGTCTAACAGTTACACGTTACTCTTTTCTTCCACCACTCAATCGTTTCCACTTCCTACGAGACCAAGGTACGTTTCACTATGACTTTTATAAATAGGTATCACCTATTTCCACCAAACGACAGGTTTTTGGTTAGGAGAACAATACAACATCCATAAATCATCTGATAGTTTTTCATCCAGTTAGCCAGTTCAACTTTCTGATACAAGTCACAAAACGCCCACACTTCCAGAATCAACTCTTCTGGTCTCAAAACTTTCTTTGATTCCCTCCCTAAGACCAACCCTTCTCCTTCACTTTGTGACCGAAGCAAGCCTGGAACGGCCATTTCTTGGTTTAGGCTAGGATTGTACAGATTGATCTCTTGAATCAAAAGTACTCCCGTGCAGTACATTGTTTAGGGTTTAGATTCGTTTTTCACCTATACACACCCAAAAATTACCAAAATCAGCAGAAACGGTTTTCACCCTCAAACAATTGGCGACCACAGTGGGAGATTAATCTCTCGGTTACAATATCAATTTCCTAATTCCCGATTTTATCTTTCAACTCCGATCTCAAGATGGTAGAACTCAGGTCAGGATCGGCAACAAACCCCGAGAACATTGGCGCCGAAATTATTCTCGGCATTAACGTTTCTCCCAGTGGTGCTAATATGCCACTTGTCAACACCAACAATATGGAGAATGTTCCTTCAGGTGTTACACCTCCAATCACCAGAGCCAGAGCCTCTGCCGCGGAAAATGCTACTTCGGGTGTTACACCTCCAATCACCAGAGCCAGAGCCGCTGCCGCCGCTCCCAATATTTCGTTAAGTATGACACCTCCAACCGTCACCAGAGCCGCAGCTACTCCGCCGTCAGGACGAGAAACTGGAGGAATCAGAGGTAGTCGACCCTATATTACTATTCTTGATTTGATGGAAAGATGGGGAGGTTCTCGCTAGAGCTCAGACGGACATGGCCTCGACTCATAAGGAGGTACTTGTTTTTCTCAAGACACTAACAGAGAGGCTACCACAAGAATCGCGCCAGCCAGAACCAATGAGGAACACCTCCGATACCCCTGGCGCCAGCACCTCAACAGGGCGCACCTTTGTAGGTGAAAAGATTCGCCCAGGAACTCCAGCGGAAGGAAATCAACCGTCCAATTTTGTCACACGAGAATATTTGGAACGACTTCTCCGAAACCGAGACAAAAGCGATTTCATGGACATACATCGGCATCAACCTCCGTATCCTCCAGAAATACAAAGAATTCCTCTTCCAAGGGGTTACTCTTTCCCTCAATTCTCTCTGTATGACGGCACTTTGTAATGCACGTGAACATGTCTCTCGATTCTTGGAGTCCCTGGGGGAGCACGAATACAATCATGTTATCCGTTTGAGGGAGTTTTCGAAATCACTTACTCGAAGAGCATACACATGGTACAACAGCATTACGCCAGGCAACATCTTCAATTGGTCTGACATGGTTGCGGATTTCTACAAGAAGTACTTCTTTGTATCTGAGCAAATTACCTTCTCAGATCTAGGAAGGATGTTCCAACGAAAAAACGAACATCCGAATGATTTCGTCAAAAGATTCAGAATTCAAGCGCTAGATTGTCATGACCCAACGTGACCGAACGACAATTGGTGGATTCTTGCATCAATGGGATGATTCCCATCTACCGCGCTTTTACAAGAGAATCTGCGATTCTAGACATTCTCACGAACTTCATGAAGCCGCAAAACGGTCGGCACACAAACACCAACGTTGTTGGAAAGAACTGTGCCAACTTAAACGAGGACGCACGTGAAACTCTAGGAAATAGACGCCTCGTCAATAAGCAATACAACACTAGTCCCCCTCTCGTGAGCGTGGTAGACGAAGGAGGAAAAAGAAAGGCTCCAGCAGCAGTAACAAAGAATCCAAACGCGCAGCGCCAGCGCGACAGGCAGGTCCGTCACGGAAGACCACCGCTAAAGCTCCCATGCGACATCAAGAAGCTGGAGAAAACGTCTTGGATTTCCCGTTCCCAATCGAGGAAGTGATTGAACTCTTGGAAGCATGGATCCAAGATGACGCCACCGAGACTACCTCCTACCATACGCCCACCAACCGACGCGGAAATGGCAAACCCCAAATATTGTTGCTACCACAGATTTGTCCACCACTCGACCAAAGGATCGCAATAAGCTAAAGCATATCTTCAAAGAAAAGATAAAAGCAAGGGAGATTCGATTTGGGCAATGAAGGAGTTCACAGAGATCCACTTCTAGTCAGGAGTTGGAGGTCTCTAGGGACTCTGTACACGCGACTGTGCAATCCATGATGCAGCATGTGTGCGAAATTCTCTATCTCTCCAAGACACAACGTCAAGATATCTTCACAGCCCTTAACCGTGTTGTATCGAGCAAGCGACTCTTTCCTACTGAAGAAACCACGCCACCCAAACTCTCTCGGGAAGCGGTACTGGAAAATACAATCGGGGGCTGTTGACCACGGTTTACCTGAGGGACGCCGAGATCGACAACACATTAATCGACGCGGCCTCTGACTTCAACATCGTTACCATCAAAACTCTGAGATCTGCGGGAGTTTCAAGCGGAGAGGCTACCCGTTCCCCAACCATGCGCATATGGCTACATCAACCTTGAAATCAAGGTGGGAGACACTCTAACACATGGCAAATTCCACATCGTCAAAGAATCCTCAAATTACGACATGATTCTGGGGCGCGCATGGGTACACATCAACAAAGCGAAGTTAAGAGCATCCCCTCTGCCGATGACGGTACCCGAAAGAATTTCCAACAAGCGTTCCAACTTGGAAGATTACATGTTGTCGTATCAACAACTTACAATGTAACTCAATTCCCTGGAGAAATCCCGTCGACGTTCATCCGCAGATTCCGAGCACAAGTAAGCCTGATTAAACAACCCTTTCTGCACCCAATCACCTCTCCTCTTGGCTAGGCGTGGGGACTCGTCCGATTATCAACTCAGGCGTCATTAGGAGATGTGAATGGGACGTTGGGCCTTTCAAGCACTTTGTCAAAAATCTGGAAGCGGTTACATCCAAAGATGACGAGCTCAAAAATCAAGTGGTTGCGCACCGCCTAAACCCGTTTCAAATTGGAGATTTGGTAGTCAAGACGACCTCGTTTCAAGTTGGAGATATAACAGTGAAGATAGCCTCTTGAACCGATCCGCCTAAAGGAAAGGAAGACGAGCCATACCTGGTGGCGGATGTTATCTTGGGCGGTTACTGCAAACTCATCAATACCAAAAAATTGGAAGGTGTGACGATTCACTCGCGATGGCTCAAACCCTTCAATACCTAAAGCGTTGTGCTACCTTCACCTCCAGCGTTATCCTTTCATCATTTCCTTGACATTTTTCCCTTTTCACGCAATGATTGTAACTTCTCTAAAATGGTTGCACCGCTTTGCATTCATAAGTAGAGTTTTCAATTTCAATTAAAATAACATCTTTCCTTAAAAAGTTTCCCAAATCATCTTAACGGAAAAATAGTGAGAGTCACTACCCGACGATTGAAAACCATAGAAACCAAACCACCACAAAAATATATATCCAAAAGTACAGAAGAAGGGAATATGCAAGCGTTTGAGGGTGAAAACGATTTCTGCTAATTTCGGTAATTTCGCGTGAGTGGGTGAGAAACTGAGTCTAAACCCTAAACAATGTACTGCGCAAGGAGTACTTTAGATTCGAGAGATCAATCTGTACAAATCCGGCCTAAACCAAGAAATGGCCGTTCCAGACTTGCTTCGGTCACAAAGTGAAGGAGAAGGGTTGGTTTTAGGGAGGGAAGCGAAGAAAGTGTTGAGACCAGAATAGTTGATTCTGGAAGATTAGTTGTTTGACTTGTATCAGAAAGTGAAATCTAACAAATGGGAAAGCTAGCAAGTGGTTTCTGAGTGTTGTATTCTCCTGACCCAAAACCTATTGTTTGGTAGAAATAGGTAAGACCTATTTATACAAGTCGTAACATAACGTACTGGGTCTCGTAGAAAATGGAAACTAATTTGAGTAAAGTGGAAGGAGGTGATAAATGGGTAACGCCTGGAATTGATTTTCCATAATGAAAGGAGCGTTTCACCATTATTCCTTGTATTTACTAACTGACTCATTCTTATAACACTTTCATATAACGGGCGTAGTCTACGCCGCACGCTGTAAACCGCCAAACCAATACCCTTTATGAGCATCCCCAGTTTGTGACATGTGTTAGATGTCTCGAGTGTTTTCATGGGAAAACGTGTAGCATGGTGTTACATGCGGCATGGTGGCATGCCAATGGCCATGGTAGAGTCGGTATGGCTTTGCCATAGAATATGCGCGGCCAAAATTAGGGTTTGGGTGCAAACCGTGATGCTTTGGCTTTGGGTTGAAAGTTAGGTGGCGGACTTGAACGGTCGAGATCTGCATCTCAGAGGGAAGGATAGTCGTTGATTATTGCAACTCTCCGCTTTTTAGCGACCCGGCGTTGAGCATGGCTTTGCCATAGAGTAGGCGCGACCAAAATTAGGGTTTAGGTGCAAACCGTGATGTTTTGGCTTTGGGTCGCAAGTTGCCATGCGTTAGGTGGCAAACTTGGATGGTCGAGATCTCATCTCAAAGGGAAGGGTAGTCGTCGATTATTGCAACCCTTCGTTTGTAGCGCCCGGCGTTGAGCATGGCTTGGTCATAGAGTAGCGCGGCCAAAATTAGGGTTTAGGCGCAAACCGTGATGTTTGGCTTTGGGTCGCAAGTTGCCATGCGTCGGGTGGCGAACTTGTGTGGTCGAGATCCGCATTTCAAAGAGAAGAGTAACCGTTGATTATTGCAACCCTTCGTTTGGTAGCTAGCGGCATATGGCCGGCAAGCTAGGATTTTAGTGTAGTTAGGCGCCAAAAGTTTAGGGTCTTGGCGTAGTTTTGGCCACAAGTTGCCACGTGTTAGCCGGTGACCTTGGGACGGTTAAGATATGCATCTTAGATGTAAAGGTGGCCGTTGATCGTTGCAACCCTTTGTTTTGTCGGCCCGGTGACGTGAAGGAAAGGATGGCATGGTATATGCGCGGCCAAAACTTGGTTTTAGTGCAAACCGTGGTATTTATCTTTGGGCCGCAAGTTGCCACGCATTAGCTGGTAACCTTGGACGGTTAATATCTGCATCTTAGATGGAAAGGTGGCCGTTGATCGTTGCAACCCTTCATTTTGGCAGCCAATGATGTGAAGGAAAGGTGGCATGGTATAGGCGCGACCAAAACTAGGTTTTAGTGCAAACCGTGGTATTTGGCTTTGGGCGCAAGTTGCCATGCGTTAGGTGGTGAACTTGGATGGTCGAGATCGCATCTCAAGGAGAAAGGTAGTCGTTGATTATTGCAACGCTTTGTTTTGGCATGGAGAAGTGGCTGGCATGGTTTTCCATTGGCACGGTAGAGCGGCGGGGATAGTTGGCATGCCTTGGCGCAGAGACGTGGCTGGCATGGTTTGCCATTGGCACGGTGGTGCGGCTGGCATGGTTGGCATGCCTTGGGGCAGAGACGTGGCTGGCATGGTTTTTCATTGGCACGGTAGTGCGGCTGGCATGGTTGACATGCCTTGGCGCAGAGACGTGGTGATGGTTTATTTTCAATGATGTTGTAGTAAGAAGGTTCTTTTAAGACTTGTGAAAGCAGATATATTTTAGACTTAATTTAAAACAAAAATCTAACAAATTCAAAATAAAGTTTTGTGAAAATTATGGAGAGACCGAGGTTCGGGATTTCACCATTCACCAAAATTCATGTGATTTAATGTTAATGTTTATCATGCAATTCTAGACAATATAACTCCAATCAAAAGAAATTGTGATTCTAATCTTTGCCTAAATTAGATTTTCAAAACATCAATTGTTAATCGCAAGCATGAAGTATCAAAAGCCCTAAACTAAGCATACTTCATCAAGAGAAAACACAACTAATTAATAAAAATCATTTACTCAATTTTCATTCGGTGCAAATAATCATATAAAAGAATTGCATAAGTAAATTTAAATAAATTTTACCACATAACTTTTGGAAGAATGGCTTCCTCCATCGCCCGGAGGTTAGGGTCTAGCTCATCATGTTGAAAACACGCTCAAAATCCATTTTTATTGCTCAAAGGAGGTGTACAAATGATGAAATGGAGAAAAACTATTAAAAACCGGGTTTGTAACAATTATATTTGTTACAAAACCGAATCATAAAGTAGTACGATAAGAACGATTTGTCGTTGTTCTTGTGGAAGAAACGACCGCCCGTTGTGCGTCATATGTTCTTCGAAATTATAGCGCCTCTGGTAGTCTTTTTGTTCTTCAAGCGGCGCAGAGATGATGATTCTGCAACTCGACTTTCTGAGCTCGTAATGCTCTAAATCTCTCCCCCAAACTCTCCGTTCCCGCTCTGACCTCCCAGAACCTCTTTTTATACTCAACAGGCACCAAAATCTCACGCTATTAACTCCAAAATCTTCTTGCATGACGATAATATTCTCGGGAATATTTTGTGTATCTGCAGCTGTTAATTCCGGAAGTAAATTATCTTCTCACTAGCCTTCCTTCTATCGAGCACACTCCACCACATTTCGGTAACAAATTGAACACTTTCTCGACATACGCCAATCACATACAAACCCGTGAGTATCTCCCTTTAAAACGTGACTTTCTGCTTTTCTTCTAACTCGGGTTCTAGTCAATTTGGGTTTAAACAAACGACTATACCAGCCCGTTTAGTCCTAAGAAGTAAACCCAATCAATTTTAGCCTTTTAGTCTCTCTAAAACTAGATCAAAATCCCAACCCTATTTCGGTTCTCGTGCGCCATTATTTCGCCAAAAAACAGCAATTTGAAATGTTGAAGATGGTGTCCCCCTAACCAAACCGGGGGTGCGAATAGCAGTGCCCAACTCGAGGTGCCCCTTAGTAAATGGGTTACCCCTTATCCAAAGTGGGAGTCCAAATAGCAAATGTCCTCTAGGGGTGTTCCGCGCAACTTTTAGCCGATTTTTCCAAAAATATTTATTTTCAAAAATACCTAAAAATACATAAAAACACAATATTAGTACAAAAATCGAGTTCAACAATACCAACACGAGGACAATTTAGACACAAAAAATGTGTCTATCAAATACCCCAAACTTATTATTTGCTAGTCCTCGAGCAAATTTATTCTAGAAAATAAAATCATTTGAACCCCTAGGTGGCCCTAGTGGCGGAGTGTTGTCTCCGGAGGGTTTGAGAGGTGTACCCACAAAACCATTACTCCAGGACCCTAGCTATCTACGCAGTAACCTTGGAAGGCACTAAAGAATCTCCTTGGTTGGCATACAATCATTGACTATAGGGGAAGTACCACGATGCGAAATTCCAATTGATGTACACGAGTTTGCACTCAAGCATACTAAAATTCATATATAAGTCACGAGCTCTACTCGGATAGTCACACTATGGACATCAATACCGGAGTCAAAACTAATCACATGGATAGATCGAGAAGATGGATATAGAGAAAAACATAGATGGTTTTGATGTTTACTAAGTGATCGATGTTTCCCGTATATCTCGTCTCAAGGCCTCCGCCAAAATGAACCTATCCTAATGGTGAGATACTAGGTGACTAATATCAACACACTTTGGCATATACAAGGGAACCAGTGGTCGATAATCCTAACTCTAGGTCAACACAACGGCATATACAAAGGTTCCAGTGGTCGACTTTATTGAATTTATTCCGGTTGGTCTAATGGTCTGGTCTCAATCAATTTTTTTTATTTTTTTATTTTTTTTTTCAACTTTTTTTTTTCACTTTTTCACTTTTTCACTTCACTTTTTTTTTTTTTTTTTTTTTTTTTTTTTTTTTTTTTTTTTTGCATCTCAATCACTCTAATTCACCCTAGCATTGGTAACAACTTGATTCGTGGGCCCCACCTAATCACTTAGAGAAACATAGTTTAAAAACAAAACAAAAAACAGAAGTGAAAAGGACTCAACGAGATTGGTGAAACTATCATGTTATTTATAACACCCGAGCTGTGCTTTTATGAATAGACTCTTTAGATGTTTCCATCTAATCAGATTGGTTCCTCAACTCCTACAACCAAGATGTTTCCATCCACTTAGATTGGTTAGTGCCGACCTTAATAAACATAAATTTCTAGGCTCTGGAGTTTAACAATGCAACTAAAAGTTTTTCCCATACCCCCAAACTTAAATCTAACATTGTCCTCAATGTTCTAAAGATAAAATTTAAAGCATGAACAAGGAGAAACTGTTACCATTTGAAGCAAAGAGATAAGGAAAGATATTACCGTGTCACATGAATGTTGGGTTACCTCCCAAGAAGTGCTAAGTTTAACGTCTTCAAATGGACTAAGAAAGGATTAGTCACCTCATAAAATCATAAAGTAATAGCCTAAAATTTACGTGGGTCATCAAAACCAAGTAGAGCTATCACAAGTAAAAGGAACGCAACATGCCCGGAAAATAAACAAATAAAGCACACTCTTGTCTAGTTTCTAGCTTAAGACAACTATATCTAGCTTGTGGTTGTGTTGGTCTCTATAACCGGGTGAGATAAAATATTTTCATGGGTTGGATTTCCTCGAAGCTAAGATCCAGGTTCGAAAGTTTTAAAGTCTCAGTAAAAACTCAAATAAGAACTTAGAAGCACATAATAATAACCTGAATAATTGCGGATCCTTAAAGTCAATCAGTTTTGAATCACACAATTGACCACGATGAAACTGGCGGTCAATCTTAAGCAAATGTGTCGATACTAATTTCCTAAAGTACTTAGGTTTAGTCTCAAAAACTAAATAATTGACACATCTCAAACTTATACGTTCCCACAATTGGTTGAAAAATATTTGGTGGGAACACAAAATCAATCTTGGTATCATAGCCTGGGTAAACCACATCAACCGAGAGGATGGGTTTCTAACAACCTAACTTCTTCCTGGACATTATTAGGGTTCTGGAGAACTAGTATGAAGGCAATCTGGCTCAATAGTTGAGGCACATATATCAAGTCCCAAGTGAGGGATCTCTACAAGAGCTAAAGGTAAAGCACGGGGAGAATGATAATCACCCCCAAACTTAGAGTTTTGGGTGTCTCTAGATAGACTATCTACAATTTCCCTAATTTCTAGATCATCGGAATCCTGAAAATGGTCAATTGCTTCTTCTAGGTTATAATCGGAAGGTGCATCCTCACTCATCATATTTGAAAGCTCTACGAGTTCATCTTCTTTGTCTAAGACTAATGTTTCTAAATCGTTAGACTCTAAAACAATGTTCTCGAATAAACTCTTTTCCTCAAAACTATCATCGGCTTCGTAATCATAAGGAAATACTACATCGTCTAAAACGGTGGTATCTCTAGTCAAATCCTCGTCCTTTTGAATAGGTGAATAATTATTAAAATTATTTGAATTTGAACTAGAAATATTATCATTGTAAAGCTCAATTGGAGTAACAAATTCCGATCACTATGCCTACATATTTGATTCTTCATCAAGATTATCCTCATCATAATCATCATAAGAGCATGAAAATGGTTGAACCTCATCTAAAGTAGTGTTACCAATTCTATCCTCGTCATCCTGATTATAAAAATTGTCCTCATTTTCACGGGTGATATTGGAAAGAATGTATTGGCAATCAAGAGTAATTCGAGCAATTCTTTCTTCCTTCTCTAACTCTAACCTACGTGTTGTCTCAGTAAACTCACGTGTTGACTCAGTTAACTTACGCGTTGACTCAAAGTATCCTACGTGCTTCATCTAGAGAAGAGGAATTATAGGAATTTTGCTCGTATGACCCGTGCGTGTGTGGATAGTAATTGGGCTCATCATGGTATGAGCCATAACCTTGAAAAGGCTGATGTTCCCAACCACTATTCACACTATGGTCAAAGTAGTAACGTCCATTTTGAAACTCAGTCGGATATTCGTTGTATTGGCTATTGTAATACAGTTCGACATTCTGTTGCGAGTGGGTGTGAGTTGTCACACAAAATAAAACCCACCGACACGAGGGATTCGTGGGTGGATAGAGTCTTACCTCCCGTACAGACGGGCGATGAACCGTTGAAGTCGACTCGGGCCACCGACTCTAGATGTCGATGTACGAACCCGAGGGGCCGAGACAAGATCGTGAATCGTCGTCCTTCCCTGCAAACAGTTTATATTTAATTTTTAACCCTTCCTTAGGGTTTTAAAAATAATGTCCAAGTCCAGAAAAATAAAGTCCAAAAAGTCCAAAAATAAAAGAAAAATTACAAAAATACAACCCTATTTACAGTTTCTAAAAATAAAAAAAAATAAAGTCTAAATAAACTAATTATGTACAAAATCTTCTTCACTCCTTGGACTCCTCTTTTCTTTCCTTCTTTGGCGATGCTTTCCTTTTATAGCACTTTATCTTTCCTCGTAGCTTCGCTCCAAATCTGAAAAGAATCAAAAGAATACCAAAGGCGTAAAAAACAACAAAAATAATAAAAAAAAAAATAAAACCTAAAAACAAATCTATACACAAGTCCGCGTCGGCGGCGCCAAAAATTGATGGTTTATTTTCAATGATGTTGTAGTAAGAAGGTTCTTTTAAGACTTGTGAAAGCAGATATATTTTAGACTTAATTTAAAACAAAAATATAACAAATTCAAAATAAAGTTTTGTGAAAATTATGGAGAGACCGGGGTTGGGTTTCACCATTCACCAAAATTCATGTGATTTAATGTTAATGTTTATCATGCAATTCTAGACAATATAACTCCAATCAAAAGAAATTGTGATTCTAATCTTTGCCTAAATTAGATTTTCAAAACATCAATTGTTAATCGCAAGCATGAAGTATCAAAAGCCCTAAACTAAGCATACTTCATCAAGAGAAAACACAACTAATTAATAAAAATCATTTACTCAATTTTCATTCGGTGCAAATAATCATAAAAGAATTGCATAAGTAAATTTAAATAAATTTTACCACATAACTTTTGGAAGAATGGCTTCCTCCATCGCCCGGAGGTTAGGGTCTAGCTCATCATGTTGAAAACACGCTCAAAATCCATTTTTATTGCTCAAAGGAGGTGTACAAATGATGAAATGGAGAAAAACTATTAAAAACCGGGTTTGTAACAATTATATTTGTTACAAACCGAATCAAGTATGTATAGTACGATAAGAACGGATCGCCGTTGTTATCTGTGGAAGAAACGACCGCCCCGTTGGCGTCATATGTTCTTCGAAAATTATGACTGCCTCGGTAGTCTTTTGTTCTTCAAAGAAGAAGCAGAGATGATGATTCTCCGCAACTCGACTTTCGAGCTCATGTAATGCTCTAAATCTCTCCCCAAACTCTCCGTTCCCGCTCCGACCTCCTAACCTCTTTTTATACTCAATGTGCACCAAAATCTCACGCTATTAACTCCAAAATCTTCTTGCATGACGATAATATTCCGGGAATATTTTGTGTATCTATAATTGTTAATTCCGGAAAGTAAATTATCTTCTCACGCACTTCCTTCTATCGAGCACACTCCACCACATTTCGTAACAAATTGAACACTTTCGACATACGCCAATCACATACAAACCCGTGAGTATCTCCCTTTAAAACGTGACCGCTTCATTTTCTTCTAACTCGGGTTCTAGTCAATTTGGGTTTAAACAACGACTATACCAGCCCATTTAGTCCTAAGAAGTAAACCCAATCAATTTTAGCCTTTTAGTCTCTCTAAAACTAGATCAAAATCCCAACCCTATTTCGGTTTCTCGTGCTGCCATTATTTCCCGCCAAAAACAGAATTTGAAATGTTGAAGATGGTGTCCCCCTAACCAAACCAGGGGTGCGAATAGCAGGTGCCCAACTGAGGTGCCCCTTAGTAAATGGGTTACCCCTTATCCAAAGTGGGAGTCCAAATAGCAAATGTCCTCCGGGGGTGTTCCGCGCAACTTTTCGAGCCGATTTTTCCAAAAATACCTAAAAATACATAAAAAACACAATATTAGTACAAAAATCGAGTTCCAACAATACCAACACTGAGGACAATTCAGACACAAAAAATGTGTCTATCACGTGGCTAGCATGGTTTGCCATTGGCACGGTGGTGCGGCTGGCATGGTTGGCATGCCTTGGCGCACAGACGTGGCTGGCATGGTTTGCCATTGGCACGGTGGTGCGGCTGGCATGCCTTGGCGCAAAGACGTGGCTGGCATGGTTTGCCATTGGCACGGTGGTGCGGCTGGCATGGTGATGTAGTTTTTTAAGTGTTGTAGAAAGTGGTAGTAAAAGTTCGTTCAAAGACTTATAAAGATTGGTTTCAGAATTTAATAATAGAAAATATGTACACACGATTGTCAAAAGTATTGAGAGAACTGGGAATCGGGTTTCCACCATTATTCACATTCAATTGGTTCGTATATTGATTCATAACACTTCTAGCACTTTTATGGACTCTATTTCTTTTCCAAAGGTAGATTTTGTAAAAGATTAGTTGTAAATCATAAGTATGACGCATCAAAAGCTCTAAGTCTAAGCATACATCATCAGACAAAATCACAACTAATTAATAAAAATTATAATCAATTAAATCATTGCAAAAAGTCATGAAGAATCATTATAGTTACCAAGCAATTGTGAAACATGGCTTCCTCTGTTGTCCCAGTGTTGGGGTTTAGCTCCTCATATCAAAAACACACCCAAAAGATGGAAACATGATTCAAAAGGTGTTTATATTGAAGAAATTATGTACCACATCTTTGGTAACACTATATGGACGTTCCACCTACTACGAAGAAATAAGACTGTAAGAAAGAACGATAGTTTTGTATTGCAGCAGAATATGCAACTGTCTATGTGCGTCGATGTTCTTCGTCTCCTTCTTCTTCAACAGCAACAGGTGAATATTCCTGCAACTCCACCTACACCTCTCTGCTCCGGTTCTGTAGGTTCCCAATAAACTCCCAACTACCTGATCCTCCTCTCTGATCTCCCAGCCACCTTATATATAGACACAACCCCAAATTTATCGAATCTAACTTCAAATATCGTGTTATCTCTTGAACCAAAAGTTACAGACTTTCCTTCCTGTTTCTTCTCACGCGGCTCTGGGTTACTAAAACCTTCCCACAATCTCCAAACATAGTCACGAATCCAATATAAGAATATATTCTTTCCTGTTATCCACATGCTTTCCAAAAATATTCCTGAGATATTTTCTATGCTCTGTTTTGCCGAGAACCAATGTTAATCTTCTCATGTTTCCATTCAAACCCTACTATCATCCCTGTTTTGTAGCAACGGGCTATCCAAGTCATCCCATGAAAATCTCTGATGCAAAACAATCAACAGAGGACCCGATATACTCAACTCTCCTGTTTTCCTTCGATCGAGTTATCCAGCCCATATGGATATAATCCAGCAAGCATACCTTCCCGGTTTAGTGTAATTGAGTTCAACCCAATGGATATTGGCGATTGAATCTCACTCAAAACTGCCCAAAAATCAAAACCTAAAGTTTGTTCGTGAAACCCAAATTTCCCGCCAATTTGAAATTCAAAATGAAGGGGATGACCTCCCCTTATCCGTGACTAGTCTCCCTTTAGCAAATGGGGCGAAAACACTGATTTTTAGTGTGCAAATAGCCATGGGACGCCCTTATCAATTGGGTGCCCCTTATCCAAATTGAGAGTCCGAATAGTAGGTCTCCGGGTGCAACTTTTCGAGCCGATTTCTCCAAAAACGTTTATTGCCCAAAAATACCTACAAACACATAAAACACCATAATAAGAACAAAACGGGTACTAACAATATATACAAATGAGAATAAAATAGACACATAAATGCGTCTATCAAATACCCCCAAACTTATTTATTTGCTAGTCCTCGAGCAAATCAAATCTAGAAAATAAAATCCTAACTCACTGTCGTAGGCATCGTCGGTTGCATTTAGCGTATGCAACAAGCCTTTAAACCCCATGTGGCCTAGTGGCCGAGTTATAGTCTCGGGAGGGCTTACAAGAGATATACCCACAAAACCTTTACACTCCAGGCCCTAGCTATCTACGCAGAACCTTGGAAGGCACTAAAGAATCTCCTTGGTTGGCATACTTATTGACTACAGGAGGAAGTACCCTGATGCGAAAGTCCAATTGATGTACACGAGTTTGCACTCAAGCATACTAAAATTCATATATAAGTCACAGAGCTCTACTCAGATAGTTTCTGGACATCATAACCAGAGTCAACCAATCACATGGATAGATTATGAGATGGATATAGAAAAACATAGATGGTTTTGATGTTGACTAAGGTGAACGGTGTTTCCCATATTTGTCCGAAGGCCACTGCCAAAATAAACATATCCTAATGGATTGAGATACTGGTCTGGAATAATATCAACACACTAGCATATACAAGGGAACAAGTGGTCGATAATCCTAACTCTTGGTCAACTCAGCTGTAATCAGATTGGTTCATCAACTCCTACAACCAAAATGCTTGCATCCACTTAGATTGGTTAGTGCCATCCTTAATAAGCATAAATTTCTAAGCTTTGGAGTTTAATAATGCAACTAAAAGTTTCTCCCATACCCCCAAACTTAAATCTAACATTGTCCTCAATGTTCTAAAGATAAAATTAAAAGCATGAACAAGGAGAAATTGTTACCATTTGAAGCAAAAGAGTTAAGGAAAGATATTACCGTGTTGCATGAGCATGGGTTACCTCCCAAGAAGTGCTAAGTTTAACGTCTTCAGCCAGACTAAAAAAATAAATAATAACCTCATAAAATCATAAAGTAATAGCTGGAATTTCTGTGGGTCATCAAAACCAAATAGAGCTATCACAAATAAAAGGAATCTGCAACCTGCCAAGAGAATAAACAAATAAAGCACACCCTTGTCTAGTTTCCTGTTTAAGACAACTACATGTAGTTGTAGTTCGGGTTCAGGCTCTATGAAAGGGTCTAGATAAAATATTTTCATGGGATGCACTTCCTCATAAGTAAGATCCAAATTATCAGGTTCTAAGGTCTGGAAAAATTCAGAAGCACATAATAATAACCTGAATAATTGAGGATCATCTAAGTCAATCAGATTTGACTCACACAGTTGACCACAATGAAAGTGGTAGTCATTGTTAAGCAAATGTGTCGATTCTAACATCCTAAAGTACTTAGGTTTAGTCTCAAAACTTAATAATTGACACATCTGAAACTTATACGTTCCCACAATTGGTTGAAAAATATTTGGTGGGAAAACAAAGTCAATTTGGGTATCATAGCCTGGGTAAACCACATCAACCAGAGGATGAGTTTCTAACAACTGAACTTCTTCCTGGACATTATTAGGTTCGGGAAAACGTGTCTGAAGATGATATTTTAAAATGGTAGAGGTACATATGTCAAGTCCCAAGTGAGGGATCTCTGTAAGATCTAAAGGTAAGTTTTGAGACTAAACCTAAGTACTTTATAGATCATCAGAATTTCCCTAAGGAGAATGATAATCACCCCCAAACTTAGAGTTTTGGGTGTCTCTAGATAGACTGGCTACAATTTCCCTAATTTATAGATCATCAGAATCCTGAAAATGGTCAATTGCTTCCTGTAGATTATACTCAGGTGATGCATCCTCACTCATATTTAAAAGCTCTGCGAGTTCATCTTCTTCGTCTAAGACTAATGTTTCTAAATCGATAGACTCTAAAACAATATTCTCATAATAAACTCGTTCCTCTAAACCATTATCAGCTTCGTAAAAAGAAAATTCTACATCGTCTAAAACAGTATCTCTAGTCAAATCCTCGTCCTTTTGAATAGGTGAATAATTGTTAAAATTATTAGGATCTCGAACCCGAAATAACATTATTTTCTTGAAGGTCAATATTTGAAGTAACAAATTTCGATTACTATGCCTACATATTTGATTCTTTATCGACACTATCCTCGTCATAATCATCATTATAATAACATGAAAATGGTCGAACCTCATCTAAAAAAGTAGTGTTACCAATTCTAACCTCGACATCTTGATTATGCAAATAACTATCCTCATTTTCAAGGGTACTATTGGAAATACTATATTCAAAATTAAGACTATCTTGAGCAAGTTTTACCACAATCCTATTTGTATTCTCAATAAATTGCTTGAAAGACTCTTCTAGAGACATCCTAGTTGACTGCTCTTGGGACTCGTCTGGAATATTAAAGGTTTCCTTCATAAATAAGGAATGATTCTTGAAAGCCTCTTCTAGAGAAATATACGAATTGTTTTGCTCATATGATTGATGGGTGTGCGAATAGTAATTGGGCTCACCATGGTATGAACCATAACCTTGAAATGGGGGATGCTCCCAACCACTATTCACACTTTGGTAAAAGTTGTAATGTCCATTTTGAAAATCAGTCGGATATTCATTGTATTGGCTATTATAATACCAGTTCGACATTCTATTTTTGCACGAGTTTGTGTTTTCAAATAAAAACCACTGACAGGGGATTCGTGGGTGGATAGAGTCTTACCTACCGTACCAGACGGGCGATGAACCGTTGAAGTCGACTCAGGTCACCGACTCCTATGTCAGTGTACGAACCCGAGAGGCCGAGACAGTATCGTAACTGTCGTCCTTCCCTGCAAACAGTTTATATTTAATTTTTAACCCTTCTTTAGGGTTTAAAATAATAAAGTCCAAGTCCAAAAATAAAAGAAAAATTACAACAATGAAACCCTATTTACAGTTTCTAAAACTGAAAAGAAATAAAGTCTAAATAAAATAAATATATACAAAATCTTCTTCACTCCTTGGACTCCTCTTTTTTTTCCTTGTTTGGCGATGCTTTCCTTTTATAGCACTTTTTCTTTCCTTGTAGGTTCGCTCCAAATCTGAAAAGAATCAAAAAAATACCAAAGGCGTTAAAGAGAACAAAAAAATAATAAAAATAAACCTAAAACAAATCTAAATACAAGTCCGCGTCGGCGGCGCCAAAAATTGATGTAGTTTTTTAAGTGTTGTAGAAAGTGGTAGTAAAAGTTCGTTCAAAGACTTGTAAAGATTGGTTTTAATTTAATAATAGAAAATATGTACACACGATTGTCACAAGTATCGAGAGAACTGGGACTTGGGTTTCCACCATTATTCACATTCAATTGGTTCGTATATTGATTCATAACACTTCTAGCTCTTTTATGGACTCTATTTCTTTGCCAAATGTAGATTTTGTAAAAGATTAGTTGTAAATCATAAGCATGACGCATCAAAAGCTCTAAGTCTAAGCCATACGTCATCAGACAAAATCACAACTAATTAATAAAAATCATAATCAATTAAATCAATGCAAAAAGTCATGAAGAATCATTATAGTTACCAAGAAATTGTGAAACATGGCTTCCTCCGTTGTCCAGTGTGTTGGGGTTTAGCTCCTCATATCAAAAACACACCCAAAAGATGGAAACATGATTCAAAAGGTGTTTATATTGAAGAAATTATGTACCACGGACAGTTTGCAACACTATATGGATGTTACAGACTGACTGTTATGAAGAAATAAGATTGTAAGAAAGAACGATAGTTTTGTATTGCGATGTTGGAATACGCGATGTTATCTATGTGCGTCGATGTTCTTCGTCTCCTTCTTCTTCAGTAACAGCAGGTGAATATTCCTGCAACTCCACCTGCACCTCTCTGCTACGGTTATGTAGGTTCCCAATAAACTCCCAACTACCCGATCCTCCTCTATGATCTCCCAGCCACCTTATATATAGACACAACTCCAAATTTATCGAATCTAACTTCAAATATCGTGTTATCTCTTGAACCAAAAGTTACGGACTTTCCTTCCTGTTTATTCTCATGCGGCTCTGGGTTACTCAAACCTTCCCACAATCTCCAAACATAGTCACGAATCCAATATAAGAATATATTCTTTCCTGTTATCCACATGCTTTCCAAAAATATTCCCGAGACATCTTCTATGCTCTGTTTTGCCGAGAACCAATGTTAATCTTCTCCTGTTTTCATTCAAACTAGAGTTAGCAAACGGGCGGGCCGGGGCTGGCTTGTTGCGGGTTACACGGGTTCGGGTTAACACGGGTCAAAACCCGCGGGTCGATAATCTTCACGGGTGGTCATTTTTTCAACCCGTGCCTGTAACGGGTTAAAATTGCGGGTTCACGGGTTAGCCCATTTCTGGTTAGTCAACTCGCCAGAAACCAATTTGACAGAGTTTCCTCTGATTTCTGATCTATTTCAGGCCACATTCAGGCCATCTAAAGCTCCTTCTCTGCAACCTAACATTCATCTAATTCATTTGATATTTAGATTCAATTCAATCAACAGATTCAACAGTCATAATGTCGCACCAAAATTTAAAAACTTAATGAAATGATCAATAAAATTGAAAAACTTAACAAATAACAACACTAGTAGTAGTTTAGTAGTTTTGCTCTTAAAAGGAACACAGTTACATAGTATACTAATCATTAGTTCATGATATCTTCAACAAAGAATTAGCAAAGATTACTCTTAATTTTCACTTTCAGCACTAAGCACTTCAGCAGCATCAACGTCATACCAGAATCAACAAAATAATTCTGCACATAATGATTAAAAATGAAATTATCTAAGGAAGTATTGTGCCAGATTAATTCCGCAAAGTCGATCATAATTCAACCATACATGTCGAAATTGCAAAGCATTCTAAATTTCTAATAGATAATCTAAACAGAAAATGTAAGTTAACTAAGAAGTCCATGCGATAATAACAATAACATAAATGTAATTAAACACCATAAGTTAGTCTACCAGCCTATGTTTAACAAGGTTGGTTAACATAAATGTAAGTTACATATTTTACCACTGTATGCAATCATTTCACGAAATCTGTCAACGAAAAAATTCAAAGGTTGGTACCCAAAATTACTGTTCCAATAGAAAACCTCAAAAACACTTATGCCTATTTCAGGAGGAAAAAAAATAGAGGCCTTCTTATTCATTTCCAACAACTTATCAGTATATAAAGTCTAGTTGCAATCGAAAAACATGGTGAGAATAAAACAAGTACCATTAGACTCTTATATTGATTATTCAAAGGGGAAAGATCACTGAGCTCGCTTCTTATATGGCGAGCAAATATATAGAATATGTATAGCCTGCTGGATTGAAAGACGCAATATTACGAACACCTTATGTGCCTGAATAAGTTATTCTCTTGTAATAATAAAAAGTTCACATAATCCGAGTACAAGAAGAATCACGTAAACAAGGCAGCAATCGATTAGATTAGCAATAATCAATCGTTCATTAAAGATTCAAAATAACAAGATATTCAGTCAAAGAACCAACGTTTTAATGGAGTGATTCACCTCTTCTAGTAATCAGATTCATGATTATTATGCAGTAGCATCAATATGTTTCAAATATTGTAACAGCAGCAATCGCGAGAGGGAAAGTACGGTGAAGATTCAAGACTCAGGATCAGGCGATCAATGGCCGCTGCAGACGGAGAAAAAGAAGAAAGAAAATTAAAGAAGAAAAGATAAGACTAAGCTAGGGTTTTTTCGTTTTATACCTAGGAGACACGTATAGATGGGAGGGGACACGCGTCATAACCATAGGAATGGAGGGTTTACGGGTTATTCCCGCGGGTTTACGGTCCGGGACGGGTTTACCCGTTTCCTCACAAGCCGGCATTTTCCCAACCCTAACCCGGCTTGTTTAGAAACCAGCCAAGCCGGGCGCGGGTTTTTACGGGTCGGGCCGGGTGAACCCGCGGGTTTTGGGCTTGTTTTCCAGCTCTAATTCAAACCCTACTATCATCCATGTTTTGTAGCAACAGGCTATCCGAGTCATCCCATGAAAATCTCTGATGCAAAACAATCAACAGAGGATGCGATATACTCAACTCTCCTGTTTTCCTTCGATCGAGTTATCCATCCCATATGGATAGAATCCAGCAAGCATACCTTCCCTATTTAGTGTAATTGAGTTCAACCCAATGGATATTGGCGATCGAATCTCACTCAAAACTGCCCAAAAATCAAACCCTAAAGTATGTTCGTGAAACCCAAATTTCCCGCCAATTTGAAATTCAAAATGAAGGGGATGACCTCCCCTTATCCGTGACTAGTCTCCCTTTAGCAAATGGGGCGGAAACAATGATTTTTGGGGTGCAAATAGCCAAGGGACGCCCCTTATCCAAATTGAGAGTCCGAATAGTAGGTCTCCGGGTGCAACTTTTCGAGCCGATTTCTCCAAAAACGTTTATTGCCCAAAAATACCTACAAACACATAAAACACCATAATAAGAACAAAAACGGGTACTAACAATATATACAATTGAGAATAAAATAGACACATAAATGCGTCTATCAAATACCCCCAAACTTATTTATTTGCTAGTCCTCAAGCAAATCAAATCTAGAAAATAAAATCCCAACTCACTGTCGCAGGCATCGTCGGTTGCATTTATCGTATGCAACAAGCCTTTAAACCCCTAGGTGGCCCTAGTGGCCGAGTTATAGTCTCGGGAGGGCTTACAAGAGATATACCCACAAAACCTTTACACTCCAGACCCTAGCTATCTACGCAGAACCTTGGAAGGCACTAAAGAATATCCTTGGTTGGCATACTTATTGACTACAGGAGGAAGTACCCTGATGCGAAAGTCCAATTGATGTATACGAGTTTGCACTCAAGCATACTAAAATTCATATATAAGTCACAGAGCTCTACTCAAATAGTTTCTGGACATCATAACCGGAGTCAACCAATCACATGGATAGATTATGAGATGGATATAGAAAAACATAGATGGTTTTGATGTTGACTAAGGTGAACGGTGTTTCCCATATCTGTCTGAAGGCCACTGCCAAAATAAACTTATCCTAATGGATTGAGATACTGGTCTGGACTAATATCAACACACTGGCATATACAAGGGAACAAGTGGTCGATAATCCTAACTCTAGGTCAACTCAGCTGGCATATACAAGGGTACCAGTGGTCGACTTTATTGAATTTATTCCGGTTGGCTGGTCTCAATTTTTTTTTTTTTTTTTTAATATCTCAATCACTCTATTTCACCCTAGCAGTGGTAACAACTTGATTCGTGAGCCCCACCTAATCACTTAGAGAAACATATTTTAAAGAAAACAAAATAAAAATAGAAGTGAAAAGGATTCAACGAGATACGGCGAAACTACCATGTTTTTTCTTTAATTCTAACACCTGAGCTCTGTGCTTTTATGAATAGACTCTTTAGATGTTTCCATATAATCAGATTGGTTCATCAACTCCTACAACCAAAATGCTTCCATCCACTTAGATTGGTTACTGCCATCCTTAATAAGCATAAATTTCTAAGCTCTGGAGTTTATTAATGCAACTAAAAGTTTCTCCCATACCCCCAAACTTAAATCCAGCATTGTCCTCAATGTTCTAAAGATAAAATTAAAAGCATGAACAAGGAGAAATTGTTACCATTTGAAGCAAAAGAGTTAAGGAAAGATATTACCGTGTTGCATGAGCATGGGTTACCTCCCAAGAAGTGCTAAGTTTAACGTCTTCAGCCAGACTAAAAAAAATAATTAGTCACCTCATAAAATCATAAAGTAATACCCGGAATTTCTGTGGGTCATCAAAACCAAATAGAGCTATCACAAATAAAAGGAATCTGCAACCTGCCAAGTGAATAAACAAGTAAAGCACACCCTTGTCTAGTTTCATGTTTAAGACAACTACATCTAGTTGTGGTTCGGGTTCAGGCTCTATGAAAGGGTCTAGATAAAATATTTTCATGGGTTGCACTTCCTCATAAGTAAGATCCAAATTATCAGGTTCTAAGGTCTGGAAAAAATCAGAAGCACATAATAATAACCTGAATAATTGAGGATCATCTAAGTCAATCAGATTTGACTCACTCTTAAGCAAATGTGTCGATTCTAACATCCTAAAGTACTTAGGTTTAGTCTCAAAACTTAATAATTAACACATCTGAAACTTATACGTTCCCATAATTGGTTGAAAAATATTTGGTGGGAAAACAAAGTCAATTTGGGTATCATAGCCTGGGTAAACCACATCAACCAGAGGATGAGTTTCTAACAACTGAACTTCTTCCTGGACATTATTAGGTTCGGGAAAACGTGTCTGAAGATGATATTTTAAAATGGTAGAGGTACATATGTCAAGTCCCAAGTAAGGGATCTCTGTAAGATTTAAAGGTAAGACACAAGGAGAATGATAATCACCCCCAAACTTAGAGTTTTGGGTGTCTCTAGATAGACCGGCTACAATTTCCCTAATTTATAGATCATCAGAATCCTGAAAATGGTCAATTGCTTCGTGTAGATTATACTCAGGTGATGCATCCTCACTCATATTTAAAAGCTCTACGAGTTCATCTTCTTCGTCTAAGACTAATGTTTCTAAATCGATAGACTCTAAAACAATATTCTCATAATAAACTAGTTCCTCTAAACCATTATCAGCTTCGTAAAAAGGAAATTCCACATCGTCTAAAACAGTATCTCTAGTCAAATCCTCATCCTTTTGAATAGGTGAATAATTGTTAAAATTATTAGGATACGAAACTGTAAATAACATTATTTTCTTGAAGGTCAATATTTGAAGTAACAAATTCCTGATTACTATGCCTACATATTTCCGATTCTTTATCGACACTATCCTCGTCATAATCATCATTATAATAACATGAAAATGGTCGAACCTCATCTAAAAAAGTAGTGTTACCAATTCTAACCTCGACATCTTGATTATGCAAATAACTATCCTCATTTTCAAGGGTACTATTGGAAACACTATATTGGAAATTAAGACTATCTTGAGCAAGTTTTTCCATAATCCTATTTGTATTCTCAATAAATTGCTTGAGAGACTCTTCTAGAGACATCCTAGTTGACTGCTCTTGGGACTCGTCCGGAATATTAAAGGTTTCCT
This sequence comes from Papaver armeniacum, assembly GCA_023531295.1. NCBI lineage: Eukaryota > Viridiplantae > Streptophyta > Magnoliopsida > Ranunculales > Papaveraceae > Papaver > Papaver armeniacum. The sequence goes on from JAJJWW010004403.1 coordinate 293,021, forward strand.
TCATAAATAAGGAATGATTCTTGAAAGCCTCTTTTAGAGAAATAGATGAATTGTTTTGCTCATATGATTGATGGGTGTGCGAATAGTAATTGGGCTCACCATGGTTTGAACCATAACCTTGAAATGGGGGATGCTCTCACACTATCATAAAAGTTGTAATGTCCATTTTGAAAATCAATCGGATATTCATTGTATTGGCTATTATAATACCAGTTCGACATTCTGTTTTTGCACGAGTTTGTGTTGTCAAATAAAACCCACTGACAGGGGATTCGTGGGTGGATAGAGTCTTACCTCCGTACAGGACGGGCGATGAATCGTTGAAGTCGACTCGGGCCACCGACTCCTATGTCGATATCTAACCCGAGGGGCCGAGACAAGATCGAATCGCGTCGTCCTTCCCTGCAAACAATTTATATTTAATTTTTAACCCTTCCTTAGGGTTTAAAATAATAAAGTCCAAGTCCAAAAATAAAGTCCAAAAATAAAAGAAAAATTACAACAATGAAACCCTATTTATAGTTTCTAAAAATGAAAAGAAATAAAGTCTAAATAAAATAAATATATACAAAATCTTCTTCACTCCTTGGACTCCTCTTTTCTTTCCTTCTTTGGCGATGCTTTCCTTTTATAGCACTTTTTCTTTCCTTGTAGCTTCGCTCCAAATCTGAAAAGAATCAAAAAAATACCAAAGGCGTAAAAGAGAACAAAAAAATAATAAAACTAAACCTAAAACAAATATAAATACAAGTCCATGTCGGTGGCGCCAAAAATTGATGTAGTTTTTTAAGTATTGTAGAAAGTGGTAGTAAAAGTTCGTTCAAAGACTTGTAAAGATTGGTTTCAGAATTTAATAATAGAAAATATGTACACACGATTTTCACAAGTATCGAGAGAACTGGGACTCGGGTTTCCACCATTATTCACATTCAATTGGTTCGTATATTGATTCATAACACTTCTAGCTCTTTTATGGACTCTATTTCTTTGCCAAATGTAGATTTTGTAAAAGATTAGTTGTAAATCATAAGCATGACGCATCAAAAGCTCTAAGTCTAAGCCATACGTCATCAGACAAAATCACAACTAATTAATAAAAATTATAATCAATTAAATCATTGCGAAAAGTCATGAAGAATCATTATAGTTACCAAGCAATTGTGAAACATGGCATCCTCCGTTGTCCCAGTGTTGGGGTTTAGCTCCTCATATCAAAAACACACCCAAAAGATGGAAACATGATTCAAAAGGTGTTTATATTGAAGAAATTATGTACCACAGACATGACTTGCAACACTATATGGACGTTACTGGATCGATCGTTACGAAGAAATAAGACTGTAAGAAAGAACGATAGTTTTGTATTGCAGCAGAATATGCGACTGTCTATGTGCGTCGATGTTATTCGTCTCCTTCTTCTTCAGCAGCAGCAGGTGAATATTCCTGCAACTCCACCTGCACCTCTCTGCTACGGTTCTGTAGGTTCCCAATAAACTCCCAACTACCCGATCCTCCTCTCTGATCTCCCAGCCACCTTATATATAGACACGGCCCCAAATTTATCGAATCTAACTTCAAATATCATGTTATCTCTTGAACCAAAAGTTACGGACTTTCCTTCCTGTTTCTTCTCACGCGGCTATGGGTTACTCAAACGTTCCCACAATCTCCAAACATAGTCACGAATTCAATATAAGAATATATTCTTTCCTGTTATCCACATGCTTTCCAAAAATATTCCCGAGATATCTTCTATGCTCTGTTTTGCCGAGAACCAATGTTAATCTTCTCCTGTTTCCATTCAAACCCTACTATCATCCCTATTTTGTAGCAACAGGTGGTAGGCTGGGAAGATGGTCTGATTTTAGCCTACTTGTTATAAACCGCAAGTGCACGGTGTCTTCAAAGTAGAACAAGGCAAATACGGGTCGAATCACAGAGACTTTTGGTGCTTATGTTGATCTATGGCTTACTTAACTGATTTCTATGAGTGACAAAACTATTGTTTGGTGTCGTAGATACGACCCGAGGTGTTGTTGTATGAATCTAAACTAAAAGCGGTGACAATGTAGAAAGCACCAGGGTGATCAATCCACCCCTAATCTCATGCCCAAACCATGTATGTTAAGCAATGTTCTTGTGCCTTCCTTTGAAGGTCTAAACTAGATATTCATTAACTAAGTTTGCTAACTCACCCCTAGTATGAGTGGTCTTCTTACAGTACCACTCATCACAGGCTAGTAAGCTCAATGGTTAACTACTAATCCTAAGCATATTATAACATTTCAAGAAACAGACCAAAGACAAACATGCTTGACATAAAGATTAAGGGTTTCATCAAACACCCTGGAAATTTAAACTAAAACATAATTGAAACAATCAAACTACAAATTACACTAAAATGGTGCTCTGGCTAGCCCAGGCATCCCCTTATACACACACAACTCCTTCCTATTTATACATACAAAACACTGAAAACCCTAACTTACTTCCAAAACAGAAATTAAAATAAAATACACTCTCACCCACGTCTCTGAATCGTGCTCTCCTCTTGTCAAATCGTCTCAGAGCTCCATGCGTGGTTGTTGGAGAAACCCTAGTTCTAGTTATCTCTAATTTAGCTTCTAGGGTTATGGAGAAGCTAAAAGAGAGATAGCTCGACCTAGAGGAGAGGTGAAGGTGGCTGTGGCGGCTCTGTCAGGAGAAGGAGATGGTGGTGGTGAGGTGGTTCTGCAAAAAGGCATGGGGAAGAAGGGGGATGGGTTCTGCAGGTTTTGGGAAAGAGAAGAGGAAAGAAGAAATGGTGGATTTGGTCGAGAGGGTGATGGTATAGGGAAATTCGGTGTGGAGCACGAGTGGCGAGAGATGATGCGCCAGCTGTAGTGACCGTCGGATGAGGAGTAGATGATCTGAACGGCTGAGGGAGAATCGGGGTGATTTGGTGTTGAGCGGGAGCAGCAATCTTCGATGCGCGTGGAAGCAGCGACCGATTGGATGTGGGAGATAGAAATCTCAACGACTCAGGGTGAACGGGCTCGGATCCGTGTCGCGGGTCTTGGATAGCTTGGGTCCATGTCTTGTAAATGGTTTGCTCCTGATGCGCGTGCGGGCTTTGGCTTTCTGCTCCATAGACGCATGTCTCCAATTCTTTGCTCTTTTGGCTCCTCAATTTCTCCGAGCTTTATTTATTACCTAAAAACACAAAATTAATTAGTACAAATATTTATTCTTGAAAACAAAGAAAATACAGAATCTGGGATAATATCTGATTTATGAGCACAAACGATGAGTAAAATGCCAATAAAAAGGTGTATAAATATGCAATATTTGGCACTCATCAACAGGCTATCCGAGTCATCCCATGAAAATCTCCGATGCAAAACAATCAAGAGTTGCTACGGCCTACGACCCAAAGTCGAAAACTTGATAAACAAATCTGTCTCACACTGAAAAATCTATTTGAATAGATAAATATGTCTCCCACAGAAATACCTACGAAGTTTTGTTCCGTCTCTTGGTAAATCAAGGTGAACATAAACCAATTGATAATTCGGTCTTATATTCCCGAAGAACAGTGTACTCATATCAATCACCTCACAATAACTTAACTATATGGTAGTAGAACAAGTTATTGTGGAATCACAAAGAATGAGATGAAGAGCTTTGTGATTACTTTTATATCTTACATATCGGAGATAAATCTCGAGCAAATCTTAGAGAAGATATATAGTACTCAATACGATAGATCAAGTAAGATCAAAACACGCAACTACAAAGAAAATAGTTGGGTCTAGCTTCAGAATCCCAATGAAGTCTTTAAGTCCTTAACCTATAATGGTTTTAGGAAAAACCTAGGTTAAAGGAGAATCGACTCTATTCGCAACTAGTATCACACATGAGGTGTGGAGATTAGGTTTTCCAGTTGCTAGAGTTCTCCCTTATATAGTCTTCAAATCAGGGTTTGATAACTTTGGAACAAAGCAATCAATATTCACCATTAGATGAAACCTGATTCAAGATTCATGCTACCATCTTTCCACTGTTAGATGGTCTTAGCTTGTTACACACAAATGAAATATACATTCATTTAGATATGGGTAACCGTACCTAAACATGTATATTGATTTGACTCAATAACAGTTAACTGAAGTTAGCCATATGAACAATTTTCTCTTAACCATGTTCATCTCAACACTTCTAGATCAATTGATAATCAAATGAGTCTAATTGTGTTACTCATAGAGTTGTTCAATTGTTTATATTCGCATAGAAGTATACAAGACACAATTGAAGCAAAATCGGATTGATTCAAAAGAATCAACTCATGAACATTTTAGCCACGGTTTGCAAAGCTTGCATTCATTAATATATAAATGTATTTGTTCATGAGTATGAAATCATACTTAACCGATTTAAGAACTTGAACCACATAAGTTTGCAAATGGGTACGCAAAGTTAAGTTCCGGACATTGGTCACAAGCCGACAGTTTGCAAACGGGTACGTAAACTTTAGCTCCGGACCGAACTCAGTTGAAAACGTTTGCGAACGGGTACGAAAACTTGGTTCCCTAACTTCAATAGTTAAATCAGTTTGCGAACGGGTATGCAAACTTTCGGTCCTAAATTCCGTCAAAACAGTTCGTACACTGGGTACACAAACTGTAATCTATCCAGACATGGGTTTTATCTCTTAAGTCATATTTCAATCATTGAAACATTCTTAGAAGATGACAATAGCTGTCTCACACAAACTATTAGCTTATAAGCAATTTTCAAGTGATCGAATAATCAATAAGAAACATTCCGAGTCTACATAAAATGATTGTCTCACATAAATCATGTAAGATGTTACCAAGTGATTTCCACATGATCATATTTTGACTTTCGTCAAGAATAATGATGAACGTAGTTAAAGCAAAAAACTTTCCAACATATATTTCAAGAAAGATATAAGCGAGTTAAACTCCGCTCGAAATATCAAATGTGTATAATGTAAAGTCTATATATCTATAAGACTTTGTCTCAATAGGAGATAGAATAGAATATACTTCTGAGTGATAGATGAGTTCAAGTCTCCACATACCTTTTGTTGATGAAGTTCCACAAGCTCCCTTTAGTAGTTCTTCGACTTCAATCAATGAACGCCGTGAAGTCTAAAGCTCAACTACACAATCTATCCTAGTCCGAGACATAGCTATAAGTAGACTAGAAATCAAGACTTATAGTTTTGATCACTAAACTTGACAAACAAGCTTGAGATAGCAACGCTTGCGAGTTTGACCGAGCAGTGCTTTAACAATCTCCCCCTTTGTCAATTTTAGTGACAAAACTATTAATACATATGGATTACAAAATAAATAAACTTTGTAGCTTCTCATCCAAATGCATGATTTCCTTGATTCTTCAACATTCCTTGAATTCTTCGCCACTTCAAGTACTCCAGTGATTCTGAACGTGTTCAACTCAGCATAATAGTTGTTGAAGATCCGTAGCCATAACAATAATAAAATAAATGTTTTCAATTATGTTATACAGTGTCATAGTATTATTACCCGACATCAAAGTTCAATTGTATCACAATTTTGACAATAATACTACGGTGATATGTATCACTCCCCCTTAGTCAATACTTCATCTCACAATGAAAACCACTCCCCCTTACATAATGATCCGTAAACCATATGTATATGTAGTGTGAACTACAAAATAATTCTCTCCTTTTTTGTCAATATAAATTGGCAAAGGTACGAAAACTAGCGGGATCATAATGAAGTTCTCCAAGAGATACTTCATGACTAAAAGATAACATATCAACTTTGTTTCGATGATTTCACATAGTCGAAACTTAGTGTATTCATCAAGGAGTTTATAAAGATACAAGATAACTCATACAATATTCCACAGATGCACTCCCCGCAGAGATTCGGAAATTAAGCACAAGTTCAATTAAGAACTCTCCCCCATAAAATGTCATTCCCGAAGGAACAACAAGAGCGACCTCACTTTTACAAGAAAAAAAGGATTTCTTTGGACATTAACAAATCACATGAAACATTAATTTGTATCTAGTGAACTCAATTTAATTAACCACAAAGGAACCTCAATGATTAATTTAATCGGAAATGCTCAACATTATAAAACTTACGGAGCCATACAGTACTTTCACATAGACGTGGATCAAAGAAAGATCAATATTGCGGAATATTCAAAGATCCATTCTATTTTTCATAAATATTTGCATAAGTTTTATAATGTTGACATATAATTCAAAACTTCATTCTATTTTCATCAATATTTGCATAGTGACACAATAGACTTAACTTTTGACATATATGGGACAATCATAGTTCACGGTCATAAACACACATATCCCATAACATTATTTGCAATATGTAAAACCAATAAAGATTAATACTGCAAAATCATCTTCAAAATAACTTAGAATTTAAATAAATAAATCTAAAAACATTGCAAGATGAAAATCGTTGGCAATAGTTATGTGTAATCACAATATTTGTTATTCCAAACCCTAGTTATCCTTCTTAAAACACAAGAATAAATTCTCATAAGAAGTTTCCTAGACATTAAGACCTTTGAAAGATTCTTTATCGTCCCCGAACTCTTTATCGTCAACAACCATTGGAACATAAGGTTCATGAAGAAAGGAGGCAATTCCAACAAACCTTCTTGACTGATGCCGAACCAGGGCCTTCTTAATTTCAAGAGTTCTTAGAACAATAGCCTTTATTTGTTGAATCTCCTTCCTTGTTTCCTAAAATAACAACCTTTAAAGAATTTAATATGGAGAATAAGAAATTTAAGGGTAATTTTGGTCATTTTTATATAATATAGTAGGGATATAAAAAAAATCATGCATTAAAATAAGGTTGGACCAAAGCTTATGCTTTTAGAGCTTTTAAAAGCTCCTCTCCCCCAGGTTTAAAAAGTTGGGGAATTTTGGAAGTACTTTGGATTAAAAGCACTTTGAAAATAGTTTACCAAACACTAATATTAAAAATAGTTACTATGTATAGTTTTTGAAAGTGCTTTAGAAAAATAAAAGCATTAACAAACCATATAAAAGTGTTTTCTGAAAAATAATTACTAATATTAAAGTGCTTTTTGATATATATATATATATATGTAAAAGCTTGTTGTAAAATAGAGAAAGTGGAGAATAAGACACAAAGCAGAGAGAAGAAGAGGGGAGAAATTATTATTCATGTACATCATAACAAACATTACAACCTTTATTTATAGGGATACACACAAGGGAATCCCAGTAATAAATGAGGTTCGCCTTAGATATTCTTAACATTATTACACGTTCATAACACTCCCCCTGACGACATTGTGTCTAAGCTAATTGCCTCGTTAAAACCTTGTCAGGAAATTCCAATAAGACAAAACCTGATCGAAGGGAAAATAACACAATTGAGAAAACTTACATATTAGGACACACAAATGTTGCCTCATTAAAACCTTGACAAGGAAAACCCAGTGGGACAAAACCTTGATGAAGGAAAAAGAGTACAACGCGATAAGCGAGACTTTCCAATTTTGAAGAACGAATTTCTTGAATGCAGAAGATTCTTATTCTTTAGTAAAGATGTCGGCTAGTTGATGAAGTCTTCTTTTATATTGCACAAGCAATAAATGTCTTCGATTAATACTTTTCCAGAATCTATGTTTTTCTTCAACTCATTGAGAACTTGTGTGATGCATTAATGCTAACTTCTCGTGGTGATTTGATGAAGTCGTTGATGGAGTTTCTTCAACAAAAGAGCCAAGATGCAGATACATTACTATAAGTGAACAAAACGGTATTTGTAGTCATACTTATGTGGTTCAGAAGAACATCCAAATTTCTAGGAGATTGTTAAGTTGATTTGGTCTAACAAAATAACCTAGTTAATGGTGGGAATCCACCAAATAACCGAAACTGGTACAACTCCTCCTTGGATGACCACCATGTTGAATTAAATTGCCTCACCAAACCTTGACAGTAAAACCCAATAGGGAAAATTTTGGACGAAGGAAAAAGAGCACAAATATCAACATTTTGAAAAAAATCAATGTTAGTGAGATGTTATCTCGTTAAAGCCTTGTCAGGAAAATCACACGGGACAAAACTTGAAATGAAGGGAAAAAAGTACAAATTTTGACGTAAATATGGATGCTAACCCAACTAAATGAGTTTTACAGAAGACAAGCATCAAAATAATAACTCTAGTCTATCTAAAAGACGAGTTTAAGCTAGCATAATTCTAACTGCAAATTTAAGAAAGAAAGAAGGAAAAAAAATATAATTTATATTGTTAAAGCGTGGATTTTGGTGCTTTTAATGACTCCTCAAGACACCTATAAAGTTGACATCATCAACTAATTAATCCAGATTTTTGGTCTTGTACCAAATTTCTAAAAACACATAAAGGTTTGTTAAACCTGACATAATCGAGTCAAGTGGCTATCTGAATAATTTGAATCCTATAAAGATCACAAATTTCAATATGTTCTCCGAGCACATCTCTTGTATGAATGCAATACGAGTTCTTCAATACTACCACGCAAAATGCATCATATAGGGAGAACACGTATTATCGAACCAATCCTAGGGTTTGAACATATAACCCCCAATCGCTCTTAAAAAGATTTATTTCTCTTAATATACAATATAACTAACACCAACCTGCAACTTTCAGGCTTGGCAATTTTAAGGTGTCGAGTCTAGCTTGGATCCTTATATTGCATCAATTGAGCATTTAAAATAATCCAATCTGATTTTGAATGTATGCCAACCAATCACATATGTCGATATTCCTCTGCAGAGGGGTTCAAAACCACCATCATTTATTTCAGTAGCTACTTTAAATGAATATTCGACAACATAATTCTCAAGCGTATGCATATCTTGAAAAAAAATTCATAAAATTGTTGGTACCAGAGCCCTTGGTCATTGTAATCTCCTCGTCTTCAAACGAGGAGATAATAACTTTGAGAATGTAAATCATGTTTTTGGTACACTCAATTGGAGCACTACCAGTAGCCTATTACGGAACTCTACTTATTTTATTAGATGTGATTGGATTTTCCTCTTAAAGAGGCAAACACTTATATAAAAGCAAACGAGACATTTCACGCCTAGTCAATAGCAGCCTTTTTTCATCAATTTGATCATGATGGGAGAGAAACCGATATAACATTGAAGTTAATTAACACCAACTTTTTATGGTAGTGTATGGTCTCCCTCTGATTATGGCGGAAATATTTTCATCTCATAAAAATGAAGACAAATTTCGTAAAGTATTACCCGATAAATTCGAGGACATATACTCATAATAATTTAAGGATGTTAACAATACCAGTTGGACAATAGATAAGGACTTTTCGAGTCATAAAAAATTATCCTAAACAATAAAATTGTAGTTTACTTGACATACAAATTTAACATCAACCATAAATTTTATAGGTTCAACCAAAATAATATAAAATATTTAAATAAAACTCCAAAAGGATAAAAATTGTGACCTATATGGCCAACAATATAAACACTTCAAAATGAAATTTTAGACACTTCTTTTTCAACAGAAATTAAATTCAAGATCAGTTTAGTCACTACTAGGACTAATGATATAGGCTAACAAGCCGGGTGTGCACCCATTGATCTTCTGTGTCCTCGATGTTCCAACTACAAGTTGAAAGATCCAAATTTTAGAGATTATTACCATGAGCGAAAATCAAAATTGCCAAATACTGCTCAATAATGCAGCAATTCCCCGTTAAATTGCAATTTGCAATTGGCTTAACCAATAATAACGATATTTTATCATTTAATGATCGATATAGAAAAACCGCTTCTCTTTTTTTTTTTAAAAAAAATTAAGCTATTATCATTATTCTGTTTGTAGGGGAAAAATCCACTTTGGATGGTTTCTTGTAAAAAAAAATATAGAAACCATAACAATAAATCACATGATTCTTGTCTAACGAACAAGGATACCAAATTGGGTTGGTCGTATGTTTTTCAACCATGCACATGAGTACATAATTACCGTATAGGTAATTGTATAACACAAATTATTTTGGTGATTACAGTTTCGTTAAAGGAATATAAACTATATACCAAAATCACATGGTAGGATGTGATCACAAACACACACATGGTGGAAACCGATCTCATGCACATCTTTCTAAGATGGAGAAAAGAAAGATAATCCATCCTTAAGGATCGACGGAGAAAAGTTTTTAAAATGATGAAACTATTATCGTTATTCTCTTTTTAGAGAAAATCCACATTGTGTTAATGGATAGTTTCCAGAAGAAATAGGAACCAATGGTTATTAGTAGAGAAAACCATATTTCAAGTAGTTTGTACGATTTGCCAAAATCGTACCGACAAAATTGTCATTTTAGTCATCACATAAGAAAACAATTTGTGGTTTTTAAACAAAAAATAGAAATGGGTAACTGAATACCCCAAGCTTTTTGAAAATCGATATTTACTAAGTTTAAGATTTCTTATAAGAGATAGAAATCTATAGAAGCTATTGTCATGAAAAAATAACAAAAATTAGGATAGCGTCCGCCTTTAAAGGCAAATGTTACTTGGTATCTTGTGTGATAATAAACGATTTAGTTTTGAAAGATAACCATAATGGTTTGTGCAATATTCGATGATGGAAATCCATCGACACATGGATACCACAAGTTGAAGTATAATCCGTGGTGATTAAACCATAGTGGTGGACTCATAGACATGAATCCCGTTATTGTCCCCAAGACAGTGCAATAAGTTGTCCACTATGAAAACTTAAATTGATTGAACAATCAATTGACCATGTAAACATAGTCTGAATTTGGAGTTGTTATCCAAATAGAAGAAAAAATCATCATGAACTATAAAATAAAATAAAATTTGGTACAAGAGTCAGTCAGAAAATTGAACAACTGAAGATACCGTTAGATTTGCATCGCAATTGGTATTTGGTTAACAATAGGTATGGTGGATATATGGGTACCGTGATTCCTGCATAGTGGATACCTCGAGAGGTTTAAGACTTCAATCAAATTTCAAAGACCATAAATTTGTTTTATATCCATGTCCCGGTCACGTTACGACAATCATACTTATAAGTCGAAGTCGCATCAGTATTAAATATAATGATCACAAACTAAATAGAATAAAAGTATGGGAAATAAAAAAAAAAAACCCTCTTTAACCTCTTTATCCCAAAGAATTGCACATATCCATTAACTGTTATTTTTCTTTTATGGATTCGATCTCCAGAAATTGCCTATAGCTAATAGTTTTCGTATACAACTTATTATGAGATGCTCATGATTTGAGTTACGTGCTGATGACGTGTTGTAAAATAAAGAAAGGGGAGAAGAAGATACAAAGCAGAGAGAAAAAAAGTGGAGAAATTCTTATTCATGTACATCATAGACAGACATTACAGCCTCTATTTATAGGGCTAGACACAAGGGCATCCCAGTAATAAACGAGATTCACCTTAGATATTCTTAACATAACTACACGTTCATAACAAAGCTTTGTAAGTGCATCATAAAAAACACCACAGAAGGTAATTTTCGTTGTTTGGTGTCTTTGTTACAGATCTTTGCACCAACAATGGATAGTCCGAGGAACTCTTTTACGGTGAATGACTGTTTACTTTGCAAGAAGAGTGTAGAAACAAACCATCATCTATTTCTGCATTGTGAAATAACAAGAGAGATATGGAACTATTTTTTGGGAGGTTATAATTTGCAATGGGTGTTTCAGAACAATGTAAGAGATACAATCTAGGAGTGGAGAAGATTAAAAGGTAGAACTCTGAATTTGAAAAGCAAAATATGGGACATAATTCCCTTTGCAATTTGGTGGGCAGTATGGCTAGATAGAAATGCAAGGTTTTTTAATGGAAAGTACAGCTCAATGGAGAATATGAAGGACAATGTGAAGTCTGTCATTTGCAATTGGTGCGTGGATACAAACATCTTTGAAGGCATTACCCCTAAACATGGTTTTGCATAACTGGGAGGTTGTAATTCATTAAACAGTTTTTGAGTCTGGCTTGTTTAGTTTTTTTTTTTCTTTCTTTCTTGGTAACAATAGCGGTGCTGCTTAAGCTGTTTTTGTATTTTCTTTAACCATTTCCAATACTTCCTTTGTGACGAATTGGTCTCTTAATAAAATTAAGGTATATTAATTAAATACCCTTAGTTTTGACACCCAATAAATATACCCTTATACAACAATAAAAATACCCCTATCATTTAAAAACCTTATCCCTTAACAAATTTCTTTTTCTACTACTTCACATCACCACCACCACCACCACCATTTCACCACCACCAGCAGCACCGCCGCCACCACCACTGCACCACCACCACTGTACCACCACCACTTACTAACTACAACCACCATTAATATTCCAACACCGCCATTAATATTCCGCCGCCACCACCATTGTTGATGCTGTCACTGCTGCCGCTGCCACCGCCATCAAAATTAGGTGTCAACAACTGAAGTGATCCACAAAATCAAAAGTTCAAAAATAACTTTACTAACTAATATTCAGTTTTTTTTTTTTTTTTTTGCATCAACAATCGAAGTTGATCCCAGTGAATGGAATCAACAACCAAAGTTGATAAAAAAGGTAGAACTTAGGAACAATGTTTCCAGATTATAGTGTCAACAACCAAAGTTGATCCCTTTAAGTTGGATCAACAATTGAAGTTGATACTATTAAGTGGGATCAACAATGAAAGTTGATCCACAAAAAATGGGATCAACAATTATAGTTGACAACATTTATACGAGTCTGTCTACTGTAAAAACCAATAAACCTGAAACCTGCAAACTGACATATCCTTAAGAAACACAAGAGTAACAATTTTTTTTTGCAACAACCATCTATGATACAAAAAAACGAAATGATATATAGGAATGAGTGAACTTGGCGTGAGTCGAACACGCATCATCTGACGTCGAGTCAGTCATGCTACCATTGCACCACAAATTCAACATTAGAAGAATACACAAACCAACAAGAAATCAAGCTAATTTTTTTAACAAACATGAATTAACTAAAAACATGACTATACAATTCCAAAAAGAAAATGTTGTCAACAATAGGAGTCAGTAGTTGATTTCATAGAAAATGTTGTCAACAACAAGAGTTGATCCCATAATGGAATCAATGATGAGTTGATCCATAAAAATGGCATCAACAAAAATAGTTGATCCCGTTTATGGCATCAACAACAGTAATTGATCCCTAAAAGTTGAATTCCAGAGAACTTTCCACCATGGAAGTTAATACTGAAGAACCATACCTGTAAAATGGATCTGGAACAGTATTGACATCATTTTCATGTATCACAACAACAATAACCAACAACCAACTCATCTGAAAATCAACCAACACCAAGCAAACACCACTCCATTCTCTTTCAGACATCAACAATAGTACCTCCTTCTTCCAAAACCACCAACTCCTTCAGTCAAACTCGAGAACAACTTCGAACCATGGTAACATCACATCCATCACCCACCATGAGTTCACGGCTCAACCTCCAACACCATAACCTCAAATTGGCTCACACTTAATACCAACAAAGTAACATCAATTTCTTTGATTTGTAAGCCCAATCGAGAAAATTCAAGTATAACCCTAATATCAATTCCAGTAACAAGCAAAATCATTATCAAAACCAAATCAAAGATGAATTTTCAGAATATAATAAAATCACTAACAAGCAAAATAATTATCAAAACCAAATCAAACAAACCAACTGAAATCAATTACCGGTGAAGATTTGAAAAAATTCAAATAGATATTATCGAAGATTAGAGTGAGACCGGTTGGATCGATATCAAAATCATAAGAAAGACAAACTAGTTTCGGATCTCGAAACTAGAATGATTCTTCGGGTAGATTTTTCTTATTGATATCATCTTGAAAGCAGTGGTGGCGATGGATAAAATATATTTTCGGATCTGAAATCAATTTTTTGTTATTGATTTTCCCTTGTATTCTTCATCCGTAGTGGTGGTAGGTGGTAATGATGGTGATGGCGGTGGCACTGGTGTTGGTTGTGATGACGACAGGGATGATGGTGGTAGCGATGGAGACGGTGGTGTACGACTTCGATGTTTTTTTCTATCTGAATAGAGATGGTGATGGAGAAGTTAATGGAGATGGAATCGAAGATTAAAGGAGGAAGGATAAATGTGGAAAGAAGAAAAATACCTATGGACCCCTGATGGGCCTATAATTAGAGAGGGGTATTTTTATTGTCCCATAAGGATATTTGTACAACCCGTCAGAATTGAGGGTATTTATATAATTCCCACATAAAATTAGTCCTTATTGAGTTAAAAAAATAAAAGAAACATTACCAAACCCAGTCTTAAATGAGCGGATTTAAGATCAACCGGCCGGGTAAAGCCCCTCCCCCAAATAAAATGTAAATGCGAAAACGATGAAGCCACCACAAGACCGTAAACAATGCCTCTCGAGTCACGCAAGTGAAAAAGAAAGCCAAACGGCACTAATGAACAGAAGCCAGGATGCATCAGAATAAAACGCCAAAAACGCCTTCTGCTCTATTCTGCATGGGGGACCTACTTATTCAGGCAACAGACCAAGTTTAACCAATGTGTACAACACCGAAACCCCCAAAACGAACAGTATCACCATCAAACAGCTACATTGTGTGAGAGCGTAATATACACCCAAGTTATAGGTAACGAAACTACCACTCGAATAAAAAGTTTCTGCAAGTAAATAAATACCCAAAACAAGGGTATTTCAGTCTAAAGAAAGCTAATATGATTCCTACTAGTAGTGAGTGAAACCCAAAAAAGACCTCATTTTTCATTGTTACCGCTCTGGTCTTTTCATCTCTCACTCTCTCTCTCTCTCTCTCTCTCTCTCTCTCAGAATTTCAGAAACCATTCTTCGTTCCGTAATGTTCTTGTGATTTTGAGTAAAAATGGCGGTGAAGGGTAAAGAAATTGCTGGTAAAGCTACAACCTCATCATCAAAGGGTAAAAAACTAGCAACAAAAACAACTGTTAAGAAAACCAATACTGGTGGTAGTAGTAGTAATGACCGGAAAAGGAAAAGATCCGGTGTTCTTCAGTTTTTCGATGTTACTGCTGATGTCGACGAGGATGATGAAGAAGAAGACGAAAGTGATAATGATAATTTAATGCCTGGTATAAATTCCATCTGATTCTTTTGATTTTTGGGTTTTTTTTTTCCTTTTTTTTTTTTTTTTTTTTTTGATTTTTCAGTTTTTTTTTTTGATGATTTTGTTGGTAACGTTGCTGCATTTTGGGGGTTCTGTATGGATTAAGCTAAAATGTTTTGCATGATGCAGTTGAGCCTTTTTGTCTTGTATATGGAAACCCTAGAAAAGGTGTCAATTTGTTTATATATATATTTTTTAATAAAACGTAATTTTGTTTATATTGATGTATGTATGTGCGTATTTCGTATATGCATGCATGTTTGAGACCAATATTGTTGTTTCTGGTCGTGTGAATCTGTGAAAGGGTTTCTCAAAGAGCATTGTTGGTTTATTTTGTTTAGGGTTTTGGAATGTTTGTGGTGTAAGATATGTTCAAAAGCTGTGTTTCTAAAGGATTGTTAGTTCAAGCTTAGTTTGAGGTTAAGGTTGGTGTACATATATGTTGGGATTTTGTTGTATATTATGAGATCTTTCTCTTCTTACTCTTTTTTTACATGCGTAAAATTGTGCTCTATTTTTCATGTGTACTATTTGCTTAAATGGCTTTTCTGTTACAATCTTGTTTAGTTGCATTTGTTGGATATGCCTGTGATGTTTATTTCATATGCAATCACTGGGAATGTAGTGAAGAAGTGTCACTGAGTATTGTTTTTGTGATGCTGTTTTTCAAATGCAAGCAGATGTGATGGATATCGGTGATATCGGCGGAAAAGGGAAAGGCGTTTTTGGAAAAGCACCACAATTTCCAGTTATCCCGAAAGAAGAAGAATTGAGTGATGACGAAATTGAAAAGTTAATCAGAGAAAGATACAAGCCTGGTTCAAAGCATGTTAGATATGCTGAAGATGATGATTATGAGCCTAAACATGATGGCGATTCTATTATTTCTATTGTGGATGATGGTCCACCTATATATAAAGTCAAGTGCACGGTATAATGATTTTCAACTTGTTTCTCTATGGATTATTAAACCTTTGCAGTATTATCATAAATTATTTGCTGGATGTAGATGGGACGTGAGCGGCACTCAGCCTTCTGCCTCATGCAGAAGTATGCAGATTTACTATCTCTTGGAAATAAGCTGCAAATAGTGTCTGCATTTGCTCCGGAGCAAAGCAAGGGTTTTATTTATATTGAAGCTGACAGGGAATATGATATTGTCGAGGTATTTCTACGCTGCCTCTTGTATATGTTAGCACTTTTTATCAGTCATTATCACCAGACGACGATAATGCTTCTCAAATATACCATGACACTTTCTTGTTTTCTTATTTCAGGCATGTAAAGGTCTGACCGGTATATATTCAACTAGAGTTACTGTTGTCCCAAAGAATGAGCTTGCTCATTTGGTGTCTTTCCGAAAAAAACAAATTGAAATCTCCAAGGGCACTTGGGCTCGGGTGAAGCTTGGCAATTATAAAGGAGATCTAGCTCAGGTACGATAAATAGGTTTTCATTGTTACTTTTTACTTGTTACTGATTTGCAGGTTTGTTCATCTCTACCCGTTGACCCTCTCTTGTAGGTTGTATTTTTTGATGGTGAGCGGAGAAAGGCAACAGTAAAGCTTATCCCAAGAGTTGATCTTACAGCAATGGCCAAAAAACTTGTACTATTCTTTCTGCTTTTACAATTTGTTATTTACAATGATTTTCTGGTTTAAACAACGAAAGCGTTACGTAATATTGGTTCTTCATTTTATCTTGGTTTGTTCCCATATTGGCTTAATATTTATTATTTTCTGCTCATCTTGTTTTCTTCAAAATTGTGAGTACTGTCACTCTCCTCAGTAGGACTGTTGACAGAATTTGATTTTTCTTCAGATTTAATAGTGACCTCTTTATATAATATTATTAGTATTGATTTTTACAATATTCGCTGCATTTTCTTTTTCCTCGACGCTTGTTATCTGGGTTTTCTTAGGCGTTAATTAAGTTTAAGTAATAAGCACTTTCTATTGCATTCCTCTTGACCTTATTTGGTATGTTTGGCTTATGATGCATGATTATAATGTTGATGCAGAATGGTGGAGTAAATGTCAAGCAAACTGCCGTACCAGCACCAAAGCTGATCAGTTCAAACGAACTTGAGTAATGTTGCGAAGACTCCTGTTTCTAGGTAGTGCACTGCTCTAATTTATAAATCTGTGACATTTCCTTCCTTTTCAACTGTAGGGACTTTCGTCCTCATATCGAGCTTAGGCGAGACCGTCAAACTGGGATTGTTTGCGAGGTACTTGATGGATTGATGCTCAAGGATGGTTATTTGTACAAAAAGATTCCCATTGAATCTTTAATCTTATCTGGAGTAGTGCCTACTGCCAATGAGCTCATTAAATTTGAGACCTCTAAGAAGGACACAGATGATGACCTGGAGTGGCTAACTGGCCTTTTTGGTGAAAAAAGGAAAAAACGTGCTGTAGATTGCGGGGTTGATAAATCAAGAACTCCGACAAAGGATGGTAAAGGGGGTAAAACTAAAGGATTTGAGAGCAAATGTGGGAAAGGATTTGACAGCAAGTCTGGGAAAGAATTCGAGAGTACTTCAGGGAAAGAATTCGAGAGTACCTCAGGGAAAGAATTCGAGAGTACCTCGGGGAAAGACTTTGAGAGTACTTCAGGGACTAAGAAAGGGGAAGGTTTTGAACTGTATGATTTTGTTTTTTTTGGGTAAGTCGAATATTGAAAAGCTGTTGCCTGGTATTGGTTGTTTTTTTATGCTTCAACTCCTGCTTGAAATTAACCTGGATTTTCTATGGTACAGGCGTAAAGATTTTGGTGTTATCGTAGGCGAGGAAAGTGATAGCTACAAGGTATTGGTACATTTTGATTCCCGTTGCTCCCTTACTATCGCATATGGTGCTTCCTTGGCACATTTTCAATATTAAATGTTTTGCCTGATAGAAAAGAGAAGGAAATTGCTTATTTTCGGGTATCTTGTTGAATTCAGATTTTGAAGGGAGATTCTGAAGAATCGAAAGTGGTTACTGTAAATATGCGTGACATAAAGAGTGGATGCCTGGATAAAAAGTTCACCGGTTTAGACCAGCGCATGAAAGCTATATACGTCGATGATACTGTCAAAGTCTTGGAAGGTCCATTAATGGTGTGTCCCTATATTTTACTTTTGTTTGGTCCAATATTTGTTGATGCAGTAATGATGTGTTAAGCTTCATAATTAGAGCCTTACATACTTCTGTTTATGTTTGTGCTGTGCAGGGCAGGCAAGGTATTGTTAGGCAAATTTACAAAGGCAACATATTTGTATATGATAGTGAAAACGATCTTGAGAATGGTGGATACTTTTGCGCTAAGTGCCAAATGTGTGAGAAGATTAAGCTGTTCAATGGCTGTCAAGATATCGATGTATGTCTTAAAACCATGTCTGAGGTGTAACTTGTCTGCTTGTTTTCTTTCTTCCTATCATTGAGTTTAATTTGGCTGCTACAGGTTGATGATTCAGGTCCCACAGGGTTTGAGGATTCAGCAGCATCTCCGAAATCTCCTCAATCATCTAGATCGGCATGGCAAGCAAGAAGGGAAAACAACCAAGAGTGTATGCCCTTAAATTTGATCTCATGTATTTTTCAAGCTGGTTGGCTTCTAACGTAGTACCTTGCATGTATGTAGTCAACAACAACCGCCAAGGTAGGGAAGGAGCTTTCTCCATTGGCCAAACTTTGAGAATCCGAATTGGTCCTCTTAAGGGCCACCTTTGCCGCGTGATTGCCATCTACCGGACTGATGTTACCGTAAAGCTCGATTCTCAATTGAAGGTTATAACAGGTTTGTGAGCACAGCCTTTTGGTTCCAGTTAGTCTTTTGTCAATGTTCGTTTTTATTTTTATTTTCTTCTGTTATTCTTTTGCGCAGTTAAAGCTGAACATCTTTCTGAAGCTGGTGTGAAGAGGTGAGGTTTCCTTGTCACTTGTTTGGCTTCATTTTTCTGGGAACCAACCTGTTTTCTACTTCTTTCCTTACACGTGCAATTCTGTGTGTATGAAATATTTGCTTGTTTCTTCCATCCAGGTTTTCTGATTCCACAAAACCATTGAGTGGTATGTGCCCTTTATCACTTTTTTTGTTAACTAAACCAATCTTCTTTCCTGCCTGATTTATTTGTGGGTTCTTATGACACTTGGTTTTCTTCTTGATGTTTTCACCTGATTATCTTTTACTTAAAAGATCTGATGGGGGGTTCAGGAGCAGCAGATAATGATGGGTGGAATACTGGTGCCTCAGGAAGTGGCAGGTAACATTCATTTGACTTCTGAAAGTTTACCTTCTAGGTCGTCTTTGTGCCTTCTAGAATAGGTGAAAACCCTGACCCCATATAGCTGACCAAGTACTATTTATTGTCTTATCACCTGACAGTAGCGATGTTAGGGGTTCAATAGTTTTCTACCATCCCCCCCATAGAAAGGGTTGAGGGTACGTTTGGGTGGTGTAGTAGAGTGTGTAACTTAAAACATGTAACTTTCAGCTAAGACAGGAGCACAGTGAAATATTTCATGTTAGAACTAAGTATGTGATTGTTGTGTCCACTTATGGTTGGGGGCCTCATTGTTTTTACCCTTTCACATTTTTTTTTAAGTGCTTAACTAGTTCTTTGTTTGATACAATCTTCTTCTTCTATTGAAATTTAATCATTTACATTGTACTAATTTTTTGCTTGCATTTTACTGCCTATTTATTTTATTTTCATATGTTCTTGAATCGGTTTGTCATGATCTGATAATTGGAACAATTTGCTTGCAGGAATGGTTGGTCTGATTCTTCCGCAATGGTTAGTTCAGATCTTCTTTTCTGTCATGTGTAGTGTCTGTTTGACTTTTCAAATGGTCCAATACTTACATTTTATTGCCTGTCAATACTCTAGGCCGATTCTACCTTTGCGAATATCTTTGGCAGCGATGGTGCTGAGAAAGGTATAGTTACTCCAAGCTTTGTCTGATTTCACACTGTTCTTAGTACAAAATACTTTAATATTGTGTTACCTGAGCAATGTGTGACTCATTATGTTATTATTGCAGATAAAGATGATGATAATCCATGGAGTACCAAAGCAATCCCTAAGAATGACGGAGGTGGCTGGGGGAGTTCATCATGGGGTAAAACATCAAATGAGGACCTGGCTGCTGATAAACCAAGTCAAGATGGTTGGGGTAACGCTACTGCTAACACAGCCTCTGGAAGTGGTGCTGAGAAAGGTATAGTTTGTCTGATTTCACACCGTTCTTAGTACAAAATACTTTAGTATTGTGTTACCTGAGCAATGTGTGACTCATTATGTTATTATTGCAGATAAAGATGAAGATAATCCATGGAGTACCAAAGCAATCCCTAAGAATGATGGAGGTGGCTGGGGGAGTTCATCATGGGGTAAAACATCAAATGAGGACCCGGCTGCTGATAAACCCAGTCAAGATGGTTGGGGTAACGCTACTGCTAACACAGCCTCTGGAAGTGGTGAGTCAACTAGCCCGCA
The DNA here is from genome assembly GCA_023531295.1 of Papaver armeniacum. Taxonomy (NCBI): domain Eukaryota; kingdom Viridiplantae; phylum Streptophyta; class Magnoliopsida; order Ranunculales; family Papaveraceae; genus Papaver; species Papaver armeniacum. Next base: position 313,770 of record JAJJWW010004403.1, read on the forward strand.
GTTGCTTATTGGCGGAAGAGGGTCATTGCTATATTTGCTCATCTAACATTTGATTCTAATGTTATACATAGGTAAAGATGAAGATGAAAATGGATGGGGTGCCAAGCCAGCTTCTAAGAAAGACGAAGACAGCTGGGGGAAATCTTCTTGGGGCAACAAACCATCACTAGAGGATAGAGCTGGTGACGATAAACAAAATGAAGTTGGTAACTGGGGAAATAGCACAGATGCTTGGGGTAAAGCTGCTGCAAATACTGGCTCTGGGGCTGCTGAGACTAGTAATTGGGGAAAACAACAGACTGAAAGTGGCAGCCAAAAGGATAGTTGGAGCACTAAAACAGATTTACCAGACATTATTGACAAAGGCAAAGATGTAGCTGCAACTGAGGAAGGCAACTGGGGTAAAGTAGTTGAGTCTCAAAATGCTAGTAATACAGACGGTTGGAACACAGCAGCAGGGAAACAAACTGGGGGTTGGGGAAGTGCCTCTGGTGGTGGGTCACAGCCAAAAGGAGAATCAGGAGATCAAGCAGGCAGCTGGGACAAAGTGAATGATACTAATGGATGGAACGAGAAGCAAAAGGATGTCTGTGGTGCAGACAATTGGAATAAATCAGACACTTCGAGTGCTGCTGCTACTTCGTCTTGGGGTAAAGGGAACTTTGCAGATAAAGAAGCAGGTGATAAAGAAGGAAATCAACAAGACAGCTGGGGTGCTGCAAAATCTTTTGAGGGGGGTCGGGGTTCAGGTGGCTGGAGAGGTGGCAGATGTGGAGGAAGAGATAATTTTGGTGGGGGGAGATCTTCTGGTAGGGGTCAGTCTCATGTTACAAACAAAGATGAAGGAGAGAAGCCTTGGAATAGTGGTGCTTCCTCAGGTTGGAATAAAGATGCAGGTAGTGATGCGGATAAAAAGTCTAGCTGGGGTAATCCAACTCAAGAAGCTGGAGAGAGCAAAAACAATGCAGATGCTTGGAACAAAGGAAGTGGTGGAGATAACTGGGGCAGTGTAGCACCTAACTGGAGTTCGCCACCCACAAAATCTGCTGGAAACCAATCTTCTGGGTGGGGTAAAGGAGGATCAGTTGCAGAAGAACAAGGTGGAGGGAATGTAACTAAAGATGATTGGAGGACCAAAAAATTCTCTGATGAAACTCCGGTTTATGGAAATGATACTGCAAATCAGACATCAGGTTGGGAAAGCAAAGTTGCTGAGAAAAAATCCGGGGGTAGCCAGTCCTGGGGAGGTTTGAATCAAGGATCATCTGCTAATGAAACTAAAGACGAAGGAGACGCTTTGGCCAAGATGAAAGGTGTTGATGGAGGAAATCAGGCAAGTGGTGGTTGGGGAAGTGGTGGGGGAGATCAGCAGGGTTCTAGTTGGAATAAAAGCAAAGGTAATGATGAAAGTCGACCATCCAACTGGAAAGGAGTACTTGGTGCTCCAGATACAGCTGGTGGTAGTTGGAGTGGAGGTAAAACCTTTGGAGGCGGTGATAATGGAGGCAGTAGTGGTGGTTGGAAAGGCGGTGATAATGGAGGCGGTGGTAGCTGGAAAGGCGGTGATAACGGAGGTGGTGGTGGTTGGAAAAGCGGTGGTGGCTGGAAGGGCAGTGACGATGGAGGAGGTGGTGGCTGGAAGGGTGGTGACAGTGGAGGCGGTGGTGGCTGGAAGGGTGGCGACAGTGGAGGAGGTGGTGGCTGGAAGGGTGGCGACAGTGGAGGCGGTGGTGGCTGGAAGGGTGGCGACAGTGGAGGAGGTGGTGGCTGGACGGGTGGTGACACTGGAGGCGGTGGTGGTGGCTGGAAGGGTGGTGACAGCGGGGGCGGTGGTGGCTGGAAGGGTGGTGACAGTGGGGGCGGTGGGGAAGGTGGTGATGCCTCTAACAGAGGACGGGGTAGAGGATTTGGCAGGGGTGGACGCTTCTCAGGTTCTGACAGAGGTGGTGGACGTTTTGGAAATAGAGATGGTGCAGATAGTGGAGGTGGACGTTTTGGAAGCAGGGATGGTTCCGATAGAGGTGGTGGACGTTTTGGGAATAGAGGCGGTTCAGATCGAGGGAGGGGATTTGGGAACCGAGGCCGTGGAAGAGGTGATAATGGAGGCGGTGGTGGCTGGAAGGGAGGTGATAATGGAGGCGGTGGTGGCTGGAAGGGAGGTGATAATGGAGGTGGTGGTGGCTGGAAGGGCAGTGACAGCGGAGGCGGTGGTGGCTGGAAAGCCGGTGACAGTGGAGGCGGTGGTGACAATGGAGGGGGTGGCGATGGAGGCTGGAAAGCCAGTGGCAGTGGAGGCGGTGGTGGCTGGAAAGGTGGTGACAGCGGTGGCTGGAAAGCCGGTGGTGACAACGGAGGAGGCGGCGGTGGTGGCTGGAAGGGTGGTGACAATGGAGGAGGCGGTGGTGGCTGGAAAGCCGGTGGTGGCTGGAAAGCCGGTGGTGACAACGGAGGAGGCGGTGGTGGCTGGAAAGCCGGTGGTGACAACGGAGGTGGCGGTGGTGGCTGGAAAGCAGGTGGTGACAGTGGTGGTGGCTGGAAATCCGGTGGAGGAGGTGGTGGTTGGAAAGCCGGTGGTGACAGTGGAGGAGGCGGTGGTGGCTGGAAAGCCGCTGGTGACAACGGAGGTGGCGGTGGTGTTTGGAAAGCCGCTGGTGACAACGGAGGTGGCGGTGGTGTTTGGAAAGCCGCTGGTGACAACGGAGGTGGCGGTGGTGGCTGGAAAGCCGGTGGTGACAACGGAGGAGGCGGTGGTGGCTGGAAGGGTGGTGACAGTGGAGGAGGCGGTGGTGGCTGGAAGGGTGGTGACAGTGGAGGAGGCGGTGGTGGCTGGAAGGGTGGTGACAGTGGAGGAGGCGGTGGTGGCTGGAAAGCTGGTGGTGGAGGAAGTGGTGGCTGGAAAGCCAGTGGTGACAGCGGAGGAGGCGGTGGTGGCTGGAAGGGTGGTGACAATAGAGGTGGTGGTGGTTGGAAGGGTGGTGACAATGGAGGTGGAGGTGGTGGTGGCTGGAAGGGCGGTGATAATGGAGGCGGTTGGAAGGGAAGCAACAATAGTGGAGGCTGGAAAGGAGGGGACAATGGCGGCGACAGTGGTGGTGGAGGTGATGACAAAGTTGGCGATAGCGGTAGCTGGAAGGGAGGTGATAGTGGAGGTCGAGGATGGGGAAGTTCTGCTACTGATGCCAAGAAAAGTGGAAACCAAGGACGGGGAAGTGGAGGTAGTGGTGGATGGGGAAGTAATGCTCCTGATAGTAACAAGGGAAGCTGGAACAAAGGCAGTGTTGATGGGGCAAGTGGAAGTGGGAATGGTAATCAAGCTGGTGGATGGAGTGGTCAGGGTGGTTCAGGATGGAACAAGTCGTCCGGTGATGCTGCTGGTAAAGGATCTGAAGGTGGTGGGGGCTGGAACTAACAGAAAACTCTCTGCTTTGAATGGGTACTGGCAGGTACATTAGATTAGATGATCTGGGCTTCTTTTCTTTGTCTATTTTGTTGCTAGAGTGAAACAGATTGGTTGTACAGGATGAAGACATGAAGATGGGGTGAAGAAGAAAGAAGAAATACCAAGGGGCCACTATTAGCTGTTGATGTAATTAAGCTACTTTAGCATGTTAGAATTTTGGATGTATAGGACTTCAGCACAACTAACTACTTCCCCGTGGAAACTGAACAAATTAAGTACTAGCATTTCTGATGGGAAATGAAGAAAGACATCTCTTTTGTACGTGGGTTGTTTTGTAAGTCTGGTGGATGAGCAAACTTTGATTACCCATGTCAAAAAGAATGAATGATATGCAGTACTTTGTTCTTACTATAGCATTGCTAAAATTATGTCTTGCTTTTCTGAGGATGATCTTTCGGCAAAATAAAGAATCTTTTCAAACACGTTTGTATGTGGTGTCCAGTAATTTTCTGGGAAAGTATGTTGTCCAGTTATCTTTTCAAAATAAATTATGCCTCACTTAAAAGGCTACCTCCCTTGTCATCAGATTTTAAATCAGAGTGCAATTTTCTGAGAAAATCTCTGAGGCTTAACCTCAAATACCAAAGTAAGATGGAATTTATGGAATTTTTCGGAACACCATTCCATTCAGGAACTTCCACTCATACGAATGACACTACTTAAAATTTTCAAATATCCAGCTCTAATATTTACGAGGAGGTGACAGACTCACTTTTAAGTTCTAATCATAGACTTCTCAATCTTTTGATTGCTGTGTTCAGGCAGTCATGATGAGAAGAAGGATTACCTCTAAATCTCCCATTTCTATCATTCTGACAGGCATCCCATTTGAATTTCCCGCCATATTTGTCGAACATTTTTCTTCAGCATCATCTCTGCATCTAGATTACTACTACGATGAACCGAACCACTTCAGTGCCGTTGATCCTGACATTTTCTTCTCCAATCTAATAGACAACTCAACCCATAAGAGACATCTCATACAAATTCATAGCCATCTCATTGTGTCAGGATTAAAAGATAGCAAGTATTTAGTAACCAAGTTTGTTAATTCGTGTTCAAACATTGGTGAAATTCATTATGCACGTAAAGTATTTGAAGAAATTTATGAACCAAATATTTTTCTTTGGAATGCAATTATACGGGGTTATTCTAAGAATAATTTATTTGGTGATGCGCTTAAAATGTATACCAGAATGCAGACGGAAGGCACGGGTCCGGATAGATTTACTCTTCCCTATATCTTAAAAGCGTGCAGTGCTACGTCAGCGTTGGGAATGGGAGGAACTATCCATTGTCAGATTTTCAGACATGGGTTTGAATCAGATGTGTTTGTGCAGAATGGCCTAGTGGCATTGTACGCAAAGTGTGGCAAAATTGATCAGGCCCGAGTTGTTTTCGATGGATTAGGTGATAGAAATATTGTTTCCTGGACCTCAATTCTTTCCGGTTATTCCCAAAATGGTCAGCCTATGGAAGCTTTGAGAATTTTAGTGAAATGAGACGATTTGATGTAAAACTGGATTGGATTTCTCTAGTCAGTGTTCTCAGGGCTTACACTGACGTTGAAGATCTGAAGCAGGGGAGAGCTGTTCATGGTTCTGTTGTCAAATTGGGGCTTGACTTGGAACCTGACATGTTAATTGCACTTACTGCAATGTATGCAAAATCTGGGGAGGTGACAGTTGCGAAATTCTTGTTTAACCAAATGGAAACGCCTGATGTGATTCTGTGGAACACTATGATATCTGGGTATGCAAAAAATGGTTATGCAGATGAAGCTGTAGAGCTTTTCCTTATGATGATTTCTAAAAACATCAAACCCGATTCTGTATCAGTACGATCTGCAATTGTAGCTTATGCGCAAGTGGGGTCTCTTAAGTTGGCTAGATGGATGGATGAGTTTATTAACAGAAGTGAGTACAAAAATGATGTATTTGTCAATACAGCCCTTATTGACATGTACGCAAAATGCGGTAGTGTAACTTCTGCACGTTCTATATTTGATCGGATGCTGAAAAAAGATGTGGTAGTTTGGAGCTCTATGATTGTAAGTTATGGGTTGCATGGTCAAGGCCAAGAAGCTATTGATCTTTTCCAAGAAATGAAACTAGCAGGAGTTGAACCAAATGATGTCACCTTTCTTGGGCTTCTCATCGCGTGCAACCATTCTGGTTTAATCCAGGAAGGATGGGAGTATTTCTATTGCATGACAAGGGATCATGGGATTGAGCCCCGGCATCAACACTATGCTTGTGTGGTTGATCTTCTTGGTCGTGGTGGATATTTGGACGAGGCCTATGAGTTCATCACAAAGATGCCCATGGAACCAGGGATTACAGTGTGGGGAGCACTGCTGAGTGCCTGTAAAATACATCGCCGTGTGACTTTAGGAGAATATGCAGCAGAACGTATTTTTTTCTTTGGACCCATTAAATGCAGGGCATTACGTGCAGCTCTCAAATCTCTATGCTTCAGTTGGCATGTGGAGTCATGTGTCAAAGGTTCGAGTTCTTATGAAAGAGAAGGGATTGAGCAAAGATCTTGGGTACAGTTTAATTGAGATAAATGGAAAACTTCAGGCATTCCGCGTGGGAGATAAGTCACATCCTAGATCAAAAGAGATATATCAAGAGCTGGAGGAGCTGGAAAGAAGAATGAAGGAGGCAGGGTTTGTTCCCAACACAGCCTCGGCCTTGCATGATTTGAACAATGAAGACAAGGAAGAAAATCTGTGCAACCACAGTGAGAGGTTAGCCATTGCTTTTGGACTTATCAGCACACCTCCTGGCACAACTCTACGAATAATAAAGAACCTCCGGGCATGTGTGAACTGTCATTCAGCGGCGAAGTTCATATCTAAGCTAGTTGGAAGAGAGATAGTTGTAAGGGATGCGAACCGGTTTCATCATTTCAAGAATGGTCTTTGTTCTTGTGGAGATTATTGGTGAAAAGAAAATTTGTATCTGTACCCTCACTATATATGCTTGTTGGATTTTGAACTTTAAGAAAGCTTACAACAGTGACGGAGTTGGATATATCATTATATAAATCTTCTGAATGCCATGAACCACATGATTCATTCGCCTGCATTTGGGTACCCTATTCTGACCCATACTTTGTGTTTTTCGTATAACTTCAGTTTTAATTCGTATTGATAGTGTCTGAATTCGCAGTATATAGGTTACTAGGCTTATCCACTCGTATTTTCCTTATCAATAAATTCTTTGTATATAACAAGGAGAAAAGGAAAAACTCCAGACTTCCCAGTTAACTTAGGAGTTAAGTTTTCAGTAGGATTTAGTTTTGGAAATTTCCTCTTTCCGGTAGTTGCTTAGTTGCTTACAACTTGGACGCTATATCATTCCTATAAATTACTCTTCTGTCATGCCCTTTAGGAAATTCGACTCTCAATCGATATATTCTGTTTTGCTTAACTGAGGTGGCTGATCTCCTATCAGCCTGTTAGCATTAGGATCTTGTGCGGATCAACTGTTAGTATTAGTATCTTGTGTTAAGTATTAGTATCTTGTGTTAAGTATTAGGATCCCATCAGAAGTAGAGCAAGAATGTCAAGCATTACGGAGGAGATAAACCTTGACATCTTGTTAAGGTTACCAGAGGATATCTACCTTGACATCTTGTCAAGGATTCCGGCGAAACCACTATTAACTTGCAAGTATGTTTGTAAAGGTTGGTATGCCGTAATTTGTAGCTCTAATTTTGTTAAGTTGCACCTAAATGTTACGATCCAGAAAAACAAACCTAATCTCATGCTTAGACAATCAATTTACCCCGGTAATGATTTGAGTCGTAGAGACGAAAACTTAATCTTCTCCGTAGCTAATGGTTCATTAGCGTCAGCATCTTGGGTGATCGATTTTTGGGATCATGCCGTGCAAATGGATTTCCCTTTCAAATTCTTAGGTTCTTCCGTTGAATTAATTGGTTCTTGTAATGGGTTGGTTTGCATTCGAGACGACGAATTGGGATTTTTCTGTTTCTGGAACCCAACAACTAAAGAGTACGCTTTAATACCCAAATTTCCAGATCCCGTTTCTTTTCACGACGAAAATAAAGTCCACTATGCTTTTGGTTAGGATTACAAGAACGGTGATTACAAGCTGATTATCCTTGTAAGCTTGGATGAGAATAATTATGGTTCTTCTTCGGTTGAAGTCTATTCCTTACGGTCAAATTCATGGATGAGAATAAAACCATACACTATAGGTTTCCTTATTACTTCCAAAATGGGTTGTTCGTTAATGGAGCTTTTCATTGGTTAGTTAAAGCTCGAGACTCGGCTGCACTACTCATAGTCTCCTTGGATATCAGCAACGAGAGCTTCGAAGAAATCCAACTACCAGAAGAGTGCTTGGACATTCTCCCTTTGGCAGTAGGGCTGCACAGGAACCGTCCGTCCCATGGTAAAATCGAACCGCATGGTGCAAATCCCGAACCGTGAATCAGGTAGAGACAGTACAAGTACCAAAAGCGGGTGTACCGTGCCTAGAGTAGGTACAAGTAACGGTTCTAGGCTATTCCCGTCCCGTCCCGCCCCGTGAGTACCGAGGATCTCTAGCCAGTTGATATTAAGGTTAAATCTAGTCTATAGTAGGGGTTATACCCTTTCAGCCTTTCTCCATCGCATTCTCCTCATTTCCTTATTCTTCTTCCCTCTCTCTTTTCATTTTCCTCTCAGACAAGAGAAGAGAAGAGGCCATCGACGACGCACCAGTTACCACCATCTTCTAAGTTCTAATCATCATCACCAGGTTCTAAGTTCTAACACCATCTTTCGAGCCTTAGAACCACCATCTTCCTTTCTATTTACTGCAAGTCTCCAACCCATGAGGTAATAACTAATAACAACTAATAATAGTTAGGGTTTTGAAAACAAATTAGTTTTTGTTCATTTATATAGGATTTTTGTTGATTTCTCTAGATTTGAGGCTGATTGTAATTTTTTTATTTTGATTTTAGGGTTTTGGAATTTCGGTGTGGTTCATAACTTCATATGGGTGATTGTTTAGTCAACAACAAATAACAAAAGGTAAACCGTATTAATATTGATTCTAGTGATGCATCATAGATTCACAGATGCGAGTATAGTAGTATGCAAATATGTTGCAGGTAAAGAACAGGACCCGTCCCCGTCCGTATCGAGTTAAGCAGTGCAGTGCCGTTAGTCCCGTAATGCACGGCATGCAGTGCAGGTAAAAAGTACAGGTACCGGCCATAGGGAGGTACAGGTACTGAGCTAGACAAAAACCCGTATCGTCCCGTACCTTGTGCAGCCCTATTTGGCAGTGTTAGAAGGGCGCTTTTGTGTACTCTCTTTGGGAGTGTTAGAAGGGTGTCTTTGTGTACTTGTTGACTATCCAGGTGTTTGTGTTGAAGTATGGGTGCTCCAGAATTACGGAGTGAGAAGATCATGGACTAATGCTTTATCATTAAAAATCAGGGTATGTTGTCTCACATCGAATGCTTGAGGCTCATGTGGTCTTTTAAAAGTGGTGAGATTCTGTTCGAGATCCGAGGTTTTCCAATCTTATACTTCCTCCGTCCCACTATTAAGTGACCTAGTTTAAGTTTGCACAATTTTAAGACAATGAGGAAAATAAGATCTTTTAAGATTTTTTACAATTATACCTGCTTATGGATAATAACTAGTGAAATTTAAAAATTATTTATCTCTCAAACTACTCCACGGATGTTCGCAAACTTCATACCATTGAAAAGCATTTTAAAACACCAACGTAACGAATATAAACATGCCTATTAAATTATGCATATTTCTTATAATTTTTATAATTAACTAAAAGGATAATTTTAGAAATACCTCCTTGTTTAATGATATAGGTCACTTATTAGTGGGACAAAATGTAAAATCAAATAGGTCATTTAATAGTGGGACGGGGGAGTGTGACTCTAGGTGTGACAGTATTCCGTATCTAGATATTAATACAGAAGACTCGGACAATAGAGAAGCCAAATATTTTGAAACCTTAGTTCACTGAACCCTGGTACTTATGTGGGAAGAGAAAAGTTAGAGGATATAAAAGAGTATGAAGCCTGCAAGAATGATTGGGTGGGTGAGTATGGTCTACTCTAGGTGTTAGAATGAACATCTTTCTTTTATTTCTAATGTAAAGCTTGTGTTGTACTCCCTCCGTTTCAAGAATACGCGTGAAGTGCTTGTTAAAATGTCAAGCACTGCTCAGATACATGTCAGTTATAGTTGGTTCATCATTTGCAGGGACTTCCAGAATTATGGTTTATGGTTTTATATCGGTTGTCTTCACTTTGTTTGTATACAGCCCTTATAGACATGTATGCAAAATGCGGTAGTGTAACTTCTGCACGTTCTATATTTGATCGGATGCTGAAAAAAGATGTGGTAGTTTCGAGCTCTATGATCGTAAGTTATGGGTTACATGGTCAAGGCCAAGAAGCTATTAATCTTTTCCAAGAAATGAAACTAGCAGGAGTACAACCATAAATTTAAGAATTAATTTCGACCTTGACCCCGACACTTCGTGAAATCTGGTGCATCCTAATTTTTTGAGAAATTGTTTGTGTCTGTGTCCGCATCGTGTCCGTACAATCCAGACTTCGAGTATGTAAGTTTAGTTCTTGTAATTTCGGATGTTTAAGCCTATTACACTTTTACTTCGCCAGGATTTGTTCTTGAGCATATAAAATGGTGGATAAACTTATCACCAAGTTTGTCACACCTGAAAATGACTCTTTAAAATCTTGATAACCTTATCCGTCAAGTCACAACTCTATAAAGAATGTCAAACGTCAAACGTCAAACGTCAATGTCAAATCTTTCTTATAAATGGGTTCCGCATCCATTCGTTCACACACTGTACCTGATGGCCACGAAAACGTTGTACACAAATCATATTTCTAAGATGTATTTTGGGCTATGAGTTCAAGACTTCGAGGTTATCAGAGCAATTTTAGAGCCAAATTCCTTTTACTTTAGTTTAGGGACAACAAGTGAATAAGTAAAAGATAACACCACTATCTTATCTTATTACTAATATAAAAAAAAAAAGGTAATTGTTTGGTGAAGCCTTATTTTGCAATCTTGGTATAGGGGCGGCAAGAAATGGTAGAGGGGCAGCAAGTGTGATAGCAATGTCCTCTTATTGGTTAGGGGGGTGCCCTATAGGGGGTGTAGATTGACTAGATTACCCTTTTCACCTTAAATCAACCAAAATCAAATCAATTTTTTTTAAACCTAATGAATCAGAAAAAATCAAATCAGTTTTTTTTTTCATCTTCTTCTTCATCGTCTCTTCTCCTCCATCAACCGTAACCTCCATTAAAACCGAAAATTTCATCGTCTTCGATTAATAGGCGATTTGAAAAATGTTTGGAAAAACCCAGTTAGGGTTTAGTTTATCGTGTTGGATTTAAGTTAATTTTGTATCAAAAATTAGGGTTTTTTATGAAAATCGAAATTGAAATTTCTGGGTTTATGCGAGTTACGGTTGATTTTAACTCAATTACGAACCGTAACTGGAGGTTTTGATGTTAATACGGTTGGTAATAGTTCAATTACCAACCGTATGTTCTTATATCTGAGAATTTTCTTCGATTCATTGTTGGTATCGAGCATTTAATTACAATCAGAATCGAGTTCTGATTTGGTATCGAGCATTTAGTTACCAATCAGAATCGGTTTACGATTGAATTTTCCCCAAATTTAACCGATTCACGGTTGGTATTCGATAACTTACGAATAAGTAACTAAGAGTTCTGATTGGTCACGAGCAAAATTGCAAATAGTAAGTTCTTCTGAAAATTCAAAAGTTTTGATTTTGTTATGTACTTTAGATAATTTTGAGGTATACCGGGTCACTGGAATCACTCATTTTGGTTGAGTGAATCAAAATCTAGGGTTTCACAAATATCACATAAGTTTTCTTTTTCTTCTCCTCTAAACTTTTTTTTTATAACTCTAAAAATCTGATTTTAGAGTTATAATAAGTGAAAATTAATTATCAACACTAATCTTGATTATCATTATTAATCTTGATTATTAACAATAAGGGCTAATTAGTCATTTCCAGATTTTTCTTTGATAAGGGGCACTTGAATTACCTTGTAATGACCTTTTTTGTCTTATTAGGTTGCCGCCCCTCTACCATTTCTTGCCGCCCCTATACCACGATTTTTATTTTGGTGAAGCCTTTTCACATGACAATAATACCCCCATTAACTAAGCTTTTGGTTAATATTTGTATATTTACATGAATGCCATTGTTTTAAAAATAGATCAAAAAAAATTAAAACTTAGATATCTTTAAAAATACACATCGGATTTTTGCAAAATTAATATATTTGGAAAGCTCTTTAAATTATCTACGTAATAGTACAAACAAGGATATTAAATTTTTATTTTAAGATTTATTTTCTTCCATTATTATCAAATTTGGCGTTGTTAAAAGAATCCAATTCAAGCATGTGCATCGCACATGTGGCCTTACTAGTACTAATATAAAAAAAAGAGGTAATTGTTTGGTGAAGCCTTTTCACATGACAATAATACCCTCATTAACTAAGCTTTTAGTTAATATTTGTATATTTATAGGAATGCCATTATTTTAAAAATAGATCAAAAAAATTAAAACTTAGATATCTTTAAAAATACACATCGGATTTTTGCAAAATTAATATATTTGGAAAACTCTTTAAATTATCTACGTAATGAGTATAAATAAGGATATTAAATTTTTATTTTAAGATTTTTTTTTTCCATTATTATCAAATTTGGTGTTGTTAAAAGAATCCAATTTAAGCATGTGCATCGCACATGTGGCCTTACTAGTATATAGGTACAAGACAAAATAGGGATCCAAATAGCAAAGCTGGGTCACCCCTTATCTAATTATTTTTTTAATTCCTAATCTAGCCCTCACTAATCATATTTAGTGGTTAATAATAATTAGTAAAAAACTTAAGTATTTGGGGGATAGATTAGTGTGTGTTTTTATTTTAATTTGTGTGAGTGAGGAGTAGAAGGAGAGAAAAAAAAAATTTGAGTGGAATTTTTTTTTTTGAAAATGGAAGATGATTGTGATGAGAGAATTAAAGCTAATAAGAGGTTGAAAAATTGATTTTTTTTTTTGAATCCACCATTGTTGCAGCTGAAAAAGCTTGGTGCCGGCATGGTATTCAACCAAAAACCCATGCGGGCAATTGTTGGAAATGTTCATAAATTGTTTGCCACTATCCGGGGGGGTTTGATCTTCAGAATGTTGATTTTTTTTCTGGTTTTGATCAGGTATCGGCATGGTAATCTAGTTTTCGAGCATCTTAGGTACATGTTAGGCATAGTATTTGCTTAAATTTCTAAGAACAGGATGAAAAGTATCCGAATGTTGATTTTTTTCTTTCACTTGACTACCAGGCATTGATAGGAAATTCTCGAGCATGCCGGTATCATGTTCCGGCGTATGGTCTTCATCAATTAGGCATGGTCTTCATCACTTCCGTTTTGAATTTTTAAGGTATTAATCAGTCCATCCGGCATGGTCGGTTGATATGAAGACCATGCCGGTATTGTTTTCCGGCATGGTCTTCATATCAACTGACCATGCCGGCAGTGGACTGATTAATACCAGAAAAAATTCAAAACGGAAGTGATGAAGATGTACCGGCATGGTCTTCATCAATTCCGGTATGGTCATCATCACTTTCAGCATGATCTTCATCACTTCCGAATAAAAAAAAAATTGGTTTCCAAAGTGAAGAGAAGAGAATTTGATATAGAGTGGGGAGAGTTTAGAATTTGAAAGGGAATGGGAAATATTTGGGTTTCAAAGCTCCACCCCTAAATAAGATTAATAAGAAGTGGAGATGGAAATGGGGGATATGATTTTGTTTTTTGATTTTTATTTTGTGGGAAGGGTATTTTAGTATTTTCATAACCAATGGTCACCCCTTAGCCGAAATCATGGGTTGGGGGAAGTAATTCATATCCCCCAATTACGCGTTCTATATATAAAGTGGGGGTGTGTCTTATCTGTGCGGTATTTATAGAAGTTTGTAAGGGGTAAAGTTAAGAAACAATCCTTACCATTTTTTTTTTTTTTTTTTTTTATAAGTTAAGTGCATTCAAAAGAGCTAACTTTCGGGAGTTAGAAACCCTTACATCATGATAAGTAGAGCTATCCAATGTAGGATTGGTGATATCCATCGTAACATTAGATTTATCTACTTCAAGAGCATTTTTAATACAAAAGGGAGGAGTTTTACTCCGATTCAAAGTCTGCCTAAAGGATTTAGCCTCCTTGGCTAAGATTTCTGCTACATTATTTGCAGCTCCAGGAACATAAAGTAAACCTAATTTTTTTTGACAACGATTACTCTTGACTTCCTCCATTATGGCTTGATTCTGCCATTCAATTCCTGATTCTTTTCCATTCAGATAGTCAATGAGGTTTTTGCGGTCTCCTTCAACCAAAAAGTTGGCCATCCCATGTTCATTTGCCATTTCGCTCCTTGTTTCATACTATTGCTTAGCTTCTTCGACGGTAGAAGGCTGAGATTGGTCTGCTACTGCTTTGCTCAAAATCACTGCATCATTTCGGAGAATTAAAGAAAAACACCGAGGCAAAGTCTTAGAATTCAGTGCATATATATTGATCTTCAATTGATTTTTCTTAGGAGGGGACCAAGTACTAGAAATCGGATCCTTATTTTCACACGAGTATTAGAATGATTACTCCAAAAGTCTAAGTATCTTTGGATTTCTAAACTTAAATGAGCACTTAGGATTGTTTTGTTTTTTTCAAAGACCCCATTGCATCTCTCCTTCCATATGAACCAAGCTTTTGTTAAAATGAGCTCTATAGAGATAGTTGGGGTTTAATTTTCCCATCCATTGCTTACAGATATCTAGGAAGGTTGTATAACTATGAAAACATGGTACTACAAAGATTTGGTTGACCCCCACTGACTTTAGCATAAGGATGAGAAAATCGAATATGTTTTATAGATTCCTCTTGGTACACCCAAAAAAACAGTATGGATGAACATCTTCCATAAGTTTGGATAATTTCAAATTTGTTGTGAGCATTTTGTAAGCATTTCCATGCGAAATTTTTTATTCTATCGAAATATCTAGACTCCAAAGTCTTTTCCATAAAGAATCGAGGTTGTCCTAAGTTATAATGATTCATGATTTTCTTATTCAATTTATTGTACATGGATTTAACGGTAAAAATACCGGACTTAGTAAGGAGCCATCTTAAAGTATCAGATTTGCCTTTTGCTATCCTAGTATTAATGATCTTTTTCATGATATGATTAGGAACATTTCCAAAATTAAAGTAGAATTCCACTTCTACGTGATTGTATCAATAAGATCTTTCACAAGTGTTAAATGGTTATTTAAGTTTTTTCCAATTACTAAGATTATTTTCCAAGTTAGGGATCCACTTATCATCCCAAATATTAATGTTGTTACATCCCCTATTTCCCAAATGCTATTTTGTTCTACTAATTGTATACATTTATATATGCATCTCCAAATCTAAGAGCTAGTTGTTGGCTTCTTTGCCTTGAAGGGTGAAGTGTTTCTAAAATATCTAGGTTTTAATTGAGAAACCCAAAGTGCTTTTGGTTATGTTAAGAGTCTCCAAGCTAGTTTAGCTATCATAGCTAGGTTAAATTTATGAGCATTCCTTATCCCTAACCCTCCCTTGTGTTTTGGTTTACAAAGACAAGAATAAGATCTAGGATAGTATCCCTTATAGTACATTGTTTCTTTGCCCCTTTAAAAATCTCTGTAATGCATCTATTTTGTTAGTAATTTTCTTAGGTAGTATAAAACAACTCATTTGATAACTAGCCATACTAGCTAAGGTTGCTTTGTTTAGGACAAGTTTGCTTGTTTGAGCAAGCATTTTGCCCATCCAAATTTTTATTTTATTTTCCATCTTAGAAACTAAATCCTCAAAGCAGTTTTATTTTAGCCTTAGTAATAAAGAGTGGAGTTCCTAAGTAGGAGTCTAGGGGGTTAATTTTTTTTATTTTTAAAAGTTTACTTATCATTCTTTGATGTTTAGGTTATATTTTTTTACTAAAGAATATCCCAGATTTAACAAAATTTATTAGTTGCCCCGATGCTTTGCCAAAGGAGTCAATTAGGGGCGGAATGTTATGACATTCCTTTAAGTACGCTCTAATGAATAACAAGCAATCATCGGCAAAAAATAGATGTGAAATAGGACTATTCTTAAGGGTTATTTTACACAATTTATTAACTTCTCATCCTCTCTGCTAAAGCATTACGGGAGAGAAGATCTCCATACAAATGATGAATAAGTATGGAGATAGAGGATCACCTTGCATGAGTCCCTAGAAGGTTTGAAATACTCTCTCTGGACTTCCATTGAGTAAGACAACAATGGAAGAGGTAGAAATACAACTGGTAAATGAGGTTACAAAAGTATCATCAAAACTAAATGCTTTCAAAAAGACATCGGGAAATTCAATCAATTGTCAAAAAGCCTTAGACATATCAATCTTTATGCCCATTCCGACATGTTTAGCCTTTTTCTTCTTAAAGGAATGAATTATCTCTTGAGCAATTATGATATTGTCGGAGATTTGCCTTTTAGATAGAAAGGCGACTTGGAATGGGGAGATTAAAAGTTGAGAAGAGGTCTCATCCTATTTGATAATATTTTAGCAATGATTTTATAGATGGTATTCTGAGAGACCAATTGGTCAGGAAACCACTTGGATCTTTAGGGTGCCTACTTTTAGGGATTAAGAATAAAAATGTTTTATTGAGTTCAGGTGTAAAACACCTGTTTCAAAGAAGGGAATTTTAAAAAAGTGCCCATGTGGAGAAAGGCATTTAAAAAAATGCCCACGTTTTTTTCATAATATATTAAATGCTATCTTGTTGAAATCCGTTATTTCTAACTTGTTTAGTATTTTCTCATTGACTTGGTCAATCCTTAATATTGAAATTACATTACTAACCTTTGGGTGAAACTAAGGTTTGTATTGTTGTTTCAATTTAGTGATAAAGATTATCGTATGAGGTAGAATGAGGCAAGTCATGTTGCAGACATAAGGCAATTTCGTATTTTTAAAAAGTTTACTTATCATTATTTGATGTTTAGGTTGTACTTTTTACTAAAGAATATCCCAGATTTCTCAAAAATTTATTAGTTGCCAGATGCTTTGCCAAAGGAGTCAATTAGGGCCATGAATGTTATGACATTCCTTTAAGTCTGCTCTAATGAATAACAAGCAATCATCTGCAAAAAAAGAAAAGAAATATGACTATTCTTAAGGGTTATTTTTACACCATTTATTAACTTCTCATCCTCTCCTGCTAAAAGCATTCTGGAGAAGATCTCCATACAAATGATGAATAAGTATGGAGATAGAGATCACCTTGCCTGAGTCCCCTAGAAGGTTTGAAATACTCTCCTGGACTTCCATTGAGTAAGACAACAATGGAAGAGGTAGAAATACACTGGTAAATGAGGTTACAAAAAGTATCATCAAAACCAAATGCTTTCAAAGAAGACATCAGAAATTCCAATCAATTTCATTAAAAGCCATAGACATATCAATCTTTATGCCCATTCCAGCATGTTTAGCCTTTTTTTCTTAAAGGAATGAATTATCTCTTGAGCAATTATGATATTGTGGAAGATTTGCCTTTTAGATAGAAAGCTGACTTGGAATGGGGAGATTAAAGAGTTGAGAAGAGGTCTCATCCTATTTGATAATATTTTAGAAATGATTTTATAGATGGTGTTACGAGACCAATTGGTCTGAAACCACTTGGATCTTTAGGGTGCCTACTTTTAGGTATTAAGAATAAAAATGTTTTATTGAGTTCATGGTGTAAAACATCCATTTCAAAAGAAACTGAATAGAAGAAACAACTTGATCACCCACGGTTTCCCAAATTTAGTTTAAAGAAACTTATTGGGAAACCATCTCGAAACCTAGGGACTTGTTTGGTTTCATTTTTTTTATTACTTGCCAGATTTCCTTAGCTTGAAGGAATAGAGTTAAGGGATACATTCATATCAGGGGTGATGCAAGCGGTATGTTGGAAGATCACAGGGTTAGGAGAAGGGGGAGGAGAAGGGAAAAAGAAAAGATTTGAGAAGTAATCCTTCAAAGATTCTTGAATTTCTTCTCTTTTAAAGGAAATTTCATTATCCTTTCTCTTAAGGCATTCTATATTGTTCCACTTTCTTCTTTTTAGAGTTTTGGTGTGGAAAAATTTAGTATTTTTCTCACCTAGCTGTACAAGGTTGTGTCTAGATTGTTGTTTTGCTATGGCTTCTTGGGTTGAATAGAGGTTTTCTAACTGAGAAAGTTTTTCTTTAATCTTGGCTTCCTTTTGGTATACAAAATTAGACTTGTTTAAGTTATCTATTTGGATTAGTAATTGTTTTATTTGCTTAGAAGGAAGACCAAAGATGTGTTTTCTCCAGTAATCTAAGTTAGTTTGAACAGTCTTGAGATTCAAGATCAGAGAGTTTGTAGGATTCTCATTTATGATATGGTTCCATGATTCTCTGATAGTTTGAACACAAGAGCTATCCTTTTGCCAGGTATCATAAAATTAAAAGTGGAGGTTGTTTTGGTAAAGGTAGTATCTAGGTTCAAAGCTATAGGGCAATGATCAGAACCTGCAGCCACAAGATGTGACAATTCAGCATTTTGGAATTTTTCACTCCATTCTATGTTGGCTACTGCTCTATCAAGCCTTTCTTGAATGTTAGTTGTTAGCTCTCTATGGTTTTTCAGGTATATTCATAACCCTTGAAACCTATGTCACTGAGGCCTGCCTTTTCTAGAATATTTTGATAGTAATCACAATCAATCTTCTTGAAAGGTAAACCTCCTAATTTATCATCCTGACTAAAGATCATATTAAGGTCTCAAGTAAAACCCATAGCATAGAGGTTCTATTAACGTGGGTGGCAGGTGTCGGAAGAGAGAAAGTACCAAGCAACATTTCTATTAGAGGGATAAGGGCTTCCATAAAAACAAGTCAGAAGCCAAGGAGAAGAATCAGAATTAGTTTGAACTAGAATGTTTATCATATTAAGGTTCCATTGTACTATTTCAAAAGAAAAGCCATCTACCCATCCTATTGCTAAACCTCCGGCTATCCCAATCAGATCTACTATATGAGTGTTAGGAAATTCATTAAGGATTTTTTTTGACTAGGTGTCTTTTAGATTTTGTTTCAGACAGGAAGAGGATTTCAGGTTTATCATTTTTAATCAACTGGTTTAAATGATTTTGCGTAAAGGGGTTACCACACCCTTGAACATTTCAAGAAATGATTTTCATATTGCAGAAAGGGAAAGTGAATTAAATTCTAGAATGTCAGGAATTTTACACTAGGTGACTCTCTGATTCGTGTATTCTTCCTAAAATGCTATGGTTGAAATTAGAGATAAATTTTATACTTATGTCAAAAAAAAAAAACAAGCATGTGATATAATGCAGTAGTAAAGAATCAACAATGCATCAAATAAATCAAGAGAGCAGAAATTAAGAGTAAAGCAGCTGCAATTCAGAAGTTATTAGGGTTACCTGATTTTCGACTTTAGGCACTGATGGGGAATCTAGAAAGAAGGGAATTGGTAAGTAATCCTTACTAATTCTATCCAACAAATTCAGTCATTGGACGAGCAACTCATCAAGAGTTAGTCTCTGAAGAGCCTGAATTAGCAGGTTAATGATGGCTTAGTAATATAAGTCTTATTTTCAAAAAAAATAATCGGAAATGCTGTTCTGCACTCCATTCACAACACTACTCACCACTCAAATCCAAGTGTCCCAATAATACTGGTCAAAGCTTTTAGTCATGCCCCACCTGAGATTTTTAACTCCCAAAATCAACGGTCTAGATGTGGGTGAGTGGTAACTAGTGCTGCGATAAGTGAGTAGAATATTCGTTCCGAAAAAAATTCCTTACCAATTCTAATTAAATCTAGCGTGACAGTGAATCGTGGGTTTCATTTTACCCTTTTCTTTCTCTTTCTTCGTCAATTCGATGATCAACTCCCTTTTCCTTTTCTATATTTCATTGTTTTCAAAGAATTCATTAAAAAATTATTTTTATTGTCGATTGATTCTTTCAAAATTTTTCTGATACGTTATTTTGTTGTTTTAATGGTATAGTATTTCTAAAAGTAATGTGATGTTTTTTTAAAGAGGTTTTATTTCTAAAAGTAACATTTACAGGGTCATTATGATCTTCATCCCTAAATCTCGAAGATTAGTGATGTAGTATGAATAGTCGTTACGTTTTGAAAAGCTAAACCATGACGATTGATAATTCATAGAAAGCAATTTTTCATGTGTCCACTTTTGTTATTGGTCGTCATGGTTTTATAAAAATAACATGACGTCAGTGTGTTGCATTTTCGACCATGACGTCTGTGAATGCGAAAAAACAATGTTTAGTTGGCATGTTTTGTTTCAGTCGAGCATGTCAACTTAGTTTGGTTGGCGCACTTTATTTCAATGGAACATGCCGACTTTTCATGGATTGAATTCAAGAAGTACTTAGTTATTATGGTTTTCTCTAGTCGAGCATGCCACTTTTCTAACAATATTTATAAGTTAATAATAAAAATACTTAATCTAAAATTAGGGGGTGGGGTGGGGGGATAATGGCTTTGGATTTTAACTTCAAACGATCATATTTTGTCCTACACTATACTCCAATTAGCTTGGATATACCCCAATTCGACGAGTAAATATTAAATTTTAAGGGAAATTACAAATATTTGTTGCGATCTAGGCCTATAATTCATAATTATTTTGATATTAAATTATTAAGTACCCCACAAGCCTATGGCTTATGTTCTAAGGCTCCAGTGAACTCGCTAATCTTACATCATTTTTTTTTTAGATCTAAGGGAAATTGACCGGTTTATTTGGATTTGATTTAATATGTTTGTTTCCGAGTCAGATTCGACTCACCTGTCTCAAAAATATGTGAATCAGTGACTTGGTCCATGAGGGGTTAGGTCTGAATCAAGTCGCGCGTTAGATCTGACCCAAATTTTAAAAACAAACGACGTGACATCTGACTCGTGCCGAGTCAGGGACCGAGCCAGACCCAGACATCAAGTTGGTAAAAAAACAAATACCTTGTTAGTGTAACTTAGTTCCCATATTCCATGAAAAGTATAGAATCAAGGAGGTTTGTCGCTTGATCCTTATAAATAGAGGTATTAGCCGGGACAAATCCCAAGTTGTTTTTGTCTTAGTAAGATTGCAAATTCTCTTTATACTTTCTTTGTGTTCAGCATACTAGGATAAATTTCTTTATTAGAAGTGTTGTGTAAAATTTTAGCAATTAAATTTTGACACCGACACAAGGGGACGAAGAATTCAACTAAACCAAAAGTCACATAGCTTACTAAAAAGGCGGTAGTCTTTAAGAAAAAGTTAAATCGTCGGCCGGGTTATTTACCTCGGTTCTTACATTCAACACATTTATATGCATGTAGAGGGAATGTCAAAGATTTGGGATTATGTATATATTTCAGAGGTGAGGACGACTCCAATTTAAGGTGGTGGTAATATCCCAATTCAGCAGGTAAGGTTCACTGATTGGAGTATATGTAATGGTTTGTCCTTTCGTATAACACTGAGGCCTTTTCAGCATAAATGGATCCAGAGTTGGCAAAAATCTCTGCAGTTAAGCGTGTTCGGGCTTGGAGAAATCCAGGGATGATAGTCCTCCCAAAAAGCTATTGCTGGATGACCGTAACAATGTTCGTAGAAAACCTGTTAGAGCATTGCTCGATTGAACCCACCAAGCATTGGTATGTCAAGTTTGGTTGTCATATTTTAGTGAATCAAAACTCATGTTAAGAGTCGCTTGATTATGTACTAGAGTCAACTTCGTATAGGTTAGCTTGAAAATATTAGTTTATGAGATATTACAAGTATTTCGAAGTCTTGAAGATGTGAAGAAGCAAGGAGCTACAACGACAATAACCATCCTTCCACTTGAGGTTAGTGATATTTGACTTGAACTGTTTCATTCCCTAACGTATCTTTCAAGTCGTGCATATTGAAAACATAACTGCGAAGCATATTTGAACTCTAGATTGACATAGTATTAAGGAATACAATACGAGATTTATTGCTAAACCGTTAAACTTTGTAGATAAGACATCACCATAATCATTTGAATGCTATTGTGATTATGTATGGGTACGAGGTGAGGATTTCATCCTAGGGAACAATGTTTACATGTGTTCTAAGGAAGTAAATTCATAAACTTGTTTGTGAACCGAAAAGGAAATTGCCAGGTGTTATTGGTTTTGTTATTCATTGCATATATTATGAACAACCAATATGTGTGATTGAGTATAACCGCTCACAACTTGTTTGTGTTCTTGGTAGAACTATTCACAAAGGCCTGACTTATGTATTGGTATAACTTTTATTAGTAAAATCGATCTTAAGCAATCACCTGAGATGGTATGATCGAGTTTGTGTTTTGTCTGACCAAATATGGGAAAGGGGAACTGTTAGAGCATGGCTCGGTTGAACCCACCAAGCGTTGATATGTCAAGTTTGGTTGTCATATTTTAGTGAATCAAAACTCATGTTAAGATTCGCTTGATTATGTACTAGAGTTAAACTTCGTATAGGTTAGCTTGAAAGTATTAGGATATGAGACATTACAAGTATTGCGAAGACTTGAAGATGTGAAGAAGCAAGGAACTACAACGACAACAATCATCCTTCCACTTGAGGTTAGTGATATTTGACTTGAACCCGTTTCATTCCCTAACGTATCTTTCAAGTCGTGTGTTGGAAAACATAACTGCGAAGCATATTTGAACTCTAGATAGACATAGTATTAAGAATACAATACGAGGTTTATTGCTTAACCATTAAACTTTGTAGATAAGACATCGCCATAATCATTTGAATGCTATTGTGATTATGTATGAGTATGAGGTGAGGATTTCATCCTAGGGGACAATGTTTACATGTGTTCTAAGGAAGTAAGTTCATAAACTTGTTTGTGAACCGAAAAGGAAATTGTTAGGTGTTATTGGTTTTGTTATTCAGTGCATATCTTATGAACAAACAATATGTGTGATAGAGTATAACCGCTCACAACTTGTTGTGTTCTTGGTAGAACTGTTCACAAATGCCTGACTTATGGATTGGTATGACTTTTATTAGTAAAACCGATCTTAATCAATCACATGTATGATCGGATTTTGTATGTCCGACCTTGTAAGGAAAGGGAACCGATCCTAGAAGGGAAAGGGAACCGATCCTAGTAAGGGGTGCAAGTACATCAAAGGAACCGATCCTTGTATGGGGTGCAGCAACGTTTATAGCAGAAAGGGAACCGATCCTATGGACATGTGCAACACATATAAGTTAGATACCATATATATGTGGGGAACCGATCCTAGTACCTAGTCAACCGAATTTTTTGAAAGTTAGTGTGACTATGCACAGTACTTACATGGAGGTAGAACTGAAACTTGTTTTGGTAGAACCGTAAACCCATGATTGTGATTGAATGTTGGTTTGATCAATCACATAGTTCTTGAAAGTCAGATGAACCTAGGGCTGCACAAGACCCACCCACGATACCCATACCCGCCCGTACTCAGCTAAACCCGTGGGTTTTTTGTCCATACCTTTACTTGTTGTGGGTGCAGAGAGTTGGTTAAGAAAAAAAAACCCGCCGTCTCGGTGGGTGTGAGGTTGGTTTTAGTTCATACCCGCCCGAAAACCCGCTCAATATACACCGTTGATTACAACTAATCCTTGTTGGCCTTGAGAAGTTCGGCTCGCTCCCTAGCACTACCTTTTGTCCCTTTCTCGAGAGACTTCACGTTTTTCAATGGTTGTTGGTGTCTTGTGTGTGAACATATCCACAGAGGTGCCAATTTAAGAGCTGGTCTTCTTAACGTTTAGAGATTTCTTTACCATCAAAAATAAAATAGAAGCGTATTCGATTTTGCTATCACTATAATTAGTCGCACGCGTCATGAAATATATTAAAGCGGACTCCATGGATTGTAATCTTGAAAATTTCAATGTGGTGCAAACAGATTATAGCGAACTCCTACTCCTCCTGATCAGTATATCTAATTTTTGGATTATATCTAATTATTACGGTTTTTTTTTTCATAACCAACCCCACACCCGCAGCGGGTGGGTAACAAAATCCGCCCGCTGTTTATGGGTGTGGGGTTGGTTATGAAAAAAAAAACCGCAGCCTGTGGGTGCGAGGTTGGTTTGAGCTTATACCCGCCCATACCCGCCCATGTGCAGCCCTAGATGAACCAATTATAAACTTGTTTGTAAGTGTGGCAAATCGGTTTCAAGGTTGTAAGTGTGAAAGAGAACTTACAAAGTTAAGATGTCGACAAACTTTGAACACGTGCTGTGAATGTTTATTTCTATAATTGTTCAAAGATATTCCTTAACGGCTAAGGGAAGAGAATCCAGGATCGAAACATAAGTAAGTTAAGAATCTTTTAATTAAGGTTATTAATTTCATTTTGTAGGAAAATTACAGAATTAGTAATGTGCATTTACTAATTAGATTTTCCGAGAGATTTCAATCGTTATTTTTGGACAAAGCATTTCCAGGAATTATGGAAACCGAATTTGTGCTTTAATGAATATCTTGAGAATATTTTCGGTTTAGGAAATTCCTTGGTGTCCAAACTTCCTTGTCTATAAATACACGAAGTTTGCCTTTCTAGCAAACTAATCCTTAGTAACATAGATTTACTCTTTTGTTGTTATTCGGTGTAGCCGCCTATCTAAGAGAGAGTAACCTAATTAGGTGAAATCTCTTACGATAGCTCAATTTAAAGTCTTCTTTTGGATTGAGAAGCTCTAGCGCGACCGTTGGTGGGAAACTAGATAATTGCGGTTTATCTTTGTTTTCGATTGATTTGATTGACTAACGGTGGTTAAAATCGATTGCACCTAGTTTGTTTATTATTGAGAATCTTCTTCTCGATATAAGATTCACTTAAACTAGTTCAGAGTTTCGGTTGTGATATTTAGACTATTGTTAGTTCTAAAGACGATCTTGTGATAATCCATTGTTAACTGCATTACGGCGTGATTGATCACAAGAGATTCAAGTGATCGTGTACAGGTTTTTATTGAAGATTTAAGAAGATTTGAAGACAAAGAAGATATTGAAGATCTGACTTGGGTTTTATAATCTTTGGTGTGCACAATACTTGTTTCGTAAAAAGAAGATCCAATTAATAATTGGTTTATCCTTGTGGTAGATTGGATTGATTAATTGAGTAGATCGGCATCAACACAATTCTTTGGATTGAGAGTGTTGTTGGCTTAATCTTAAATGATTAATTCGGTAATTAAACATAAGATAAATCTAAGGACCCGACGAAGGAGTTTATGTTAAGATAAACGGAATAGACTTTGTCCGACTCATATCACTTGGTTGAATAGAGTTGATACCAAACGGATTTGTTGTTCCTTTACTGTTTGGAATATGAACCAAAGGAATTGTTCCAAGTACGTGACTTATTTATAAGTTGGAGGCGTGGGAATACAGACGGAACTAGGTGAACTATAGGTTTAGTTGCTTGGTCTCAACTATACGAAGTTAGGTGTAATTTTGTGTAGCGGCTTAATCCCGAGAGTATTCAATTAGGACAAGGTCCCGGGGTTTTCTCGCATTTGCGGTTTCCTCGTTAACAAAATCTTGTTGTGTCATTTACTTTATATTTACGCATTATAATTAGTTTATTATAATTAAAGTAAATCGCACAAACGTTAATTCCTATTTACTTGATAAGCAATCCTATTGTGTTTGGTTAAGTCCGTACCTTTGTATCAAGTAAACATACTTCGTTGTTGTATTGTCTCGATCTCATATCCATAGACGATCACACGAAGTGTGAACCGATTAGTTGTATTGTCTTGAATCAGTACATAGACAATCACTTTCGGAGAAAGGACTTATAGGTAGGAAAAGTTTTAGCTTGAGGTATATTTGGGTACCCTCGCCTTTTCAATTGGTATCGTGAAGCGGGGAAAACACGAAAAGATCTAACAATGAACGTGTTTGGTGCGATCCAACCTATAAGAATGAATCTAATGAGTGATTCAGATTAACGTTCCACCTAGATTTAATGGGACTAATTATCCATTATGGAAATCGGCTATGAAGGCCTTTCTTCAATCCCGAGATTTTAATACATGGCTATTAATCGAAGACGGATACCAACGTCCGATAGACTATTCGGAGTCTGAGTTCAAACGGCTAGCATCTTATTCTCTTGAAGAAAGGATTCTTGTAAAACAAAATTTTGATGGTTTAAACGCCATTATACATGCAGTTAGTGATGATATTCTACATCATGTGATGGCTTGTAGAACTTCTAAAGAAGCATGGGATATTCTTGAGACCGTATTTGAGGGAGATGAATCTGAAAAAGAAACTAGACTTCTTACCCTTTCATCTGAATGGGAACATCTCAATATGGATGATAACGACTCATTTGATGAGTTTAACTCTAAACTTTCTGAGATTGTTAACACATTCTTTTTCTTTGGAAAGGGAATACCTGAAAAAGAAATAGTATACACAATTCTCAGATCGTTACCATCCAGATACGAGCCTAAGAAACATGCTATAATAGAAGGCAATGATCTTTCTACACTTTCTTGAAGCTCTCTTGTAGGAAAGTTAAAGATCTTTGATAGAGAAATTCTGTTGAAGAATCACACTGTGAAACGTTGCCAAGAGATAAAGGCACATGTTGAAAAGGATCTTGACTCAACTATTGTGCTTTTAGCGCAACAGATTAAGAATATTTTATCTTTTGATAAACGTGTTCCTGATACATTAGTTTTCCATAAAAAGGGTAATGATGAAGTTCAATGCTTCAAGTGTCGTAGATTCGGACATATGGCAAAATACTGTCCCAACAGAAGAACTAGAAAGTGCAATAGGGCGTATGTCTCCACTCTTGATGATATTCCGGAGGAAGATTCCAATGAAGAAATATCTAATTGCAATGCACTTCTTGCCAACTATAATTGTGATGTTTCCGGTGAATCTAATCAACTCCTAGAAAAACTTGAGTTGGGAATTAAGAAAAGTGAAAGGCTAAGACTAGATCTTGAAAACCTTTTGAAGTCCATTTCAGATAAATCTTGTATGGTAGAATCGAACCAGAAAAATTGGGTGAAATACCAAGAGAATCGGATTCCCTGTTTTTCGATGACACAACAAGTTCTTCATGTGAAGAAAATAATCTCGCTACAATCCTTTGCGAAATCAAACTTATCCAAGCCCTTCAAAAAGGGATAAGGAAGACTGGTAAATTTTTTGGCTTCAAAAAGTGATTGCAAACTCTCGCAATAACAAGAGAGAGGGAGAACAGAAGGAAACACAACACACTGTGTTGATAAATCATCCTAAGGATGTTTTTGCTAAGAATGGTGAGAATAATTCTCACCTCAACACACACTGATTGTGTTGAGTTTTGCATCCTCACTTGTTGCCCATAATTCTGATTGTGAGGAAGCATAAACCTGGGCAAGTTATTCATGTTTATTTCTTTAGTGAAAATATTGAATATTTTCTTATTTTTGAAAAAAATAAAATAGTTTCGGTTTCCTTAAACCAAATATTTTTATATTCCTTGATTTTCTCCCATCTTATAAATCTTCTTCCTGTCCGAAAGAAGACTATCATATTTCAATGGAGAAATCGGTAAAAGAAGAATCATCTCTTGATGATTTAGCACTATGTGCATCGGCCAGATTGAAACTCATGATGTTCCTCTTCATGATAACTCTCAAGACTCTCTACGAAAACAAATTCACTCTGTTAAAGGTTGTATTAGATATCATGAACTGATGATAAAGGATTCAAAAGAAGTACTAGCAAATCTTCATTCTCAACTGCTGGAGATGAACATATCTACTGAAAGGGGAAGTGACCAGAGGAATTTGAATCCAGTTTTTGAATGCAATCTTCACAAAAATTGAGAGAGAAAAAATAATAGACATCAATTTTTGATTTCTTTCATTGATTGTATTGTTCTATTATGAATAAAACTATTATGAATAAAATTATTTGATTGGTAATTTTCTTGTGATAGTTTTCGGTTTACATAATCTGTGCTTGAATGCTTTCATCTTATTGATATGTATGTTTATGAGATGTTTGATTTCGGTTTTACTACCTTAATATTCGATCTCATATGTTGTGAACCCTTATGGTTTGGGTGGCATTTTGATTTAGAAGGATTAAGTTCTAGCCCATGTTGGTAGGCTTTATCAAAGAATCATGAGGGGTTCTGGTAAAAACAATATGTGAAAAAGTCACAATATGTTGAATCGGTTTTGGTTTAGCATAAAAGCATATGGGTTTCGACGGTTTTCAACTTTTGCTTGCAATTGTTAAACTGTTTTCAACCTTTCTCCTCGGTAAAGGTTGAGGGTTGTTGTTATTCTTTTGTTTTGGCATAAGGATGACAACGTGATGATATTTCGATATCAATCTCCCTGGATGAAGATGCAATCATATTGGAGAAGTGGATGCAAAATTTGAGGTAACAATCTTGTTAGTTAATTGTTTTCCTGTTTATGAAAATCCTGAGTTTATATTATATATATTTGTTGCTTTTGCTTAACAAAATTTCGGTACAATTGATGTTTATTCCATGATGTGTGTGTGGATGTGTGTTTCAATTGGTTCCGGTTAAGAAAAACTATTGTTATCTAGCTTTATTGTGTGGTATCAATTGTTTAGGATTACGAAATTTCGATACAATTAATGTTGTGTGTGATTCAATTGGTTAGGTTAAGAAAAAACTATTGTTATCTTGCTTTTGTATGGTATCAATTGTTTAGGCTTACAAAATTTCGGTGCAATTGCGGAGCTTTTAATGTCTATGTTGTTTCAATTGCTTAGGTTGAGGTGAATAATTATGCAAGTTGATTTATTTTGGTTTGTATGAATTATTTATGGCTTAACGAAATAAAAGGTGTACGGGATAGTCCAATTCGATTAGGATAAGATAAACTAAGTTAATTCTTATCTTAGTTAGACTTATCGAAGTGAGGTTTCGATTATTCAAGTCTAATCGAATGCCTTAACAAGAAATGCTAGTTAACTAACCTAGTACTTGTCTTGTTTAAAATTGAAAGGTCTAAGTTTATGGATAATTAGAACCTGATGAGAAAAATAGAGTTTATTTTGGTCTTATTGAATTAAGCGGTTGTTTTTGAACAATCGGTTTAGCAAAGGGACTAAAGTGCTTAGTTGTTTTTGGTTTGCTAAACTAAATTGGAAAAATTGTTTCGGACAATTGTTTCCTTGATAACATATCAAAATAAAACTACTTGTAGTTTCGGTTTTGATATTGGTTATCGTTAACATGATGTGGAACCTTCGTGCCTAACTCTACAGATTTGCAAGTCTATTTTGAGATTTGTAATATTCTTTTCGTGTTGTCCTTTATTTTTTCGTTTCTTTGTCATTTTTGTGACAAAAACGGGGAGAAATATATGGAGTAAACAAGTGATACTGGCATTGATTTTATATTGATTGGTATCGCTAAGGAAAAGAACAATGGTGCTTGAATGTTTATCTAACGAAAGAGTGAAAGCACAGACTAAGGGGGAGTAATATGTCATATGATTTGGTATAACAAAGACATGCGGATTGAATATCTACCTATCTTCCTTAGGGGGAGTAATAGCTTTGTTACTATAATGTCAACAATGACATTTTTAAGGATTGAATGTAAGCAGATTTACTGTGTTGTTGAATCGGGAATCAAGCGGATGTGTAATAAATTCTTGTAATTTGTTTATCTATAGGATGTAAGAGTTTTGTCACTAAAATTGACAAAGGGGGAGATTGTTAGAGCATTGCTCGGTTGAACCCACCAAGAGTTGGTATGTCAAGTTTGGTTGTCATATTTTAGTGAATCAAAACTCATGTTAAGAGTCGCTTGATTATGTACTAGAGTCAACTTCGTATAGGTTAGCTTGAAAGTATTAGGATATGAGACATTACAAGTATTGCGAAGTCTTGAAGATGTGAAGAAGCAAGGAGCTACAACGACAACAATCATCCTTCCACTTGAGGTTAGTGATATTTGACTTGAACCTGTTTCATTCCCTAACGTATCTTTCAAGTCATGCATATTGAAAACATAACTCATGAAACATATTTGAACTCTAGATAGACATAGTATTAAGGAATACAATACGAGGTTTATTGCTTAACCATTAAACTTTGTAGATAAGACATCGCCATAATCATTTGAATGCTATTGTGATTATGTATAGGTATGAGGTGAGGATTTCATCATAGGGAACAATGTTTACATGTGTTCTAAGGAAGTAAGTTCATAAACTTGTTTGTGAACCGAAAAGGAAATTGCCAGGTGTTATTGGTTTTGTTATTCATTGCATATCTTATGAACAACCATTATGTGTGATTGAGTATAACCTCACAACTTGTTTGTGTTCTTGGTAGAACTATTCACAAAGGCCGACTTATGTATTGGTATAACTTTTATAAGTAAAACCGATCTTAAGTAATCACCTGAGATGGTATGATCGGGTTTGTGTTTTGTCTGACCAAATATGGGAAAGGGGAACCGATCCTTGTATGGGGTGCAACAAGGTTTATAGGAGAAAGGGGAACCAATCCTATGGACATGTGCAACACATATAAGTTAGATACCATATATATATGCAGAACCGATCCTAGTACCTAGTCAACCGAATTTTGGAAAGCTAGTGTGACTATGCACAGTACTCACATGGAGGTAGAACCGAAACTTGTTTTGGTAGAACCGTTAAACCCATGATTGTGATTGAATGTTGGTTTGATCAATCACATAGTTCTTGAAAGTCGATGAACCAATTCTAAACTTTGTTTGGGAGTGTGGCAAATCGGTTTCAAGGTTGTAAGTGTGAAAGAGAACTTACAAAGTAAAGATGTCGACATACTTTGAACACGTGCTGTGAATGTTTATTACTTTAATTGTTCAAAGATATTCCTTAACGGCTAAGGGAAGAGAATCCCAAGATCGAAACATAAGTAAGTTAAGAATCTTTTAATTAAGGTTATTAATTTCATTTTGTAGGGAAATTCGAGAATTAGTAATGTGCATTTACTAATTGGATTTTAAGAGAGATTTCGATCATTATTTTTGACAGAGCATTTCCGGGGAATTATGGAAACCGAATTTGTGCTTTAATGAATATCTTGAGAATATTTTCGTTTTTGGAAATTCCTTGGCATCCAATTTTCCTTGTCTATAAATACTTGAAGTTTGCCTTTCTAGCAAACTAATACTTCGTAACAACAAACTTCCGCTTTTGTTGTTGTTACTGGTGAAGCCACCTATTCGTTGAGGAGAGTAACCTAATTAGGCGAAATCTCTTACACCCGCTCAGTTTAAAGTCTTCTTTGGGATTGAGAAGCTCTAGCATGTACCGTTGGTCGGAAACTAGATAATTGCGGTTTATTTTCTTGTTTTCGATTGATTTGATTGACTAATGGTGGTTGAAATCTGATTGCACCTAGTTTATTTATTCTTGAGAATCTTCTCTTCTGATATAAGATTCACTCAAACTAGTTCAGAGTTTCGACAGGGATCATTAGAATGTTGTTAGTTCTAAAGACGTCTTGTGATAATCTATTGTTAACAGACTCCGTTCTGTGCGTGATTGATCACAAGAGATTCAAGTGATTGTGTACAAGTTTCTATTGAAGATTTAAGAAGATTTGAAGACAAAGAAGATATTGAAGATCTGACTTGGGTTTTATAATCTTTGGTGTGCACAATACTTGTTTCGATAAACGAGGATCCAATTAATAATCGGTTTATCCTTGTGGTAGATTGGATTGATTAATTGAGTAGATCGGCATCAACACAATTTTTTGGATTGAGAGTGTTGTTGGCTTAATCTTAAACGATTACTTCGGTAATTGAATATAAGATAGATCTAAGGACCTGAAGAAGGAGTTTATGTTAAGATAAACGGAATACCCTTTGTCCGATTCATATCACTTGGTTGAATAGAGTTGATACCAAACAGATTTATTGTTCCTTTACTTTTTGGAATACGAACCAAAGGAATTGTTCCAAGTACGTGACTTATTTATAAGTTGGAGGCGTGGGAATACAGACGGAACTAGGTGAACTATAGGTTTAGTTGCTTGGTCTCAACTACATGAAGTTAGGTGTAATTTTGTGTAGCGGCTTAATCCTGAGAGTATTCAATTCTGGACAAGGTCCCGGGTTTTTCTACATTTGCGGTTTCCTCGTTAACAAAATCTTGTTGTGTCATTTACTTTATATTTCCGCTTTATAATTGTTTTATTATAATTAAAGTAAATCGCACAAACGTTATTTCCTATTTACTTGATAAGTAATCCTATTGTGTTTGGTTAAGTCCGAACCTTTGTATCAAGTAAACATACTTCGTTGTTGTTGTATTGTCTCGATTTCGTATCCATAGACGATCACATGAAGTGTGAACCGATTAGTTGTATTGTCTCGACTCAATCCATTGTAGTTGCAGGAAATCCTACACTACACCCCTCACTAGAATATACACAATTAAGTCATTTTAAGATGAACAATTACGATTCTTATTGATTGAATTCTTGAATGTTTACAATATGAAATAGAAAGGAGTTATAGAATTACAATCACTCTAAAACTTTTTCTCTCCTAATGACTTGCCTAACAATTCAAAAAGAACCTCCTCACCAATCGGCCTGATCAACTCTTTATATAGGGTATTACATAATGGATGACAGCTAAGCTGTCGTTTATTTTCGGGAATGACTTGCGAAATATCGCAAGTGTACAAGTATATGATCTCGCGACACTCCTAAATCTCGCTAAGTCTTCACACCTTTCTCATGTTCTGGCTGTCGTCATCCATTTCGTCATTTATGTTACTTCCCTGCGACGCCTTCGCAATGCTGTCGTTTATTAATCTCGCGAGGTATTGATTGTAGTTGCAGGATTTCCTACAACACACCCCTATAATATTTTGTAGATCTAAATCTTATTAATCACCTAAATTTCAAATATAAGTACTAGAAATATAAATTGACACGAGGATTTTTTACATGGTTCGATCAATGTGATCTACATCCATGGTTCTTCACTATGATTGTTGAGGTTACATAACAATTATATTTAGAATCTCCATTAATGGATATTTTCTAGAGTTCTAGATCTAATTATTTGGGGAAGAAGATGATAAAGAAAATAAAGTTTTTCACTCTCTAGAAAATATCTCTCTCTGAAAATAATCTCTCTCTCTCTCTCTTACCAAAATTATCCTCCCTTTCGCTCTCCTGCTTTCCTCTTTATATAGGATATTACATAGTGGGTGACAGCTATGTTGTCCCTTATTTTCGGATCTAGCTTGCGGCAATATCGCAAGAGCTTTAATGTTAATCTTCGCAAACACTCTAAACTTCGCAGATACATCACGCTTTTCTCCGTTTTTCTGCCATCGTCATCATTACGTCATTCTTCAAATCAACCCGCGACACTCGCAATGTGTTGTAGATGAAAACTTGCAAATAAATCCTTCGGCGATATTCGATCCTACATCTTGCCTCTTTTTCTTGAATATTGCTTGAAGAGCGATCTTTAAGAAAAATCCGTTGTTGTAGTAATCTTTGATCTTTGTTGATGCGAACGAGCGAAAGAATACTTTTCTTGAGAAGTACGTACTTGCCTCTATTCTTTGCGAAGTTCGAAGCATTGCGAAATAAATAAGAAGTATCAACCCTTGAAGTATACGAAGTATGAAGTATCCTTGAAGAAGTATAAGAAGTACGTAATCCTCGAAATATATAAGAAGTATGAAGTATCCTTTTAGAAGTATAAGAAGTATCTGTCCTTGATTGCGAATAAGAAGTATTGCCTCTATTCATGCGAAATTATTACTCCATTTTTGATGAGGATTCTTGTTGTTCATTAGTGAACATCCACTTTGGAAATGATTCTTGCCGAGAAGATGAAGAACATAAAATGTTTTCTTGGTTATCCATAGTTGCCTCTGTTCTTTATCTATGAGGGTAGAATCCTTGAGAAAGTGTTGATTGAGCGAATTGTTTTTGCATTCTTATTTTGCCTCTGTCTCATGTTTTGTGCTCATGCAATGGTATAATTTCTTCAAGCTGCTTATAATTGTGCGAAATAATCACTTCTTGTGAAATAATCACATCCTGCGAAATTTTGACACAATCTGCGAAATTCTGAATAATCTTGCGAAATTCTGAATTATCTTGCAAAATTCTGAATAATTCTGCGATATTATTCTGTAAAGTTTTGTAAAATACTTGTGCGAATCTAATGCTT
Organism: Papaver armeniacum; assembly: GCA_023531295.1. Lineage (NCBI taxonomy): Eukaryota > Viridiplantae > Streptophyta > Magnoliopsida > Ranunculales > Papaveraceae > Papaver > Papaver armeniacum. The sequence continues at coordinate 347,664 of JAJJWW010004403.1, forward strand.
ATGTAATGATTATGTTATGAAATGTGTATGCGATGTTTATGCCATGAAATGCTTATGCGATGCTTTCTTGATGCAAGTATGATGCTTGTATGATGAGAATGCTTATCTATTGCAATGTATAATTAATGTTTGTGTTACTTAGCTTATTTTTCCGTTCTAAACTTGATGTAGCTTTAAATTGTTTCCATTCTTTATTTCTCTGATTTTGTCTCTAGTATATGCATTCCTCTTTGCATACTTATTGTTCCTCGCAAGTTCTTACTTGTGCTTCATCTTTTCTTATTCTGCACTATTAGTATCGCATAATAATATGATCAGAATATCAATTGTGCGGCGTTTGCATTGCCTCGGCCTCATTATCATGTATATGTTCGCAAGCTTATCATTTAATCATTTTCTCAAGCTCGCAAGCTTATCATGTAATCTTTTTTTGCGATAAAAGAACCGTATTACCTAAATCCAAATTGTTTATGTTGAATTTTTTCATTGCGACAAGATCGCAGGACGTCTTTACATTTTCATGTAATGACCCATTGATCTTGCCTTATCATTTATCTTGTGTGGTCTTATTTTTCCTTCCTAGTTAAAGGTCTTATTTTGCCATCCCTCATTATTGCGACAATATGACATGCCTAAATATTCTTGCGAACATAAAGCCCCATGACATTGCCGTCTTGCGACGAAATCGCAGGACGTCTTTACACTTTCATGTAAAAACCCATTGATCTCGTCTTATCCTTGCGTTAGTATTATTGCCTCTTCAGGATCATCACACAAATATGACAAGCCTAAATTTTCTTGCGAAAATAAAGCCTCATGACATTTGCGTCTTTTGGCACTTATCGGCTCCTAATGGAGGGTGCCGCCCTTATCATCTCCCCTGGTTTCCCCTTCAAGGAGGCGTACATCGGCCATACAAGACTAGCTCCTCCCATCTCGGTCTTAACAACAACCAGTTGTTTTCGCAGCCTCTTATCCCTTATACCTATAGGGCTTATGGTTACGAGAGGCGCACCCTAAGTGGAGTTTTCTTGGGCCGAGTGCAACATGTGCCAAGACTTGCCAAGAATGGCCGAGACACTTCAAATGCCCCGAGGCACTCTTGGCTCAACCGTGTACCTCGGCGCCTTGAGCATACATCGACTCCTTGGAAGAGACCCTCAAGGCCCAACCAGGGTATAACCTTATATATATAGTTGGAAATCCAAGGTACCTCTCCGGGATAGGCTTTCATGGGCCCCAAATCTCCATGACTCAGGTTCCGGGAGCGGTGTAACCTTTTCCCGAGCCATGTCAAGAGATACCCCTTATATGACGCACTTTAGGTCTTACATTTGCCTCTTACGAAATATCATTCGCGAACTAAGGTGTACGCCATAAAGGTTCGTCCCATTCACTCATTCATTCATTTTTGTCAATTCGTTCAATCATTCATTTTTGATTATCTCTTCTCATTATCTTTGCGAAATTATCGCATTTCCATATCTCTTCGAAATTATCGCATGTCTTCATTCTTTCATTCATTCCTTCATTTCTGTCACTTCCTTCACTCATTCTTTCATTTCGCTCATTTCTTTCATTCATTCTCATAATATCATATCATTTGAAGCAAAGTAAATATTCAAGAGAAATTCTAATACATTATAGTCCGAAATCTTTGTAGTTGTGAAATCTTTATAATTCTCGATCGTATCGCGTTTTTGTGATTCAAATCAAAAATCTTTTATTGTCTATAAAAGAAATATTCTAGAGAAATATATAAATTGAAATTTCTGGGTTTTTTGTAATTTTGAAGTCTTTATAATCTTGAAATCTTAGTAATATTTGTAATATTGCGATCGTATCGCGTTTTGTGATTCAAATCAAAAATCTTTTATTTTCTGTAGAAGTAAAATGTTCAAGGAAAGTGGTACTTAGCTTTTGTGGTTTGCTACTGTTGTTGTCTCTTAAGTATATGATTTGCTTATGGGCTAGCATCCTTGAAATGTATAAACATCGCACAAAATATAATTATCTACATGACAAAAAGAAGTGTGAGAAATGAGATTTGAACCCTTGACCTGTCTCTCTTGCATATTCTCGCACCATACCAACCGTTTCTAACCTCTCTTGCGAAATTAACTTGCGAGATAGTCATCAACTTTCTTCTTTGCGAAATAGGCAAAGTCTGTGCGAAATTTCGCATAACAAAACAAAAATAAATGTGCGAGAAGCAAGAATTGATCCTGCGACCTTCTACTCGCATTCATGCCTCCTGACCAACCGTGCTAGCCACCTCGCGAAGTGTTTCGCGAAATAATCATTTACTTTCTTCATGAAATACCCTTGCGAAATTATCAAAGACTGTAATGAAGTAAACATTTGCATGAAGTAAACGAACATCTGCGAAGTGTTGTCGCGAACGTTCGCAAGGTAAACATTTGTGAAGTGCAAAAACTCTTTGCGAATGGGGAGATTCGAACCCTAGACATCAAACTCCTTCTCTTCACTGCTGACCATCTGAGCTAACTTCAGCTTGCGAAATAGAAGACAAAATTCGTTATGCTTCAGGTGAAATTCATTCGTTCTGTAAAAATAATATGCTTCAGGTGAAATTCGAACATGCGTCCTAACACTTGCTCGGTACATCCTTGACCAACTACTTCAGCTAGTCTTTGCGAAAGAAACACATATTGCCATTCTATTATTCTTCCTTTCTTTTCAGCAGTTCCAAAAAGTGTGAAAAATATTGAGCTTTGCGAGAATTGATCACGCGAACTCTAACTCCATACTCCTAATCCCTGACCATCTGTGCCAGTTTCTGTTTGTGTTCGAACGCACACTGTTGTAAGTTTATTCCATTTCTTTCCCCTTTGAAGTTCAAAAATGTGCGAAAAATAATACTGAAAGGGGGATTCAAACCAGAGACATCAAACTTATTCTCTTCGCTCGGAACCAAATGTGCTATCGACTGTTTGTGATGGAGAAGAGTTATTTGCTCTCTTATTCTCATATTACCGTCCTTTATACACTCCTTCATCTTTTCTAATTTTCGCTGATGTTTGCGAAAATGTAGTCTTGGCTGATGTTTCTTCTTGCTTTGGGTGAAATATTGTTTACTAAATGAGCTTCCCCCATCTTATTTAGCTTGTGAATTTCTCATAAATGTTAAATTGAGTTTCCATTGGGCTGTAACGATATTTCCTTCTCCTGTGCCTTATGCGGTGTCTTAGATCCATTATCTTCTAATGAAAATTGTTGCTCGAGAAGAAGATCCTTTACGTAAACTTCAATTTTCGTCCCTTAATTTTGTAGATCTAGTGAATTCATTACTAACAGTAGCCAATTTTTCTAAAATTCTTGAACCAACAAGATTAGGTCCCTGTTTCTAGCGCCAAAAATGTAGTTGCAGGATTTCCTACAACACACCCCTATAATATTTTGTAGATCTAAATCTTATTAATCACCTAAATTTCAAATATAAGTACTAGAAATATAAATTGACACGAGGATTTTTTACATGGTTCGATCAATGTGATCTACATCCATGGTTCTTCACTATGATTGTTGAGGTTACATAAGAATTACATTTAGAATCTCCATTAATGGATATTTTCTAGAGTTCTAGATCTAATTATTTAGGGAAGTGTTTATGGGTGAAAACTATTCCTGTATAATTTGGTAATTTGGGGTGTGGATGAGGAATGAATCTAAACCTTAAACAAATGCCTTTGCGCGGTGAGTGCTTGTAGATTCGAGAGATCAATTCAGTGCAAGTCCGGCCTAAACCAAGAAATGGCTAGTGCCCAGACTTGTTTCGGTCACAAAGTGAAGGAGATGGGGTTGATCTTAGGGAGGGAAGCGAAGAAGGTGTTGAGATTGTGAAGGTGTTGGCTTGATTATGACTTGTAACAGAAAGATGAGCAAGCTCACGGTTGATGCAAGCAGGCTCTGGGTGTTTGAATATAATTTGTATTAACACTTGATTTTCTGTCTCGTCTCGACTTGTGTTGTTTTTTTCCCTGTGTTGGAAATAGGGCGGAGAACCTATTTATACAAGTCATTTGAGCCTTATTCACGTCTCTCGTGGGAAGTGGAGGAAGTGGAGTGATGGAGTAGTGGAGTTATGCGTTGGTGATACACGACCGTCCCGCCCCACTTCTCCTGTCATCTCTAACCGATCCATGACTTCCCAACACGTTCTTGTGATGGCGCGTTGCACGCCGCACGCTATGTAAACCTTGGACCAATACAGTATGTATCCCCCAGTTTGTGACATGATTGATGTTCCGGAATGTGTGGATCGTGGATCCACGAAAGATAGCATGTGCGGCCGAATTGAATAACCGTGTTATTCGTGAAGTCGAATCTTGGTGAAGTATCGTGTGTATTTTATATCAGTCTTGACATTTCGGTGTGGTAAAGTGATGGGTAATGACTCCTCACTAACCAAATAACTCCCGAGGGTTGTATAACCAAGTGTGGTGAAGTTGGACGGATGAGATGATCTTTGAGACACTCATCTGCGACCAGTTAATGAATATTAGGGTTTTTGAAGAGGTGCAAGCATCACTCTTGACTTGAGTTGAAACCAAGCATAGGAAGGATCTTGGAGAGGACCGACCGGACGTGCATGTAGATGGCATGCTGGTGTACACGTCCATGTCTCACTTTGTCCCATGAAGGTGCGATCTAGGCCACTCAATTTGACCGGCAAAGAGGAGTGGTTGAGATCGGTTTGCGGCAGAAATCCCTTGCCGCAAAGGAGTTGGAAACCGCATGACATCCTGCACGCGTTTCAAGACGACCCATCTTGGTCGGTCTTGGTCGATCACACCAGCGTGTAGGTGGTAGGCTGGTGTTCACGCCTATACCTGACTGTCCCATGAAAACGTGATCTAAGCCACTCAATTCGTCAGGTGAAGTTGAGTGGTCGAGATCAGTTTGCAATTTAGGAGATGTGACCACACAAGTTTGGACGTGCGTTTTGGGATTAATCAGGCATGATATGCCTTGGCCGACCGCATGAGGAGGTAGATGGGCCTACGGTGGTCATCTGGTATGACCGGACCTATTTAATCTAATCCCAGGACCCTCCATTCGTAAAAGGGGAAGATGGGGCCAGCGTGATGGCTTGAAACCCTAATTTTGGCTTTCAAAGCCGTGCGCCACCTCTTGTTTGGGTGACGATTTTGTCACGGCCAAACATTGTTGATCTTGACCGATTGGTCAAGTGTGTAGGCGGGCCCACGGTGATCATGTTGACATGCTCTGGGCCCTTTGAGTCTACATCTACACCCTCCATCTATACCTGCGAAGATGGATGGTTGAGACTACTTTGCAACACATGTAATATGCCGCAAACCCTAATTTAGGGTTTTCCGTCCATAATGCTTGGTATGAACGGTTTCTTGGCAAGCTAGGCCAATGACCGACCATGCGGGGTCGGCCGTGGGTATTCCATACCATGCTTGGGGTGATGGAATTGATCTGGGGTCATCCAATCATGCTTATGGAGTTGGATGACTGCGAGCCTGAACATGTGAAAGCAATTTGCGCGGCCCCTAGTGTTGTTGTGCCCTTTGAAGCTCCCGCTGATGATGTTGGGATGTAGTGCGCTGCTGCTGCGGAGATATCTGATGCAGAAACTGAGGGAGATCCAGAGAGGGGAGCATCAACAGGTGATGAAGCTGACGGTGATGCAGGCGAGGCCGACCCTCTTGACGACTGAAATCTCCTGTATTTTTTTTTATTTCCAAGCATATTCTGTACACTCGAACATCTTCCTTGTATTCAGTGGCGGCTGAGTTCAAGGTCTTTTTTCCATTTGATTGTTTGAATAAAGGTTTTTTTTTTTTCTTTTATAATCCTTTGCCAAAACTGCAACCGAATCTTCTCGGGCACAAGGGCATTCCTTCACACGTGATTGCTTGTGATAAAAGAAGCAACTATCATAATGGAACACTTACGGTCCTGTGCTCCTGATGCAAGATCTTCCTGGCTTTGTTGGGGCAGATGGCTCAAATCATTTTCCTTTAGTGCACACGTTATATTTCCTTCTTCCCGTGAGATGTTTGCTTAGGGTTCCTTTCTTGTTCCAAAGAGGTTGGATTTAGGTGACTCGGGACTTTGTGTTTTTAGGAGTAAAGAGGTTCTCAGATGAAAATAATGCTTCAATTGAAAATTGAAAATTGAAATCCTAACTATGAATGCAAGTATTGCAATCATTTTCTGGAGGAATTACAAATATGACATGAAACTGTAAAAGGAAACACGCTGGAAAAATATAGAAATGGGGCCGTTTTAAAGTGTAGAGGATCGGGAAAGTGGTAAAGACAAGATCTTAAGTTTGGTAGGGTTTGAGCCATCGTGAGTGAATTGTTATGCCCTCTAGTTTATCAGCGTTGATGAGTTTGCAGTAGCCGCCTAGGATAACATCTGCTACCAGATACGTTTCATCTTCTCTTTCGGTGGGTGAGTCAGGTAGAGTGGTCATCTTCACCGCCACGCTCCCAATATTGAAAGTAGTCGTCTTCGTCACCAGGTCTCCAATTCCAAACGGGTTTGGTTGTGCAGATACTTGGACCTTGGCCTTATCATCTTTGACCAAAACAACTTCTACGCTCTTGATAAAATGCTTAAAAGGGCCGGCCTCCCATTCACATCTCTTAGCCGGGGTCGGTTTGTTGATTGGAGCCAGTCCCCAAGACTTGTCAGAATGAGAGGCGGTAGGTTGCAAAGAGAGTTGTGTGATGAGACTTACTTGAGATCGGAACCCTTCAATGTATGCCGGAAGGCTTTCCCCGGGAAATTGTGTCACGTCGGAAAGTTGTTTATGCGGCGTTGGGGCGGTAATGTGGGTCCAAAAGGCGTGTTGAGATTCTTTCAGGTACTGACTACCCCAGAGGACAGACTTCAGACAGGCTTTGTTGTCCTGTATCCAAGAGCTTCCTAGGATCATGTCGTAGTTGGATGGTCTTTGACTATGTAGAACTTTTCTTGTGTCGAGACATCACCCAATTTGACTTCAAGATTGATGTATCCATATGAATCCCCGAGCTCTCCCGTCAATCTTTAACTACGGGTTGGGTGACGAGGCTTCCCCGCTTTGAAATCTTTGCCGCTCTCAAGGTCTTGACAGTAATGATGTTAAATTCGAAGTCAGATCAACCAACACGCTTATCGAACTCAACGTTTTCAAACGAGTGACAGCTAGAGTCCCCAGTTTCCATTGCTCATGTCCTTCGGGAAAGATCTGGGGTCTCCCGATCAGCATCGATGCAAACGCCTACGACACTGCCAACATGGTTGAGGGTCGTGAATATGTCTTGACGCTGTCCTTTGGGAGAAGTACAAGATTTCACATATGTGCTCCATCATAGATTGTACGGTCTTGCGAACAAAATCCCTAATCATGCTGACTCGATAGGCGAGTAGGGTCTCTGCGAACACCTTCGTTTCCGATTTGGAGTTCCCCCGCCTCTACCTTTTCGAATATTTGTTTCAACTATTCTGATCTTTGGTTGGATGATGGACGAACTAGTAGCAAATACGGGATATGCCATTCTTCCTCGGTCGGAGGCCTTTGATGGGGCGGCTTTGCAAGATCGATCTTGGATCCACGCTTCCAAGAGCTCTATCACTTCATTCATGGGAAAAGGAAAACCCGTGTCTTTGTGTTTTGTAGGGAGTTTTGTCTGTTCCTTTTCGCAGCAAGTCTTGTGTGCCTGGGGATGCTTGCTTGGTTTTAGGTTCCGTTATCGAAGCTTTCCTTTTTTTTCTCCTCCGCCTACTACACTCACGAAGGACCAAGTGTTGTATTGTTTTGTTTGTGAGATGCCTCGGCTTCCCTCGACTTTCACGCAAATCTTCACTCCGAACAACTCGGTTCTTTTAGTAGTCTTGAGGTGCAGTGAATTCTTAACGTTTTGCGACCGTGAAGCTGGAAGAACGCTTTGAAAGCCCGATTCTCTAAAGAGCGGTATATGGGTATCATCCGGTTGATCGTGAACTACACCAATTGTCATTCGGTGGCGTTTTGGGTCGTGACAATCTAGCGCTTTGGTTCAACCTTAACGAAATGGGTGGGATGTTCGTTGTTCATTTGAAGAATTCTCCGAGGTCCAAAAGGTGACTGCATTGGGATACGAAGAAATACTTTCCCAAAAGCACGAAACCATCTCGTTCAATTGGCTATCTTTTATTAGGTGCGATGTTTGTTTGCTCAAGTGTATGCCCTACCCGTAAGTGACTTGAGGAATTCTCCGAGGCGTAGAACATGATTGTATTCATGTTCCCCAAGGATTCAGATCGAGAAACATGTTCCCACCAGCCGCTACAGTCACATGAGGGAGGCTGGGAGAGGTGTATCCTCTTGGAAGAGGGATTCGTTGCATATCTTCGAGGATATGGAGGTTGGTGTTGGTGTGCATCCATCAGATTTCCTTTGCCTCGGCTTTGAAGGAGTCGTTCAGATCCTCACGTGTGATGAAGTTAGTGGTTGGTCCTTTCTCTTGAACATACTGGAGCAAATTGAGCTTCTTCATTCATAATGATTCCGTAATGGGAAGCCTGCTCCCGGTGAATTGAAAGCATCTCTTGTTGTCTCAGGAGATTGACATGAATCCCTGCGACAACCGTTCAGTCAAGGTCTTGAGGAAAGGAGTACTCCTTCCCGAGTCGCGGCCATATCTGCTTCGGTGTCTTAGTACTTCTGTTTCTCCATCAAGTCTTGCAATGATAATAGCGGCGGTCCTCCTCTTGTGCTTAGGTTCCTCGTCACACGAGGGAGTGAAAGTTGTTTGCTCGTGACACTTTGGAGGCGTTACGCTGAGGAGATGGGATTCGGATTTGCTACGCTCGCTAGTGATGGGAGCGTTACACCTACTAGGATGCTTCTGCTCCGCTAGTGTTGGTGATAGAGGTAACGGCTACGAGATGTGTTGGCTACGGTAGATCAGCAGTACATCGCCACCAGAGTGTTATCACACTAGCTCCATCCGAATTGATTGCTGATCGGACCTTAGTTCCACCATCTTGAAAAATGAATCACGATTAAATTGGTTCTAAGATCTACCTTTTTGAAATTGATGAAATTGAATCGATCTTTGAAGAAATTGACTTTACAATAGGAATTAATCTCCCAACCGTGGTCGCCAATTGTTTATGGGAAAACTATTCCTTGTATAATTTGGTAATTGGGTGTGGATGAGGAATGAATCTAAACTTTAAACAAAATGCACTGCTTGCCAGAGTGCTTGTAGATTCGAGAGATCAATCTGTGCAAGTCCGGCCTAAACCAAGAAAATGGTCGTTCCAGGACTTGTTTCGGTCACAAAGTGAAGGAGATAGGGTTGATCTTAGGGAGGGGCTAAGAAGGTGTTGAGATTGTGAAGGTGTTGGCTTGCTTATAACTTATGGCTGCAAAGATGAGCAAGGCTCATGGTTGATGCAAGCAGCTTCGGTGTTTGAAATACAATTTGTATTAACACTTGATTTTCTGCCTCGTCTCAACTTGTGTTGTTTTTTTCCCCGTGTTGGGAAATAGGCGGAGAACCTATTTATACAAGTCATTGAGCCTTATTCACGTCTCTCTGGTGGGAGGACGGAGTAGTGGAGTTATGCGTTGGTGATACACGACCAGTCTCGCCCACTTCTCCCTGTCATCTCTAACAAATCCATGACTCCCCAACAAATTCTTGTGATGGCGCGTTGCTGTACGCCTGCTGAGAAACCGCCGAGACAATACCGAGCATGTATCCCCAGGTTTGTGACATGATTGATGTCCGGAATGTGATCGTGGATCCGAAGATAGCATGTAATCAATTGAATAAGCGTATTTATTCGGAAGTCGATCTTGGTGAAGTATCGTGTATTTTTATGCTGTATCGCATTACGGTGTGGTAAAGTGATGGGTAATGACTCCTCACTAACCAAATAACTCCCCGAGGGGTTGTATAACCAAGTTGGTGAAGTTGGACGGATGAGATGATCTTTGAGCACTCATCTACAAGCGACCGTTAATGAAATTAGGGTTTTTTTGAAGAGGTGCGCAAGCATCACTCTCTTGACTTAGTTGAAACCAAGCATAAAGGATCTTGAGAGGACCGATTGGGACGTGCATGTAGATGGCATGCAGTGTTACCGTCCATGTCTCACTTTGTCCCATGAAGGTGTGTATCTAGGCCACTCAATTTGATTTGCCAAGAGGAGTGGTTGAGATCGGTTTGGCAGAATCCTTGCCGCAAAGGGGAGTTTGGAAACCGCATGACATCCTCCACGCGTTCAAGACGACCCATCTTGGTTTGTCTTGGTCGATCACACAGCCGTGTAGGTGGTAGGCTGGGTGTTCACGCCTATACCCGAATGTCCCATGAAAAACGTGATCTAAGCCACTCAATTCGTCCGGTGAAGTTGAGTGGCCGAGATCGATTTGCAATTTAGGAGGTGTGACCACACAAGTTTTCGACGTGCGTTTTGGGATTAATCGGGCATGATATGCCTTGCCGACCGTATGAGGAGGTAGATGGGCCCCACGGTGGTCATCTTTGGTATGACCGACCTATTTAATCTAACAGGACCCTCCATTCGTGCTTCTGGGAAGATGGACGCGCGTGATGGTTTGAAACCCTAATTTTGGCTTTCAAAGCCGGCGCCACCTCTTGTTGGGTGACGATTTTGTCACGACCAAACATTGTTGATCTTGACCGATTGGTCAGTAGTGTAAAGCCAGCCCACGGTGATCATGTTGACATGCTCTGGGGCCCTTTGAGTCTACATCTACACCCTCCATCTATACCTGCGAAGATGGATGGTTGAGACTACTTTGCAACACATGTAATATGCCGCAAACCCTAATTTAGGTTTTCCCGTCCATAATGCTTGGTATGAACGGTTTCTTGGCGCGTTAGGGCCAATGACCGACCATGCGGGGTCGGCCGTGGGTATTCCATACCATGCTTGGGGTGATGGAATTGATCCGGGGTCATCAATCATGCTTATGGAGTTGGATGATCAAGCGATCAAATCATATCCGGATCGATACGGTCAGTCCGGATGCTCAATCGGGCTAGTATAACATACCGAGAGGGGCTCAATCGGGCTAGTATAACACACCGAGAGTCATCCCGTGATGGGTATTTCAGACATGGTTTCATTATAGTGCTTGGAGGTTCGTGTTACTCCGTAAGAGTAACACTCGAGTCTCATGCCACACTGATAACGAGTACTGGAAATACAAAGGGCGATATGAAATTCACGGGGAAGGGATTGTTGCCACATGCTCCAACCCGGGAGGAATTTCATGTATTCGACGAATGGGATTGTTGCTACATGCTCCATTCTTGGTGAATTAAGTGAGGGAGTATCCAACACTTATAAATGGCTTTATCTTTTCAAGATGTCGGCGCATGATTTTTTCGGGTTTTTACAACTTTAACCTTGAACGAAAATCCACCATCAACATTAAGTCCCCTCGCCTAGCACATAATGGTTACACTATTGTGTGGTAGGCATGAGATGGGTGACATACATATATACCGAAATGACCAAGCCAAGTAAGTACGTATTTACCGGAGCAATGTCGGCGTTGCCCCGAACTGGTTGGTTCTCGATTAAGGATGCGAAGGAAACGGGACTTGGTCGGTGAGTCGCTTTGGTTCCTCTTGTACTCATTTTGGGTTCGGCCCCTTCTTGAGGTGAACTTCTTTCATCATACACGGCTTCCCTCGTATATGTCGATAAGCCTCGTCGATTGTTATCCCGAATTAGCGACCTTCCATAAAGGTGGCAAAGACTTCTTTTCCTTCTGGGATTCTCTTGACTTGTGAGATTATAAAGAATCATCTCACGTGGTCATTCATCCCATATCTCAGGTACTGCTCTGATTTTCTGATTAACTAGTTTATCATGGAAGTGTGGACGCTCATTCGTCGGGCTTTCTCCCGAAAGAAGTTTTGGGATTGACAAGCCCAAAACCATGCGCACCCGAAGAAGTAATGGCTAAGATCGATCTTCCTCTTCGCGAAGTCGGCCGTGCTATACAGGGGATATCTATCTCCCACCTTCGTATTGTCGAGGACGTATCCGTGCACTTCGCCATTTGCGATTGACATGGAGGAGCGGTGGAGGCGTGAGGAAAATATGCAGGACATTAGTGGAGCGCAAGGGGAGAGATTTGCGGCAAGTTCAAGAGGCGAGAGTTGAGCATAAACGACCTCAAATGAAGAAAGTGTGACGTATCCATCCACAGACGCGTGATAATTCTTGATTCCGATGCAGAGCTTTGAACATGTGAAAGCAATTTGCGCGGCCCCTAGTGTTGGGCGTGCCCTTTCAAGCTCCGCCGATGATGTTGGGATGTAGCGCTGCTGCTGCGGAGATATCCGGCGTGCAAACCGAGGGAGATCCGTAGAGGGGAGCATCAACAGTGATGGAGCCGACGGTGACGCAGCGAGGCCGACCCTCTTGTTTAATCGAAATCTCCGTATTTTTTTTTATTTCCAAGCATATTCGTACACTGAACGTCTTCCTTGTACTGGGTAAATGCCCGAGTTCAAGGTCTTTTTTCCATTTGATTGTTTGAATAAAGGTTTTTTTTTTTTTTTTATAATCCTTTGCCAAATCGCAACCGGATCTTCGGGCACAAGGGCATTCCTTCACACGTGATTGCTTGTGATAAAAAGAAGCAACTATCATAATGGAACACTTACGGTCCTGCGCTCCGATGCAAGATCTTCCCAGCTTTGTTGGGCAGACGGATGCTCCAAATCATTTTCCTTTAGTGCATTACGTTTATATTTCCTTCTTCCCGTGAGATGTTTGCTTAGGGTTTCCTTTCTTGTTCCAAAGAGGTTGATTTAGGCCGACTCAGACTTTGTGTTTTTAGGAGAAAGAGGTTCTCGATGAAAATAATGCTTCAATTGAAAATTGAAAATTGAAACTTAACTATGAATGCAAGTATTGCAATCATTTTCTGGAGGAATTACAAATATGACATGAAATCGTAAAAGGAAACACGCCGGAAAAAATATAGAACATGACGTTTTAAGTGTAGAGGATGCCGGAAAGTGGTAGCACAAAGTATCTTAAGTTTGGTAGGGTTTGAGCCATCGTGAGTGAATTGTTATGCCCTCTAGTTTATCAAGCGTTGATGAGTTTGGTAGCGCCTAGGATAACATCCGCTACAGGATACGTTTCATCTTCTCTTTAGGTCAGGTGAGTGGGGTAGAGTGGTCATCTTCACCGCCACGCTCCCAATATTGAAAGTAGTCGTCTTCGTCACTGTGTCTCAATTCCAAACGGGTTTGGTTGTGCAGATACTTGGACCTTGGCCTTATCATCTTTGACCAAAACAACTTCTACGCTCTTGATAAAATGCCAAAAGGGCCGCCTCCCATTCACATCTCTTAGCCTGGCTCGGTTTGTTGATTGAGCCAGTCCCAAGACTTGTCAGAATGAGAGGCTGTGAGGGTTGCAAAGAGAGTTGTGTGATGAGACTTACTTGAGATCGGAACCCCTTCAATGTATGCGGAAGGCTTTCCCGGAAATTGTGTCACGTCGGAAAGTTGTTTATGCGGCAAAGAAGCGCTCATCAATGTGGGTCCAAAAGGCGTGTTGGAGATTCTTTTCTGTACTCGACAGAGTAGAGGACAGACTTCAGTATGGCTTTGTCATTCCGTATCCAAGAGCTTCCTAGGATCATGTCGTAGTTGGGATGGTCTTTGACTATGTAGAACTTTTCTTGTGTCGAGACATCACCCAATTTGACTTCAAGATTGATGTATCCATATGAATCTCGAGCTCTCCCGCTCGAATCTTTAACTACGGTTGGGTGACGAGAGCTTCCTCGCTTCGAAATCTTTGCCGCTCTCAAGGTCTTGACGGTAATGATGTTAAATTCGGAAGCCGTATCAATCAACACGCTATCGAACTCAACGTTTCTCAAACGAGTGACAGTTAGAGTCCCCGATTTCCATTGCTCATGTCCTTCAGGAAAGATGGGGTTCCGGACACATCGGATGCAAACGCCTACGACACAACATGGTTGAGGGCCGTGAATATGTCTTGACGCTGTCCTTTGAGAAGTACAAGATTTCACATATGTGCTCCATCATAGATTGTACGGTCTTGCGAACAAAATCCCCAAATCATGCACTCTGACAGCGAGAGGTCTCTATGAACACCTTCGTTTCGAGCGCCGGAGTTCCCCCGCCTCTACCTTTTCCCGAATATTTGTTTCAACCCGTTACAATCTTTGGTTGGATGATGGACGAACTTTGTGGTAGCAACAATTCTCGGGATATGCCATTTCTTCCTCGGTCGGAGGACGCTTTGATGGGGCAGCCTTACGGCATCGTCTTGGATCCACGCTTCCAAGAGCTCTATCACTTCATTCACGGGAAAAGGAAACCCGTGTCTTTAGTGTTTTGTGCACGGGAGTTTTGTCTGCATTTCCTTTTCGAGACGAAGTCTTGTGTGCCGAGGATGCTTGCTTGGTTTGTTGTTCCGTTATCGAAGCTTTCCTTTTTTTTCTCCTCCGCCTACTACACTCACGAAGGACCGGTGTTGTATTGTTTGTTTGTGAGATGCACCTTCCTCGACTTTCACGCAAATCTTCACTCCGAACAACTCGGTTCTTTCTAGTAGTGCAGTGCGGTCGTTCTTTGAACGTTTTGCAGCTTCGTGAAGCTCGAGAGAACGTTTGAAAGCCCAGATTCTCTAGCAGAGCGCGGTATATGGGTATCATCCCGTTGATGCGTAACTACACCAATTGTCATTCGGTGACGTTTGGGTCGTGACAATCTAGCGCTTGGGTTCTGAACCTTTAACGAAATCGTTGGGATGTTCGTTCCGCTGAAGAATTCTCCGAGGTCCGAAAGGTGATGCCGTTCGAGACACGAAGAAATATCAGAGTAGAAAGCACCGACCATCTCGCTCCAATTGGCTATCTTTGTTAGGTGCGATGTTGTTGTACCAAGTGTATGCCCTACCCGTAAGTGACTTCGAGAATTCTCGGGCGTAGAACATGATTGTATTCATGTTCCCCAGATTCAAGAATCGAGAAACATGTTCACGAGCGTTACCGCGCACTGGTCGTAGAGGAGAATCGGGGAGAGGTGTATCCTCTTGGAAGAGGGATTCGTTGCATATCTTGAGGATATGGAGGTTGGTGTTGGTGTGCATCCATCCGTATTTCCTTTGCCTCGGCTTTGAAAGGAGTCGTTCCGGATCCTCACGTGTGATGAAGTTAGAGTGGTTGGTCCCTTTTCTTGAACATACCGGAGCAACACGAGCTTCTTCATTCATGTGGTTCCGTGTGGAACGCCGCTCCGGTGAATTGAAAGCATCTCTTGTTGTCTCGAGGAGATTGACATGAATCCTGCGACAATCGTTAGTCAAGGTCTTGAGGAAAGTGAGTACCTCCTTCGAGTCGCGGCCATATCTGTTTGAGTCTTAGCAAGTACTTCTGTTTCTCCATCAAATGCGCAATGATAATAGGCAGCGGTCCTCCTCTTGTGCTTAGGTTCCTCGTCCCGATGAGGGAGTGAAAGTTGTTGCTCCGGTGACCACCGGAGGCGTTACGCTGAGGAGATGCCGGATTTGCGCTGCTCCGGGGCCCGGTGACGGGAGGCGTTACACCTACTAGGATGTCTCTGCTCCGCTAGTGTTGGTGATAGAGGTACCGGCTTCACGAGATGTGTTGGCTCACAGTAGATCCACGCGGGTACATCGACACCCAGTGGGAGTGTTATCCACACTAGCTCCATCCGAATTTGATTCTTTGATCCGGACCTTAGTTCCACCATCTTGAAAATGAATTTGATTAAATTGGTTCTAAGATCTACCTTTTTGAAATCGTGAAATTGAATCGATCTTTGAAGAAATTGACTTTACAACCGAGAGATTAATCTCCCAATCGCGGGTCGCCAATTGTTTATGGGTGAAAACTATTCGTATAATTTGGTAATTTGGGGTGTGGATGAGAATGAATCTAAACCTTAAACAAATGCACCGCGCGGTGAGTGCTTGTAGATTCGAGAGATCAATGCAGTGCAAGTCCGGCCTAAACCAAGAAATGGTCGTTCCGGACTTGTTTCGGTCACAAAGTGAAGGAGACGGGGTTGATCTTAGGGAGGGAAGCGAAGGTGTTGAGATTGTGAAGGTGTTGGCTTGCTTATAACTTGTAATGTAGTAAAGATGAGCAAGCTCACCGGTTGATGCAAGCAGCTCGGGGTGTTTGAATACAATTTGTATTAACACTTGATTTTCGTCCGTCTGCCTCGACTTGTGTTGTTTTTTTCCCTGTGTTGGAAATAGGGCGGAGAACCTATTTATACAAGTCTTTTGAGCCTTATTCACGTCTCTCGTGGGAAGTGGAGGAAGTGGAGTGATGGAGTAGTGGAGTTATGCGTTGGTGATACACGACCGGTCCCGCCCACTTCTCCCGTCATCTCTAACCGTCCATGACTTTAACACGTTTTGTGATGGCGCGTGGTATCGCACGCAAGAACCGCGCACCAATACCCAAAGTATGTATCCCCCCGTTTGTGACATGATTGATGTCCTGAATGTGGATCGTGGATCCACGAAAGATAGCATGTATTACCGAATCAATAACTGTGTTATTCGTGAAGTCGATACTTGTGAAGTATCGTGTATTTTATGCGGAGTCGCATTACGGTATGGTAAAGTGATGGGTAATGACTCCTCACTAACCAAATAAATCCGACTGTGGTTTTATAACCAATTCGGTGAAGTTGGACGGATGAAATGATCTTTGAGACACTCATGCGACCGTTAATGAATATTAGGTTTTTTGAAGAGGCGCGCAAGCATCACTCTTGACTTGGTTGAAACCAAGCATAGGAAGGATCTTGGAGAGGACCGACTGACGTGCATGGGATGGCATGCCGGTGTACACGTCCATGTCTCATCATCCCATGAAGGTGCGATCTAGGCCACCAATTTGACCTAGGCAAAGAGGAGTGGTTGAGATCGGTTTTGGCAGAAATCCCTTGCGCAAAGGGTTGGAAACCGCATGACATCCCGTGACGCGTTTCAAGACGACCCATCTTGGTCGGTCTTGGTCGATCACACCAGCGTGTAGGTGGTAGGCTGGTGTTCACGCCTATATGAGCGTCCCATGAAACGTGATCTAAGCCACTCAATTCGTCCAGGGTGAAGTTGGTGGTCGAGATCGATTGCAATTGGGAGGTGTGACCACACAAGTTTGGACGTGCGTTTTAGGATTAACCTGGCATGATATGCCTTGGCCGACCGCATGAGGAGGTAGATGGGCCACGGTGGTCATCTTTGGTATGACCGACCCATTTTAATCTGTAACTGGGACCCTCCATTCGTCTTAGGGAAGATGGACTCGCGTGATGGCTTGAAACCCTAGTTTTGGCTTTCAAAGCCGTGCGCCACCTCTTGTTTGGGTGACGATTTTATCACGGCCAAACATTGTTGGTCTCGACCGATTGGTCAAGTGTGTAGTAGAGCCCACGGTGATAATGTTGACATGCTTCTGGGGCCCTTTGAGTTCACATCTACACCCCTCCATCTATACCCTCGCGAAGATGGATGGTTGAGACTACTTTGCAACACATGTAATATGCCGCAAACCCTAATTTAGGGTTTTAGTCCATAATGCTTGGTATGAACGGTTTCTTGGCAAGCTAGGCCAATGACCGACCATGCGGGGTCGGCCGTGGGTATTCCATACCATGCTTGGGGTGATGGAATTGATCTGGGGTCATCCAATCATGCTTATGGAGTTGGATGACTGCGATCAAATCATATCCGAACTGATACGGTCAGTCCGGATGCTCAATCTGGCTAGTATAACACCGAGAGGGGCTCAATCGGGCTAGTATAGAACACACCGAGAATCACATGCGGGTATTTCGTACATGGTTTCATTATAGTGCTTGGAGGTTCGTGTTACTCCGTAGAGTAACACTCGAGTCTCCATGCCACACCGATAATGAGTCTTTGGAAATCTGGCCGATATGAAATTCACAGGGGAAGGGATTGTTGCCACATGCTCCAACTCCGGAGGAATTTCATGTATTCAAAGAATGGGATTGTTGCTACATGCTCCATTCTTGGTGAATTAAGTGAGGGAGTATCCAACACTTATAAATGACTTTATCTTTTACAAGATGTCAACGCATGATTTTTTCTGGTTTTTTACAACTTTAACCTTGAACGAAAATCCACCATCAACAGGAAGAAGATGATAAAGAAAATAAAGTTTTTCTCTCTCTAGAAAATATCTCTCCGAAATAATCTCTCTCTCTCTCTCTTACCAAAATTATCCCCCCATTCTCTCTCCTGCTCTCCTCTTTATATAGGATATTACATAGTGGGTGATAGCTATGTTGTCCCTTATTTTTTCGGATCTAGCTTGTGGCAATATCGCAAGAGCTTTTAATGTTAATCTTCGCAAACACTCTAAACTTCGCAGGATCATCACGCTTTTCTCCGTTTACCGCCATCAGTCATTATTTCGTCATTCTTCAAATCAACCAGCGACACTCGCAATGTGTTGTAGATGAAAACTTCGCAAATAAATCCTTCTGGCGATATTCTGATCCTACATTGATGTTGCGATATTCTGATCCTACATTTTGCCTCTTCTCATGCCTTCTTTGCGAAGAAGAGAATGTCACGAGAGCCAATTTTTTGAAATGCCACAACTGTTTATATTTATCTGTTACGATCCCGTACTTCTAGACAGAGTTTATTACACATGTTTCCCCTTCCACTCTTTTCTTGACACGTCTCTTTCAATCGTTTTTTCTTGACCATTCACGTCCCCTCTCGCATTAAATGCATTTATCTTCTCGAGAATTCTTCTCTATATAGAGTTTTCTCACTCTCCTTTTCTTCTTTTTTACTTTTACTTTCTCTCTGCAACTTTTCTTCAATTCTCCTTCTCCGCAATTTGCGTTTCTGCTACTGTAAATCTTCCTTTCCTTCTTTCTCTTGATCTTCAATTCTTTAATCATTCCCATACTCTAAAAATGGATCCACCTGGTCGTGGATATGAGACCCTTTTGAGTGAAACTCAAAAGAATTTACAAGAGAGGGGTTTCACCCTATCTACCATTCCCGATCACGAATCTTCATCTATTCTTTCTGCAAAGTTGTTTACTGATTATCAGTGTGATGATCAGAAAATCATAATCTCGCTAGGTCAAATCCTCGCAGGTCTTCCCATTCCTCTCTACAATCCCGAGTTTCCCTTGTTCTATGAAATTCTTGCTCATGAGAAATTCTCTTGAGCTATTTATCAATTAAGTGGTGATTGCATCCGTCCCCAATGCTTGAATTCGCCAATCGTGGGCGCAGTAAGGGGTCTTTATATCTCGATAACATCACAAAGATCCTAAATTCGCAAATTTAGAGATAGTCACCGAAAAGTACACGGTAGAAAACTTTTTTTGAAAATTATGAAGTGATAAATATGAAGAATGATAAATCTCGCTGGGGTGCTCGATTGAAAAGAAAGGAGAACATTCCCGACGATAAGATACTCATGTTAGATATTGATTGGCACTCTCGCAAGAACAATGTTCCTCGCTACTCTAAGGATGAGAGGTGGTGTGTCTTTCCGATATTTTTGAACGGTCCTTACATTTCAGATTCCCATGTGCTTCCTGCGAATCTCGCAAATTATAAACCTTGGGTATTTAATTGGCCCGAGAAAGCAAAAGAGGTATATTTCCTAATTTTTACTTATTTTACAATCTTTACTTCCTCTTATATCTAACCTTGCGAATTTTTCAGATCATCAAATTGAGAAGGAGCTACAAAAGAAATCCAAAGGCGAATACTCTAGCGATACTTCGTTCAATCACGGATGAAGTAAGAAATAATTTCCCTTATTATTTTTAACAATATTGTTGCCTCTGTTTCTTATCTTCATTCGTGTGCGAAGGTTGGCGTTAAAGAGAATGATATTTCTGAAGCTGCAAAGACTAAAGGCAAGGATAAGACTACTCTTCGCAAGGATAAGTCTTCTTCTAAGAAGCGGAAAATTTGTTCCTCTTCTCACTCTAATTCCCAAACCGGCGAGAACTCTGATGAAGATAATGAAGAGGTTGACACTTCTTTTGCGAAGGAGAATCATTCGGTCGAATCCGCTATGGCGCAACTTGTCTAGTGTTTTTCCGATTCTATGCAAGTTTTAGGAGATGATCATTTTTACGCTACATGCGAAGCTCTCGTAAACATCTCTGCGATGCCCCCTTCTAGCGGATAATGATTCTTTTCGTGGAGTTTCTCGGACAATGACTCCCGGCTTTCTTAAATGCGCTTAGTGCCTTGGTATGTTCATATTTCTTTATTCCTTTGTGATTTCAATTATAAACCTTATCTTAACAATTTCTTTATTTTCCTTTATAGTCTGGGAGAGCTTCCTTTGTTGTTGCCTCAGATCTCGAAAAAAGGCGCAACAATCTTGAAAAGAAAAACCTTCAACTCAAGGAGAAGAACAAAGAACTAGAAGTTGAAGTTGCGACATCTCGCAAGAAGAGTGAAAATGAGACTGCTGCTCTTCAACAAAGAATTCAACAATCGGAAACTCGAATCTTCTACTCAGAAGAATAAAATTTCTACTCTTCAAAGTGCTAATCAACAACTTTATGGTATAAAATTCTTCTCTTTTCCTCATTTTTATTTTTTCATTTAATTTTCTTTGTCCGACTTATCATTTCGAAGACATTAATAATCTTCCGAGGAAGCCATCCTTCTCCATTCATTTCCTGAGCCTATGGATAATGATGCACTTCTTGCTCATCTCAATGAATCTTTAAGTAGTTCGTCGAATAAAATTAACTCTCTTTCAATAAATGAACTTCGAACCAAATTTCATCTCTTAGAAATTGAGCATAGATCTAGCTTAGGTTTAGCCAACCGATTTAAACGTTTATATCTTAGCTCCCATGAGAACAATAATGTTCTAAGGAAGAAAATTAATAGCCTTATAGATGACAAGGATCGTATTGCTAATCAAGGTGCACAAGCATTAGCAAAATTCCAAAAAACTCTTCTTGAAGTCCAAATTGAACGAGATGAATCCCTTCGCCAAAATGTCATTCTTAATGAACGAGAAAATCAAATTGTTCACTTCTTGTCATAAATAGTGATGATGAATTCGCTTGGGCTGCGAAAGTTCTAGATAATGCCGTAAATAATTTAGGTGTTAACGTCAGGTCTTCATGCTGAGCATTCTGCCTTGGTTAAAGATATGATTTCTGACAGAGAAGGTTGTTAACTGTTCTTCTTTACTTTATAACTTCTTATTTGTGAAACCGCTTTAAATTACTCGATTCATTATCATATGTTCGCAGAGGTTTTGAGAAGAGATATCAAACAAGGATTGAAGAACTTGAATCGAAAAAGAACAATTTCATGAAAGGACTCTCTCTTCACAACAACAAGTATTCCAGTTGAAGAAGCAATTGCAAACTACGTAGCGAATTTCAATAACGACGCTACATTCGTTTTGCAATCAAACTATTGAGACGATTTGTAATGACCATCGCATTCCTCTTTCTTCATATCCTTGTCTTCTTGATGAAGTTCTGAAAAATATGCCTTCCTCGGATGTTTCGATAGTGAAGCTAGCGAAGAAGAGGAGTACGATAAAGAGTCTCAGTGACAAAGAAGAATGAAATCGAGAGATAGCTCCCTTTTTCTTTTCTCTTCTTCTAATATTTGTACATTTATCCTTTTAGTCTTCCATTTTTGTAATTTCTCATCAAATCTATCATATGGAAATAAATAACAAATTTTTACTCTAATCATTCCCATACTTGCCTCTGTTATTTATTTTCACATGAGAGATTAAATCAATAATCTTTAAGTAATAATACGTCTTTGTTTCGCAACTGCGGTTGCTAACTCTTCAAATAAATTTAGAAGTATAGCCATTTTCGCAAGTTTATTTTTTTACTCAATTTCTTGTGTGATCTTATTTTCATTTACGTTGATATTCATCATTGCGACAAGATCGCAGGACGTCTTTATATTTTCATGTAATGACCCATTGATCTTGCCTTGTCATTGCTTTTGTGTGGTCTTATTTTTGCCTTCCTAGTTAAAGGTCTTATTTTTGCTAATTTCTCATTGCGACAAAATCGCGGTGACGACGTTACACTCTCATGTAACGACCCATTGACCTTGTCTTATCATTTCTTTAGTATTTTTGCCTATGCAGGACATTTTTCTTGCGACAATATGACAGGCCTGCAAATTCTTGCAAATTTACAGCCCCGTGACATTGCCGTCTTGCGACGAAATCGCAGGACGTCTGTACACTTTCATGTAAAGACCCATTGATCTCGTCTTATCCTCGCGTTAGTATTATTTCCTCTTCAGGATCATCGCACAAATATGACAAGCCTAAATTTTCTTGCGAAAATGGAGCCTCATGCAATTTGTGTCTTAAGACACTTATCATCTCCCTAATGGAGGGTGCCGCCCTTATCATCTCCCTGGTTGCCCCTTCAAGGAGGCGTACATCGGCTATACAAGACTAGCTCCTCCCATCCGGTCTTAACAACAACCAGTTGTTTTCGTAGCCTCTTATCCCTTATACCTATAGAGTTTATGGTTACGAGACTGCACCTAAGTGGAGTTTTCTTGGCCGAGAAAGATGTGCCAAGACTTGCCAAGAATGGCCGAGACACTTCAAATGCCCTGTGCACTCTTGGCCCAACCGTGTACCTCGGCGCCTTGGTCATACACTCGACTCCTTGGAAGAGATCCTAGGGCGTCCAACCAGGGTATAACCTTATATATATATTGGGAAATCCAAGGTATCTCCTGATAGGCTTTCATGGGCACCAAATCTCCATGACTCAGTTCCGTGGGCGGTGTAACCTTTTCCCCGAGCCATGTCAAGAGATACCCCCTTATATGACGCACTTTAGGTCTTATATTTGCCTCTTTTGAAATATCATTCGCGAACTAGGGTGTACGCCATAAAGGTTCGTCCCGTTCACTCATTCATTCATCTTAGTCAATTCGTTCAATTCGTTCAATTATTCATTTTTGATTATTTCTTTCTCATTATTCTTGCGAAATTATCGCATAATCTTGCTTCATTTGCTTTGATCTCACTGTAATTATTTAACCAAGCTTTCTTCATATTCATGTGTCGCGAGCCTTTCGTGTACTCCTTCAGTCGTTACACATCAATTATTCACTTCTTACATCTCTTACTTTTACTGCTCTCTGCTTCTTCAGTATTCAAGCTCTTTACTAGTTCCTTTCCTTTTCCGAAACCATCGCAATCTTCAAATGTTTTCAAGCATTTACTTCGCAATGTATCTTCATCTCTTATTTCTATGGTATCCACCATCAGTCTCTCTCTTCTTTGTTCTTCTTTTATGTTCTTCTTCCAGTTTTTCTTTTGAGTTGTTCTTTCCTCGCAAGTCTCTACATCCACCTCATATCATTTTTGTCCTTCAATCCAATCTCCCTTTATAACTCCAACACCACTAGGATGAGGAAATTTGATACACTGGTGATAAGTCGATGCTACACCCAGAATTTCATGTAACCATGGCCACCCGATCAATGCATTATAAGGGGATTCCACATCGACTACACAGAACAAAATTTCAGTTGATAACCCTTGCAATGGTATTCTCATATGAACTTCTCCTTTAGGCTTGTTCGTTGTACCATTGAAACCATATATCTTATATGTTGAAGGTATCAAATCTTCATCCTTCCCTCCCATAGTCTTGTAAGTATGGTAAAAAAGGATGTTTACTGAGCTTCCAGTATCGATTAAGATTCTATTGATCGCCCAGGAATTTTCTGCTTCATCATCTTCGCCATCAACAGGTTTTGGGTTGATTTCCAATTTCACGACCAATGGGCTATCATGCGTCTCCCTGCCTGGTACCTCTTCTGCGGTGAAAGAAATAATCTGCATTTGCCATTCTTTTAATTACGATGTCTTCGCGATGTTCATTACTTCTCTATTATCAGCATCTCTTGCAAAAACCCAACTGAGAACATTATCATTAAAATCTTCAATTGTTCGGTATGAATGTACAATGGAGTTGCAAAACAAATTTTTGGCTTTTGCTCCAACTTCTACTACAAATGTTTCTTTCCCTTTCGTTGTGTTTACTCTTTGAATCTCTGGCGGTGGTGGTAATGGTTGATTCTTCTCTTCACCTTTTAGGAAATGGTTCAGCTTCCCTTGGTCAATCATTCTAAGGATGATTCTTTTTATATTTCTACAATCATTTGTTAAGTGCCCATGAAAACGGTGGTAAGAACATAATTCATGACTTCTATCACCTGGTGGCGGTTCATTTCCCATGTTCCATGGTGTAGGTATGTTTTCCATCAATAGTATAGCTTCCCATATTTTTTCCACACTCGCATTTAATGGGGGCATCTTGATTTCTTCCCATACTACCCTATGACTTCGCTGTCCTCCGTGATAATTCTGCCTTCGACCTCCATAAGTTTCTTGCGGTTGATCAAGTCTTTGAATCTTATTATTTCCGCCACGGTTGTAGTAGTTTCTTTCTCTTTCAAATTCTTCCTGATCACGACTTCCCATGGCCACTAACTTTGCTGACCATCATCTACCATCCTTTCTTGTTCCCTAGGTGCTCGCCATTTGTATTTATCAATTTTGGTAATAAGCTTGCATTCGTAGTATTTGAACTTGTATTCGCAACTGGGTATGATTCCATTTCATTTTGCATTTCCTCTAGAGCAATATATTCTTCCTGAAGTTCTCGCAATTCAGTCATTGTGATTGTATTTTTGACTCTAAAAATTTGAATATATAACAAATTGGTTGCAAACATAGCATTTATGAATGACAGAATGAGATATCTTTCATCCACCCGTCCAGCCATATCGCTGCACATTGTCTTCCATCTCACAGTTAAATGTTTCAAGCTTTCGCCAACCCTTTGTTTTAGTCCAAATACATCTTCAATACCCGGTCGCGAGGAATTATTACTTATATATGCCCCTAAAAATACAGCTTGTAAATGGTTGAATGATGTGATTGTGTTTCTTGGTAAACCCTCAAACCATTTCAGTGCTTCTCCTGTCAAACTCGATGCAAAGTATTTGCACAATATGACATCATGATTTTCCCATTGTAGCATACATCTCACCTAAGCTTTGATGTGTTGTATTGCACAAGTTGTTCCATCAAAAACGCTAGTTAACGCCGGTAAATTACACTTTGGGGGTATTCCTCCTAGTTGCACCTCTAGTGTAAATGGAGTTTTCGCAGCCTTTCTTCGATAGCCTCATCTAATTGTCTTCTTCCTCCTCCCCTTCTACTGCTCAAAGATTCCTCTCATTTTACGCCAATTCTCTCAAGATTTGTTCATTTGCATCAAAATTCGAATCTATTGGTCTTTTAGTTCGCTCTCTTCTTATGCGTTCATGTCTGCTTTGATTTTCTTGTTCATCATTCTCTTCTCTTCTTTCTCTGAGACCTTCTCCTTCATCTCTTTCACGAATTCGCACACCGTTATATCTATCATTTTCTCTTCTTAGTTGTCTATCAGCTCTCCTTTGTATTCTTTCATATTCTTCATTGATATTTCCATTGTTGCGATTTTGTTCCCGCCTTCTTTATCGATTATCATGATTGTTCTGGCGAATTGCTTCTTCCGATTCCCGTTCTTCCATTTCTGCTCTTAATCTTTCCCTTTCGCAAGCTAGACGTGCCTGTTCAATATAATGTTTTTCAATTTCATCTTCAATCTCCTTTTGTTTCCTCCGTATTTCTCTCCCATGATTCTTATTCCTTCTTCCCGATTTTTCTTCACCAATCGGATTATTCTCGCCTTTGACGCCGCTATTTCCTTGATTTCCATCATTTTGGCCATTCCGTAGAATCTCGTGATGTGGGATATAACCCATCTTCTATCACTTCTCTTCTTTCGCAGTGTCCTTCACCGAGATTTGGCTCTCTTTCTAGATTTTCTTCATTAACATTTTCTACAGGTAATGTTCTCCTTATTTCTTCTCTAACCGATCTTGATCTTGACCTTGTATTACTTCTCGATCTTATATTTTGCAACCTCATATTTTCCATTCTTAACTCATGGTTTTGCCTTGTTAAATTCGCGTGTTCTTCCGCTGCTAACTGCCTTTCTTCATGTATTGTTTGCCTCAACGCCTCTAATGCTGCGATTTCTTCATTTCCATGAATTGTTTCTCCATTCTCTTCTCGGTTTCTCTCTTCTTGTCCATTGTTTACCAATTGTTGTTCTTCTTCCCTTTCCTCCATAGAATCTGACCTCCATGTATGTACACTCACCCTATCGTAATCTATAACTCTCTTTGGTGCTAGTTGAATTGGTGGTTGAATTTGATCTTCTTCATTATTTTTCTTGCGTTTATTCTTGAGGGTTCATCTACTTCATTTCTCCTTTCTCCAACTAATCTCCTGCTTCTTCTAACAGTTGTTGGTTGTTCTGATGCATTCCTTCTTCTAGCCATTTCTCAATCTCAGTAAGTTGTTGAAAATTATATGAAATTCCTTTCTTGTTACTCCCGATTCTTTCAATTCACAAGGTTGATCTTTACTTTCAATTCCCTCATTTTAGCGCCATTATGTAGTTGCAGAAATCCTACACTACACCCCTCACTAGAATATACACAATTAATTCATTTTAAGATGAACAATTATGATTCTTATTGATTGAATTCTTGAATGTTTACAATATGAAATAGAAAGGAGTTATAAAATTACAATCACTCTGAAAATTTCTCTCTCCTAATGACTTGCCTAACAATTCAAAAAGAACCCTCACCAATCGGCCTGATCAACTCTTTATATAGGGTATTACATAATGGATGGACAAACTTAAGCCGCCCTTTATTTTCTGGGAATGACTTGCGAAATATCGCAAGTGTACAAGTATATGATCTCGACACTCCTAAATCTCGCTAAGTCTTCACACCTTTCTCATGTTCTCGTCGCCATCCATTTCGCCATTTATGTTACTTCCATGCGACGCCGCAATGTTGTCGTTTAATCTCGCGAGGTATTGATGTTGCGATATTCTGATCCTACATCCATAGACAACCACTTTCGGAGAAAGGACTTATAGGTCGGAAAAGTTTTATCTTGAGGTATATTTTGGTACCCTCGCCTTTTCAAAACCCCATACCGTTAAATAACAACGGTGGCTAATTAGGGACAATATCGAGGAGGATCGTAGTGGCTAAGTGTTAGAGCACTGCTCGATCGAACTCGCAAGTGTTGCTATCTCAAACTTGTTTGTCAAGTTTAGTTGATCATAACTATATACTTGATTAGGATATGTATCGGATTAGAATAGAATGTGTAGTTGAGCTTTAGACTTCACGGCGCTCATCAATTAAAGAAGAAGATCTACTGAGGAGCTTGGAGGAACTTCATTAACAAAGGTATGTGGAGACTAAAACTTATCTATCACTTACAAGTCTATTCTGTTCTATCTTCTAATAAGAGGTATAGCCATATAGAATTTTACATTATACACATTTGATATTTCGAACTGAGTTATCTCGCCTTTTCTATTTCTCGAAATACGTATTGGAAGATTTTTGCTTTAGCTATGTTCATCGTATTCTTGATGAGTTTAATTGGAAACAATTTATTTGTTGGAAACTAAATATCAAGTCAAAAGATGATCATGTGAAAACTACCCTGAACATCTTATAGATTTGTGTGAGATAGTCATTTGATGTTAGCTCGGGAAGTTTCGTATTGATCATTCGATCACTTGAAAATTTCTTAAAGCTAATGGTATTTGTGAGATTACCATTGTGGATAATGGGCTTTGGATTTTGACTTCAAACGATCCTATTATTTCTTACTCACGATACTCCAGTTAGCTTGGATATACACCAATTCAACGAGTATTACTAATATTAAAATTTTAAGAAGAAATTACAAATATTTGTTGCGATCTAGGTCTACAATTCTTAATTATTTTGATATTAAATTATTAAATTATTAATTGTTTTTGGATGCCATAATTCATTTGTACCCTACAAGCCTATGGCTTATGTTGTAAGGCTCCAAGCTCCGAACTCGCTAATCTTACATCATGTTTTTATTTTATTTTTTATATTTTTGGATCTGACTGAAATCGACCGCTTATCTGGATTTGATTCAATATATTTGTTTCTGAGTCAGGTACGACTCACTAGTCTCAAAAATATGTGAGTCAGTTACTTGGTCCCATGAGGGGCTAGGTCTGAATCAAGTCGCGAGTCCGATCCAACTCAAATTTAAAAAACAAACAACGTGACATCTGACTCGTACCGAGTCAGGGACCGAGTCAGATCCAGACGTCGAGTCGGTAAAAAAAACAAATACCCTGTTAGTGTAACTTAATTCCCATAATCCATGAGAAGTATATAGGATCAAGGAGGTTTGTCCCTTGATCCCTATAAATAGAGGTCTTAGCAGGGACAAATCCCAAGTTGTTTTAAGTTGTTTTTCTCTTAGTAAGAATGCAAATTTTCTTTATACTTTCTTTGTGTTCAGCATACTAGTTAAATATATATATTCAGAAGTGTTGTGTAAAATTTTAGCAATTACATTTTGACAACGACACAAAGGGGACGGAGAATTTAACTAAACCAAAAGTCACGTAGCTTACTAAAAACCGATAGTCTTTAAGAAAAGTTATATCCACAAGAAAGTTATTTAGCTCAGTTTTTTACATTCCGCACCTTTAATGATTTCTTAGTTTCTTTACATTCAACACATTTACATGCATGTATGTCGAAGATTTGGGATTATGTATATATATCAGAGGTGAGGACGGCTCCAATTTAAGGTGTTGGTAATATCCCAATTCGGCAGTAGGGTTCACTAATTGGAATAAATGTAATGGTTCGTGTTAGAGGATGGCTCGGTTGAACCCACCAAGCGTCGGTATTCAAGTTTGGTTGTCATATTTTAGTGAATCAAAACTCATGTTAAGAGTCGCTTGATTATGTACTAGAGTCAACTTCGTATATGTTAGCTTGAAAGTATTAGGATATGAGACATTACAAGTATTGTGAAGTCTTGAAGATGTGAAGAAGCAAGGAGCTACAACGACAACAATCATCCTTCCACTTGAGGTTAGTGATATTTGACTTGAACATTTTTCATTCCCTAACGTATCTTTCAATTCGTGCATATTGAAAACAAAACGCGAAGCATATTTGAACTACAGATAGACATAGTATTAAGGAATACAATACGAGGTTTATTGCTTAATCATTAAACTTTGTAGATAAGACATCACCATAATCATTTGAATGCTATTGTGATTATGTATGGGTATGAGGTGAGGATTTCATCCTAGGGAACAATGTTTTACATGTGTTCTAAGGAAGTAAGTTCATAAACTTGTTTTTGAACCGAAAATGAAATTGCCAGGTGTTATTGGTTTTGTTATTCATTGTTGTTTGTGGGTGAAAACTGTTTCTGCTGATTTTGGTAATTTTGGGTGTGTGGATGAGAAACGAATCTAAACCCTAAACAATGCACTGCACGAGAGTACTTTTGATTCGAGAGATCAACTGCAATCCCGGCCTTAACCAAGAAATGGTCGTTCAGGCTTGCTTCTTGGTCACAAAGTGAAGGAGAAGGGTTGGTCTTAGGGAGGGAAGCAAAGAGGGTGTTGAGACTGAGAATAGTTAATTTCAAGATGTGGCTTGTTTTATGACTTGTATCGTAAAGTGGAACTGGCCCGCAGAGTGAAAAGCTATCGCCTCTTGGTGATTTCTCGGATATTATGTTGTTGCCGACCCAAAACTTGTTGTTTGGTGGAAATAGGTGAAGCCTATTTATACAAGTCATATTAAAACGTACCCTGGTCTCGTAGGAAGTGGAAACGATTGAGTGGTGGAAGAATTGAGTAATGTATAACTTCCAGAAACCCATGCTTCCATGATGAAGGAAGTGGATCCGTTTACACCCGTTACTTCTTGCCGCCATTAATGGTGTCCTACTTCATGACACTTTCCTATAAAAGGCGTATTGCACGCCGCACGTCGTAAACCGCCACCAATACCCCCGATGAGTATCCCCTGGGTTTGTGACATATTTGATGTCTAGAGTGTTTTCTTGGAAAACATGTAGCATTTTGCTACATGTGGCAAATTAAAATCAAGAGGCTTGCCGTAGGAAAATAGCATGTGATGTGTAGTTGCAGGAAATCCTACACTACACCCCTCACTAGAATATACACAATTAAGTCATTTTAAGATGGATAATTACGATTCTTATTGATTGAATTCTTGAATGTTTACAATATGAAATAGAAATGAGTTATAGAATTACAATCACTCTAAGACTTTCTCTCTCCTAGTGACTTGCCTCACAATTCAAAAAAAGATCCCCTCTCTTACAACAGACTTGCTCAACTCTTTATATAGGGTAGTACGGTGGATGACACTAAGTCCGTCCTTTATTTTCGGGAATGATTTGCGAAATATCGCAAGTGTACATGTATTAATTCTCGCGACACTCCTAAATTTCGCTAGATCTTCACGTCTTTTCGTGTTTTGGCCGCCGCCATTCATTGCGTCATTTATATTACTCATTTGCGACACTTTCGTAATCTTTGTCGTTTATTGATTTCGCCAAGGATATACGTCGCGATATTCGATCCTACATCTTGCCTCTTCTCATGTCTTATGCGTTAAGAAGAGAATGTCATGAGAATTAGTATTTTAAAATGCCGCAACTGTTCATATTTATCCGTTATAATCCCGTACTTCTACTAATTGATTACGCATGTTTCTTCTTCCACTCTTTCTTGACACGTTCTTTCAACATTTTTTTTCTTGACCATTCACGTCCCCTCTCGCATTAAATGCATTTACCTTCTCGAGAATTCTTCTCTATATAGTTTTCTCACCCTCCTCTTTCTTCTTTTTTACTTTCTCTCTCGCAACTTTTCTTCACTTCTCCTTCTCCGCAATTTGCGTTGCCTTTTTACCGTAAATCTTCTTTTCCTTCTTTCTCTTGATCTTCAATTCTTTAATCATTCCCATACCCTAAAAATGGCTCCTCCCCGGGTCGTAGATATGAAACCCTTTTTGAGTGAAACTCAAAAGAATTTACAAGAAAGGGGTTTTACCCTACCTACCATTCCCGATCACGAATCTTCATCTATCCTTCGCAGTTGTTTCATCGATCATCATTGTGATGATCGTAAAATCATAATCTCGCTGTGTCAACTCCTCGCAGTCTTCCCATTCCTATCTACAATCCCGAATCGCCTTATTTTATGAAATCATTGCTCATGAGAAATTCTCGCGAGCTGTTTATCAACTAAGTGGTGATTGCATCCGTCTAATGCTTGAATTTGCCAATCGTGGCGCCGGTAAGGGGTTTCTTTATCCTGATAAAGTCAAAGATCCTAAATTCGCAAACTTAGAGATAGTCACTGAAAAGTACACTGTGAGAAAAACTTTTGAAAATTATGAAGTGATAAATATGAAGAATGATAAATCTGTTGGGGTGCTCGATTGAAAGGAAAAGAGAACATTCCCGACGATAAGATTCTCATGTTAGATATTGATTGGCAGTCTGGCAAGAACAATGTTCCTCGCTACTCTAAGGATGAGAGGTGGTGTGCCTTTCCGCTATTTTTGAACGGTCCTTACATTTCAGATTCCCATGTGCTTCCTGCGAATCTCGCAAATTATAAACCTTGGGTATTTAATTGGCCTTGAGAAAGCAAAAGAGGTATATTTCTAATTTTTATTTATTTTACAATCTTTACTTCCTCTTATATATAATCTTGCTAATTTTTCAGATCATCAAATTGAAGGAGCTACAAAGAAATCAAAGGCAAATACTCTAGCGATACTTCGTTCAATCACGGATGAAGTAAGAAATAATTTTCCTTATCATTTTTAACAATATTGTTGCCTGTTTCTTATCTTCATTCGTGTGCGAAGGTTGGCGTTGAAGAGAATGATATTTCTGAAGCTGCGAAGACTAAAGGCAAGGATAAGACTACTCTTCGTAAGGATAAGCCTTCTGCTCCTTCTTCTAAGAAGCGGAAAATCTGTTCCTCTTCTCACTCTAATTCCCAAACCGGCGAGAACTCTGATGAAGATAATAATGAGGTTGACACTTCTTAGGGCGAGGAGAATCATTCAAATAACTGCTATGGCGCAACTCGTCTCAGTGTTTTCTCCGATTCTATGCAAGTTTTAGGAGATGATCATTTTTCTGATACATGCGAAGCTCTCGCAAATATTTGCGATGCCCCACTTCTAGCGGATAATGATTCTTTTCGTGGAGTTTCTCGGACAATGACTCCCAGTTTCTTAAATGCACTTAGTGCCTTGGTATGTTCATATTTCTTTATTCCTTTGTGATTTCAATTATAAACCTTATCTTAACAAATTCTTTATTTTCCTTTATAGTCTGGGAGAGCTTCCTTTGTTGTTGCCTCAGATCTCTAAAAAAGGCGCAACAAACTTGAAAAGAAAAACCTTCAACTCAAGGAGAAGAATAAAGAACTAGAAGTGAAGTTGCTACATCTCGCAAGAAGAGGAAAATGAGACCTGGGCCGCTTCTTCAACAAAGAATTCAACAACCTGAAACCGAATCTTCTACTCGTAAGAATAAAATTTCTACCCTTCAAAGTGCTAACCAACAACTTTATGGTACAAAACTCTTCTCTCTTCCTCACTTTCATTTTGTCATTTATTTTTCTTTGCCCGACTTATCATTTTCGCAGACATTTATAATATTTCTGAGGAAGCCATCCTTCTCCATTCATTTCCTGAGCCTATGGATAATGATGCACTTCTTGCTCATCTCAACAAATCTTTAAGTAGTTCATCGAACAAAATTAACTCTCTTTCAATAAATGAACTTCGAACCAGATTTCATCTCTAGAAATTGAACATAGATCTAGCTTAGGTTTAGCCAACCGATTTAAACGTTTATATCTTAGCTCCCACGAGAACAATAATATTCTAAGGAAGAAAATTAATAGCCTTTAGATGACAAGGATCGTATTGCTAATCAAGGTGCACAAGCATTAGTGAAATTCCAAAAACTCTTCTTGAAGTCCAAATTGAACGAGATGAATCCCTTCGCTAAAATGCCATACTTAATGAACAGAAAATCAAATTCGCTCACTTCTTGTCATAAATAGTGATGATGAATTCGCTTGGGCTGCGAAAGTTCTAGATAATGCCAGAAATAATTTAGGTGTTAACGTCAGCCTTCATGCTGAGCATTCTACCTTAGTTAAAGATATGATTTCTGACAGAGAAGGTTGTTAAATGTTCTTCTTTACTTTATCACTTCTTATTTGTGAAACTGCTTTTAAATTAATAATTCATTATCATATGTTCACAGAGGCTGAGAAGAGATATCACACAAGGATTGAATAACTTGAATCCGAAAGGAACATTTCTCAAAGGACCTCTCTCTTCGCAACAACAAGTATTCCGTGTCAAGAAGCAATTGCAAACTACGTAGCGAATTTCAATAACGACGTTATTTCATTTTCGCAATCAAACTATTAAACAAGCTTTGTAATGACCATCGCATTCCTCTTTCTTCATATCCTTGTCTTCTTGATGAAGTTCCCCGAAAATATGTCTTCCTCATATGTCTCGATAGTGAAGCTACGGGTTAAGAGGAGTCTGATAAAGAGTCTGGTGACAAAGAAAAATGAATTGAGAGATAGCTCCCTTTTTCTTTTTCTCTTCTTCTAATATTTGTACATTTATCCTTTTAGTCTTCCATTTTTGTAATTTCTCATCAGAATCTATCATATGGAAATAAATAACAAATTTTTACTCTAATCATTCATACTTGCCTCTCGTTATTTATTTTCACATGAGAGATTAAATCAATAATCTTTAAGTAATAATATCGTCTTTGTTTCGCAATCAAGCGGTTGCTAACTCTTCAAATAAATTTAGAAGTATAGCCATTTTCGCAAGCTTATTTGTTTACTCAATTTCTTTTGTAGTCTTATTTTCATTTATGTTGATATTTATCATTGCGACAAGATCGCAGGACGTCTTTACATTTTCATGTAATGACCCATTGATCTTGCCTTGTCATTTCTTTTGTGTGGTCTTATTTTGCCTTCCTAGTTAAAGGTCTTATTTTGCCACCCCTCATTGCGACAAAATCGCAGGACGCTATTACACTTTCATGTAACGACCCATTGACCTTGTCTTATCATTTCTTTAGTATTTTTACCGCAGATATTTTCTTGCGACAATATGATGTGCCCGAAGTTCTGCAAATTTACAGCCCCATGACATTGCCGCCTCGCGACGAAATCGGGCAGGACGCCCCGTACACTTTCATGTAAAGACCCATTGATCTCGTCTTATCCTCGCGTTAGTAGATATCGCTTCTTCAGATTATCACACAAATATGACATGCCTAAATTTTCTTGCGAAAATGGAGCCTCATGACATTTGCGTCTTAAGACACTTATCAGCTCTCCCTAATGGAGGGTGCCTCCCTTTATCATCTCCTAGTTGCCCCTTCAAGGAGGCGTATACCGGCCATACAAGACTAGCTCCTCCCATCTCTGGGTCTTAACAACAAGCTTGATTGTTTTCGCAGCCTCTTATCCCTTATACATATAGGGTTTATGGTTACGAGACCGCACCCTAAGTGGAGTTTTCTTCAAAGCCGAGTGCATCATGTGCCAAGACTTGCCAAGAATGGCCGAGACACTTCAAATGCCCCAGAACTCTTGGCTCAACCTTTGTACCTCGCCGCTTGGTCATACACTCCACTCATGGAAGAGACCACGGGCATACAACCAGGTATAACCTATATATATAGTTGGAAATCCAAGGTATCTCCCAGGATAAGGCTTTCATGGGCCCCAAATCTCCATGACTCAGGTTCCGTGGGTGGTGTAACCTTTTCCCAGCCATGTCAAGAGATACCCCTTTATACGACGCACTTTAGGTCTTACATTTGCCTCTTACGAAATATCATTCGCGAACTAGGTGTACGCTATAAGGTTCGTCCCATTCACTCACTCTTTCATTTTCACAATCTGCTCAATCATTCATTTTTGGTTATCTCTTGTTATTTTGTTTGCGAAACTATCACGATCTTGCTTTGTTTGTTGTAATCTCATTTCAATTCTCCATTTAGATTTTCATACATTCTAGATAACGAGATTTTCACGCACTTCTTCTTCAATTATCATATTCCTTCTACTCTTGATATGCCTTTGTCACTAATTTTTTTTTTTAAACAATTATTCATTTCTTACACCTCTTACTTCTGGTGCTCTTTGCTTCTTCATTCATAATTTCTGACATTGCCTTCCCTTTTGCGAAAACCGTCGCAATTTCCAATTGTTTCAGGGCATTGACTTTGTAATGTATCTTCTCTCTTATTTCTATAGTGTCCACCATCACTCTCTCTTCATTGTTCTTCTTTTATGTTCTTCTTCCAATTTTTCTTTTGAGTTGTTCTTTCCTCGCAAGTCTCTACATCAACCTCATAGCATTTTTGTCCTTCAATCTAGCCTCCCTTTATAACTCCAACACCGCTAGGGTGAGGAAACTTGATACACTGGTGATAAGTCGATGCTACACCCAGAATTTCATGTAACCATGGCCGCCCGATCAATGCATTATAAGGGGATTCCACATCGACTACAAAGAACAAAATTTCGCTGATAACCCTTGCAATGGTATTCTCATATGAACTTCTCCTTGTGCTTGTTCATTGTACCATTGAAACCATATATATTATATGTTAGAGGTATCAAGTCTTCATCCTTCCTCCCATAGTCTTGTAAGTATGGTAAAAAAGGATGTTTACCGAGCTTCCAAAGATCGATTAAGATTCTATTGATCGCCTGTGAATTTTCGCTTCATCATCTTCGCCTATCAATGTTTTGGGTTAATTTCCAATCTCACAACCAATGGGCTATCATGCGTCTCCCGCCTTCGTGTACCTCTTTGGCAAAGAAAGAAATAATCGTATTTGCCATTCCTTTAATTGCGATGTTTTCACGATGTTCATTACTTCTTCGTTACGCATCTCTGCAAAAACCCTACCGAGAACATTATCATGAAAATCTTCAATTGTTCTGGCATTTAATGTACAATGGAGTTACAAAACAAATTTTTGGCTTTTGCTCCAACTTCTACTACAAATATTTCTTTCCCTTCGTTGTGTTTACCTGGTGAATTTAAGGTGGTGATGGCAATGGCCGGATCTTCTCTTCACGCTTTAAGAAATGATTTAGCTTCCGTTGGTCTATCATTCGAGGATTATTCTTTTTATATTTTCGCAATCATTCGTTAGATGTCCATGAAAACGTGATAGTTGCGTAATTCATGACTCTATCACCCCGGAGGTGGTTCACTCCCATGTTCCATGGTGCGTATATTTTCCATCAAAATTATAGCTTCCCATATTTTCTCCACGCTAGCATTCAAAGGGGGGCATCTTGATTTCTTCCTATACTACCTCCATTTCGCCGTCCTCCATGATAATACCCGCTTCGACTTCCATAAGTTTCTGCGGTTGATCAAGTCTTTGAATCTTATTATTTCCGCCTACTAGTTTGTAGTAGTTCCTTTCTCTTTCAAATTCTTCCTAATCACGACTTCCCATGGCCACTAACTTTGTCGACCATCATCTACCTTCCTCTCTTTGTTTCCTTTGCGAGGTGCTCGCATCAGATTTATCAACTTTGGTAATAAGTTTGCATTCGAGCATTCGAGTTTGTATTCGCAATCGGATATGATTCCATTTCATTTGCCTTTCCTCTAGAGCAATGTATTCTGTATCAAGTTCTCGCAACTTGCCTATTGTGATTGTATTCTTGACTCTAAAATTTGAATATATAACAAATTGGTTGCGAACATAGCATTTATGAATGACATGATGAGATATCTTTCATCCACATGACCACCATATCGCCGCACATTGTCTTCCATCTCACAGCTTAAATGTTTCAAACTTTTCCGACCCTTTGTTTTAGTCAAAATACATCTTCAATACCCTATTACGAGGAATTATTACTTATATATGCCCTAAAAATACAGGGGCAGTAAATGGTTGAATGGGATGTGATTGTGTTTCTTGGTAAACCCTCAAACCATTTCAAGCTTCTCTGTCAAACTCGATGCAAAGTATTTGCACAATATGGCATCATGATTTTCCCATCAGAGTATTATACATCTCACATAAGCTTTGATGTGTTGTATTGCACAAGTTGTTCCATCAAAAATGCTAGTTAACGCCGGTAAATTACACTTCGGGGGTATTCCTCCTAGTTGCACTTCTAGTGTAAATGGAGTTTTCGCAGCTTCTTCGATAGTCTCATCTAGTTGTCTTCTTCCTCCTCCTCTTCTACTGTTCAGCATTCCTCTCATTTCTGCCAATTCTCTCAAGATTTGTTCATTGGCATCAGAATTCGAATCTATTGGTCTTTTTAGTTCGCCTCTTCTTCTCTGCGTTCATGTCCTTGGATTTTCTTGTTCATCATTCTCGCTCTTCTTTTCTCTCGCGATCTTCTCCTTCATCTCTTTCACGAATTCGCACACCATTATATCTATCATTTTCTCTTCTTAGTTGTCTATCAACTCTCCTTTGTATTCTTTCACATTCTTCATTGATATTTCCATTGTTGCGATTTTGTTCCCGCCTTCTTTCTCGATTGTCATGATTGTTCTGGCGAATTGCTTCTTTCAATTCCCGTTCTTCCTTTTCTGCTCTTAATCTTTCCCTTTCGCAAGCTAGGCGTGCTTGTTCAATATAATGTTTTTTAATTTCATCTTCAATCTCCTTTTGCTTCCTTCGTATTTCTCTCCCATGCAGTATTCTTCTTCCTTCTTCCTGATTTTCTTCACCAACTGGATTATTCTGCCCTTGACGCTGCCTATTTCCTTGATTTCCATCATTTTGGCCATTCTCAGAGAATCTCATGATGTGGGATATAACGATCTTCTATCACTTCTCTTCTTTCGCAATGTCCTTCACCGAGATTTAGCTCTCTTTCTAGATTTTCTTCATTAACATTTTCTACAGGTAATGTTCTCGTTATTTCTTCTCTAACCGATCTTGATCTTGACCTTGTATTACTTCCCGATCTTCTATTTTGCAACCGCATATTTTCCATTCTTAACTCATGGTTTTGCCTTGTTAAATTGGCAAGGTTTCTTCCGCTTCTAACCGCCTTTCTTCATGTATTGTTGCTTCAACGCCTCTAATGCTGCGATTTTTTCATTTCCATGAATTGTTTCTCCAGTCTATTCTCGGTTTCTTTCTTCTTGTCCATTGTTTACCAATTGTTGCTCTTCTTCTCTTTCCTCCATAGAATCTGATATCCATGTATGCACACTCACCCTATCATAATCTATAGCTCTGTTCGGTACTCGTTGAATTGGTGGTTGAATTTGACCTTCTTCACTATTTCTTGCGCTTATTCTTGAGCGTTCACCTACTTCAGTTCTCCTTTCTCCAGCTAATCTCCTGCTTCTTCTAACCGTTGTTGGTTGTTCTGATGCATTCCTTCTTCTAGCCATTTCTCAATCTCAGTAAGTTGTTGAAAATTATATGAAATTCCTTTCTTGTAACTCCTTATTCTTTCAATTCACAAGGTTGATCTTTACTTAGTCCCTTTTTCTAGCGCCATTATGTAGTTGCAGGAAATCCTACACTACACCCCTCACTAGAATATACACAATTAAGTCATTTTAAGATGGATAATTACGATTCTTATTGATTGAATTCTTGAATGTTTACAATATGAAATAGAAATGAGTTATAGAATTACAATCACTCTAAGACTTTATCTCTCCTAGTGACTTGCCTCACAATTCAAAAAGATCTCCTCTCTTACAACAGACTTGCTCAACTCTTTATATAGGGGTAGTACCATGAGTGGATGAGCAAAATTTGTCCTTTATTTTCGGGAATGATTTGCGAAATATCGCAAGTGTACATGTATTAATTCTCGCGACACTCCTAAATTTCGCTAGATCTTCACGTCTTTCTCGTGTTTTGGCTGTCATCATTCATTGCGTCATTTATATTACTCATTTGCGACACTTTCGCAATCGTCGTTTGCTTATTGATTTCGCGAAGGATATACGTCGCGATATTATGATCCTACTTGATGCTATTAGGCTCGTCTTGGCCGGTCGCCTAAAACTTGCCACAAGTCTGTTAGTTCGGTGGCGAACTTCGATGGCTGAGATCGCATCTCATGAGGAAGGGTAGCCGTTGATTATGGCTACCTCAGGTTGGCGCCCGATAATGGCGCAGTGGACGTTCGTGTACGACCGGTGGCAATGTGGCATGGCTGGCATGGCTCGTGCATGCCAGTGGTACGGTGGTGTAAGGGCGCCGGCGTAGCCATGGCCACTAGATTTAGGCAGTTGGTCTTTGAAGCTTGCCACAAGTCTCGATTCGGCTGGCGAACTTGGATGGCCGAGATTGCATCTCATGAGGAAGGGTAGCCGTTGATTATGGCTACCTTTTGTTGGCGCTCGTAATGGCATAGTGGCATTTTGGTATATGCCGGTGTGACAGTGGCATGACTGGCATAGCTCGTGCATGCCAAAGAGAACGGTGGTGTAAGTGGCGCCCGGCGTAGATGGCGGCCAATAGATTTAAGCTACTGTCACTTCTAAAACTTGCCACGAAACGTCGGCTCGGTGGCGAACTTGGATGGCCGAGATTGCATCTCATGAGGAAGGATAGTCGTTGATTATAGCCACTTTCTGTTGGCACATGTTAATGCATAACGGCATAGCCATGGCGTAGTGGCATGCGCTGCGGAATAGTGGCATAGCCACGTATGTGGCGTTGTGGCATGGCCACACTGTGGTTTCGCGGCGTGGCCAAGGCTAGGATTTGGCACCGTGGTCAAGTTTGGGCTTGGCGACATGGCTAAGGCTAGGATTTGGCGCCGTGGGCTAAATTTAGGGCTTAGCGGCGGGCTAAGGATAGGATTTGGCGCTCGTGCCAAAGTTAGGGCAAAGATGGGCAAGACTAAAGTGGCTCGTGGCATGTTGTGGACTATGACCAAAAATTAGGGTTTGGCTAAAAGTCTTTAGGCCATTACGAAATCCTAATTGGATTCGTTATGGCATTGGCCACAAATAGGGAAGTGGATTAGCACGTAGTGGTGTCATTTGTGGCACATTATTTTGTTACCGCGGTAAAGTGGCATGTTGGCATGTTATCATGGCAGAGTGGCATGTTGGTGCCGATTAATATGTCAGAGGCGCGTTTGTCTTGCCGAGTTATTATGGTGGCGCGGCAGGTTGCGTTTGGCCTTTAAAGTATGGTAGCGAGTTTAGAGCGACTTGATTGGTCAAGAAAAGAGGCCGGCCAATCATAAGGCGCGGCCACACTTCTAGTGCTCGTGGCACATTTTAAAGTGACTCCGATTGATTGGTAGGAAGGAGAGGGGCCTGACCAAGCATGGTCGTGGCTACACTGCAGTGTGAGTGTGGCGTCTTTAGAGCGACTTTGATTGGTTGATGGAAACCGGGGCCGCGGTATGGGCCCAGCCACAACTCATGGGAGTGTGGCGGTGTTTAAAGTGACCTAATTGGTCGACGAAGGAGTAAGGGTCGGTTAGGTGGCATGGGCGTGGCCAAGTGGCTCAGTAGCCTATGGCATGGCCACGCTCCCTCATTGTTGCTCTTACTTGTGGCTCTATTTATTCTTTGCTTTCTGGATGAGTATTTTGTGCAAGGGCCTTAACCTTGGTACTTGGAGGTCCGTGCTGCTCAAGGAAAGTGAACACAAATCCGTCATGCCATACCAATTAAGGGTTCTTCCAGGAACATAAGCACAAAAGTACTCAAACAGGCTCCGGCATTTGTGAGTAATGCAGCTAGGAGCTTATACACTCATTAGGCTCTATACTAGTGAACAGTTCATCCAGGAGCTTGAGTTTCGATATAATACGAAGAGAGACATATGTACTCGTCAGATTTTGATATATTCTCTATATTCCCTGCAGAATATAGACAAATCAATGTCTACTAAATCTGATGCCGGGTCAAGTATATATAGACTTTTACAAATTTATCCCTGAGCTAAAAACCACCATTAACATTAAGTCCCCCGCTTAGCTCGTAACAATGGCATTGTTGTGGGGTAACCATGAGATGGTGACAGACAAGGATAAAAATCAAAAGTGCAAGTCATGAAGAGATTTCCAGGGAGAATTTGGATAACCTTTGGCAGGAGGCATGAGGAATTCGTGATCCTTGTATCGGGCGACTTTACGTAACTCCGGCTTGGCCATAGGGTGCTGGGCAGAGATAGCGCTCGCAACTTGGTCCGCGGATCGGTGGATGGCGCTAGGGCCGATAGGTCCGCTTTTAATGACGGAGATGGCGCTGGCCGGTCCATGGAATGGTGGAAATCGGGCTCCGGTCCATGGAATGGTGGAAATCTTGATCCGTGGAATGGTGGAAGCCCCGGCCCCAGTCCATGGGATGGTGAAACCGGCCCGGTCGTGGAATGGTGAAAATATGGCGCTGGAACATTTGGCCACTAAACGTGATGAATGCGCTGGAACTTTGGCTACCAAATGGTGATGGTGGCACTGGAACTTTGCTACCAAATGGTGACGGTGGCGCTGGAACTTCGGCTACTAAATGGTGATGGTGGCACTGGAACTTTGGCTACCAAATGGTAATGGTGGCACCGATGGCTTCAGTTCGTAGAACGGTGGAAATGGCACTTGGAAGGCTTAATGGTTGGATCACAAAATGCTGGAGCGTTGGCCCTAACTTAACCATAGAGTGATGGAGCCATGGAGATCTGGCTTGACCACAGAGTGCTGGAGCCATGGAGAGTTGGATTGACCACGGAGTGCTGGAGCCATGGAGAGTTGGCTTGACCATGGAGTGATAGAGCCATGAAGCGTTGTAGGTTGAGCGACTGGTGTTCCTCGTGCTAGCGCGCTGCTGGTTCGGTCATGGAGCGGAGATATTGGCACACTACTTGTTCGGCTATGGAGCATGAGTGTGGTGCGCCTAGTCATCTATTCCCGTTCATGGAGCAATAAGAAATCCTTATTTTGTTCAAACCTAGAAATCTGCGTTAAGTATATGAAAAGGGGTATCGACCCTCTTTCCTCATTTTTGTTGTTCATCCGCCTGTGCTTTCATCCGCAAAGATCGGGATCCTCTTCGTCATTCGTTAGCGGTGGTAGAGCGAGCATTAATGGCAATCAAAGCAATCTCCAATAGTTATAATCAACAGCAAGGCAAGCCAGGAGAACTCAAGGTAGGTGCTCTCACATGTATCCACCCAACAATACCATCGATCTTCTCCAGAATTTGTAATAAGGTTCAGACTCTAGAAGAACGAGTATCTAACCTCTCTAGTGAATTTTAAAATTTACCAAACTCCATTGCGCCCTTGGGATGGATGGATGAAATAATGCCAGGGGCTAATCTTGGAGATTGTGGTTGCGTTGTTGGTTCATCCTTGACTTTAGGTTATTTGGTACCTAGACTTTTCTCGTTGCGATGATGATATATCATGGATGCTTGTATGGTCGAAATCTTCCGGAGCCATTGGGTGAAATAAATGAGTTGAGAGACTTTCCGTTGCCGATGTGTTGCTATCAATTCTTTAAGGACTTCGTTCCAAGCGACATCCTTTGAACCATCTTCTGAATTTTGGACTATTGCATGGAACGGTATGCGGTGGCGGTCCTGATTATATCATAGATCCGATGGCGTGGCCGGATATGTGAATGTATATCTCGTGACTTGCTTTTGGAGTCTTTGATAGTTTGTCGGGATGGACTGCAATGAGCAGAGTCCCAGTCGCACTTCTCTTTAGTTTAAAGTTGTTTTCTCCGAGCAGGCTTGGGATCCCGCGGCCTCGTAAAGTGTTGCGTGCGCCTTCTAGACCAGAGAGGTGATGATATTCTTACGCTACACCTCAAAAGAGTAGATGACCTTATGCGTGGTTATGAACTTTTGGTTGACCGTGTCTCTTGATCTTTGACAGTGAAGGGATTCCGTGTAGAGCCTCAGTCCCCAAGTGTGTTTTACATGTTTCTATTTGGTATGGTCTGTGGGTTGACCATGATAAAGATATCGTCGTCTTGCATCCGTACTGGTGACTTTGTAGTAATTGTTGTTATGGTGAAGCTCTGGCTG
The DNA here is from genome assembly GCA_023531295.1 of Papaver armeniacum. Taxonomy (NCBI): domain Eukaryota; kingdom Viridiplantae; phylum Streptophyta; class Magnoliopsida; order Ranunculales; family Papaveraceae; genus Papaver; species Papaver armeniacum. Next base: position 390,825 of record JAJJWW010004403.1, read on the forward strand.
GTATCAACAAAGGAGCGAGTAAACCGTCTACGACCACGAGCTTTTGGCGGTATGGATCAAAGGTGGCCACGACTACAAACCCTAGCTGGCTCAGTCATGATCCTCGATGGGGAGTGTGGTGGCTACGACACGATACTTGGCAGGAGGCGTGTGGCTGACACAATCCTTGGCAAGGAGGAGGGCGCTACGAGAGGAGAATATTGCGACTTTGGGAGCGAACGTTGACGGAGCGGCTGGAAAAAACGTTGAAGAGGCTCCTTCTCGAGTTGTGGCCATGTCTCAGTATGAGTTTTGGCAAGAACTTCCTGTCTCTCCATTAAATCGATAATGGTAATGGGAAGGTTGGTTTCTTCTGGCTATTCCGTCTCTACCTCGACAAAGAAGTGGTGATTTCTGGTGATGATTGGAGGCGGTCATGCTCAAGAAATATTAGGGAGTAGCGCTAATCCGGCCTCAATAAGAGGCGTCATGTCGAAAGGGATGGATACTGGTGTTAGTGGTAGAGGATAGCGCCATGGGACGTGCTGAATGCGCTTGCGAATGGTACATTGGTGTTGGACATTCCCTTTTTTCTCTCGCCCGATACGGCCACATACTCTATTCGCTTAGGGTCTCTCCACGAAACTGAATTTTCGAGTTCTTTGGTAGGAGCTTATAGTGTATTTCCCTACGTCTTATCTCATGAGTGCACGAGCCTTTGGAGGCTTGGCAAGCACGAGGTCATTCCACGAGAGAACTAATGTGCAAAGTTGTTTTAAGGTTTCTTAACTGTTTTCGGGAAGGAAACTCAAATGTATACTTTGTTTATAGTCTTTGACTGAGTTCAAGATTACACAGTGAAGGAAAGATGAAATACAAATATTGATGTTAAAAAGAACTAGGATTATCAAATCCACCTATTTCATGTTATGGGATTCAACTAAGTTGAAAGTTTTGTTCCCGTGATGCATACAAGGATTGAGTGTCAATCTTATCACCTATCTAAGGAGTTTCACCAAACGAAACCTCAATTGTTGACCTAAAGTACTAACCTAGAGCACGAGTTGTCTACCTAAGCACAACTAGTCAAGAGAATTAGCAATTAAAGTAAAGTAAGAAGAGCCAAACACTCTACAATACAATGTTAGCCTAACTACAATGGATACAAGGCATTCATTGTGAGAGCAGGGTATTGAGGTGTTAAAATTGAGCTTCTCTTGTAAGTTTAAAGCATACAAAACATTTCAATTCAAGTTGAACAACAGAACACTCAATTAGGGTTTCATGTCAATCCTAGCTAGGTAATTTAGAACATGTTAAACATAAAACAGACTTCAAATTAAAATTACAAACTAACTATGAACCCTAAAACATGTTGTCTCTCTCATCAATCAAAACATGAATTTATAACTCTCACAATTCACTCAAACTCGATTACACACAAACCCAAACCTGAATTCAGCCTTGTCTTCCTCTGAATCGACCATGCGGGGTGGTTGCTCGAGAAAACCCTAATTTTAATCATCTCAACCCTAGCTTCTAGGTTATGGGAGAAGCTAAAGGCAGGGATGGTTAAAACGAGGGCGGCTGCAGGAGCTAGTGGTGATGGCGACAGGAGATGGAGTGGTGGTGGCAGACGGCTGTGGCAGGAGATGGTGGTGGAAGAGAAGGAACAGAGAAATGGGTTTCTCTGAAAGTGTCGGGGGGAGGAAGAAAGAGAAGATGGAAGAAGAAATGGGTTTGCTCGATGGGTATAGGTGATAGGTGATTTTTCTGTGGAGCGGAGGCATCGAAGTTTGATGAGGAAGGCGGAGCGAGCGTTGGATCTAGCTGAGGGAGATCTGAACGGCTCGGGGTGGATGAGACTGATTTGGTGTTGATCGGGAGCATCGAGTGTTGATGTGAGCGGGCGACGTAGGATGTAGCAGTGAGATCTCAACGACTCGGGGGTGGATGGGCCGGATCCGGGTCATGGGTATCTCTAGCCATGTCTTCCTTGTTGGGTTACACCGATTCGGGCGGGCTTTGGCTTCTGCTCCATAGACGCTTGTCTCCCGTTCTTTGTTCTTTTGGCTCTCGGTTTTCTCGAGCTTTATTTATTACCTAAAAACACAAACTTAATTAGTACAACTATTTATTCTTGAAAACAAAGAAAATAGAACTGGGGATAATATATCGATTTTGAGTACAAAGATACAGTTAAATGCCAAAAAATAGATGTATAAATATGCAATATTTGGCACTCATCAGTTGCAAATTCGAGTTTATTGTGTGACACAATCCTGGCCGCGAGAAGTTCCCAGTCGTCCTTTATTATCTGTGTAACATCTTTACGCCGATCCGCAAAAAGACAGAGGATCTCAATCCCCAGGCGCAATTCCCCGAATCTACCTTTTCTTGGACGATGTGTTTGAGCATTGCATTCACCGGTAGGATGATTGTGAACTGTGGTAATGGCAATACTTGGGATTTGCCATTTGTTCTTGGCTTGGTAGGCGCCTAACAAGAGGTAGTTTGATGTCATAAATCTTGAATCCATACTTCCGAGTTCGATTACTTTCTCGATCGGGAACAGGAAGTTTGGAGCAGCATATCCGATTTCTTGTTATTGCACAGGTCCTTAGCGCGACCTTAAGGGTGGTGAAGCCATCGATGCGGCTCGATGCCATACGTTTGGGTTGTTGTTCCGCTGCTGGAGTTTTTCTCTTATTTCTTCATTAGCGATCGACTGGAGGTTGGATATTTTATTAGAAAGACGCCTGCTTTCCTGAATGTCTTTACGATCTTCTTCATTCCGGAACGATTCGGATCGACTGTGTAAAGCAGCAGCGGATTTCGTAGCTCTGATGCAATATGGGAATTGATATTTTCCAGGAAGGATGCACATAATGAAATCACCTTTTCATTGCGAGGACTCTGATGAGAACATGATAAATCCCACGAATCTTCTTTCTGATCTTGAGGAAATATCTTTTGATCTTCATGAGCAGGCAAGTTAGCTTGCTGGATACCTTTCCATTTAGCGGGACCATAGGCTTCATCCTCCTCACTAGGAGTAGGAATATGAATCTTGGAAAAAGGACTACCACCATCAGCATTGATCCAAAATGAATGGTTGATATCACCTCCCAATGAATACGCGTTGGTTCATTTGATAGTTGATCCATCGGTACGCTTTCAAAAGCGTAAATACACCATCATGCGTCTTGAAAATAGTAGCTTGATTCTCGACAATATCATTAGGATTTTCGTCAAATCATGAATAATTGTTAAATGTCCCGAGACTCCATAGCCTGACAATGGTTTTGAATGAAAGAACGGATTCAGGGATAACATCTGGAATATTTTCGGTGCTAGGAGAAGTAAAATTGGGATTGAGGGTTTCTGAAGCATTCCTAAGATAAACCATCTTGAGAAATTTAGGAAATTGAAAATGGGTTTGAATTTGGACTAAGACCAATTGGGATGAAAATTAAATTGGGAATTGAATTTGTAACCGAGAGATTTAATCTCCATATTTGTGGTCGTGATTGTTTGTGGGTGAAAACTGTCTGCTGATTTTGTAATTTTGGGTTTGTGGATGAGAAATGAATCTAAACCCTAAACAATGCATCGCTGCAGGAGTACTTTTAGTTCGAGATATCAATCTGTATAATCTCTGGCCTAAACCAAAAATGGCGTTCCAGGCTTGTTTTGGCCACAAAGTGAAGGAGAAGGGTTGGTCTTAAGGAGGGAAGCGAAGAGAGTGTTGAGACGAGAATGGTTAATTCTAAAGATGTGGCTTGTTTTATGACTTGTATCAAAGTGGAACCGGCTGCGAGTGAAAAGCTATCAGTTCTTGGTGATTTCTGGATACTATGTTGTTGCCGACAAAAAACTTGTTGTTTGGTGAAAATAGGTAAAGCCTATTTATACAAGTCATATTAAAACGTATTCTGGTCTCGTAGGAAGTAGAAATGATTGATTGGTGGAAGAATTGAGTAACGTATAACTGCCAGAAACCCATGCTTCCATGATGAAGGAAGTGGATCCGTTTACATAATTCTTCTTGCCGCCATTAATTGTCCTACATGACACTTTCCTATAACGGGCGTATTGACGCCTTACGGCGTAAAACCGCTGAGACCAATACCCGGATGAGTATCCCCGGTTTGTGACATATTTGATATCTCGAGTATTTTCATGGAAAACATGTAGCATTTTGCTACGTGTGTCAAGTTAAAATCAAGAGGCTTGTCTTAGGAAAATAGCATGTGATGTTATTAGGCTCGTCTTGGCCGGTCGCCTAAAACTTGCCACAAGTCTCGTTGTTGGGGTGAACCCGATGGCCGAGATCGCATCTCATGAGCAAGGGTATCCGTTGATTATGGCTACCTTGTGTTGGCGCCTGATAATGGCGCAGTTGCGTTTTGGTGTACGCCCGTGTCAATATGGCATGACTGGCATGGCTCGTGCATGCCAGTGGTACGGTGGTGTAAATGGTGCCTGGCGTAGCCATGGCCACTAGATTTGTGCGCTTGGTCGCTGAAGCTTGCCACAAGTCTGTCGATTCGGTGGCCAACTTGGATGGCCGAGATTGCATCTCATGAGAAAGGGTAGCCGTTGATTATATCTACCTTCTGTTGGCGCCTGGTAATGGCATAGTGGCGTTTTTGGTGTATGGTGGCGCTGCGGCATGACGCATAACTCGTGCATGCCCGGCGGTGGTGTGAGTGGCGCTTGGCGTGGCCATGGCCACTAGATTTAAGCGCCGGGTCGCTAAAACTTGCTACAAGTCTCGACTAGGTGGCGAACTCTGATGGTTGAGATTGCATCATGAGGAAGTAGTCGTTGATTATGTCCACATTCTCATTGCTTTTGTTAATGGCATAACGGCATAGCCGCGAGATAGTGGCATGCGCTGCGGCATGGTGGCATAGCGCGTCTCGTGACGTTGTGGCATGTTACGCCTTTGTGGCTTGCCGGCGTGGCTAAGGCTAAGATTTGCACCGTGGCGAAGTTAGGCTTGGCGACATGGCTAAGGCTAGTATTTGGCGTCGCGGCGAAGTTAGGCTTTTGCGGCAAGGGCTAAGGCTGTGACGGGCCCCGTGTCGAGGCCAGATTTGGCCGTACAGAGATTGTTGGGCAGCTTGGCGGCAGGCAAGTCCAGGATTGTGGCAGTGTGAAGATTAGGGCAGCGCTGACGATGGGGCAAAAGTGGCTCGTGGGCATGTTGTGGACAATGACCAAAAAATTAGGTTTCGCTAAAAAGTCTTTGCTTCGACACAAATCCTAATTGAGTCCGCGAGGGTATTGCCACGATAGAAAGTGGATTAGCACGTAGTGGTGTCATTTGTGGCATTGGCATATTCTGCTGCGGTAGGTGGCATGTTGGCATGTTCTTTGCGGCAGAGTGGCAGCGTTGGTATGTCGATTATGTTGTTGCGGCGGGCGCGTTTGGCTTTCCGATTAATATGGTGGCGCCAGTGCGTTGGCCTTTAATGTATGGTGGCGAGTTTGAGCAACTTGATTGGTCAAGGGGCAGGCCAAACATAAGGCGCGACACACCCTAGTGCTCGTGGAGCAATTTAAAGTGACCCGATTGGTCAGTAGGAAGGAGACGGGCGACCAAGCATGGCATGGCTATACTCCGGTGTGAGTGTGGCGGCTTTGAGCGACTGATTGGTCGATGGAAAGCTGGGGCCGGCGGTATGGGCTGACCCCACAACTCGCGGGAGTGTGGCGAGGTTTAAAGAAGCGACTCCGATTGGTCGACAGAGAGGAGTAAGGCCCGATTAGGTAGCATGGGGCGTGGTCAATGGCGCGGTTAGCCTGGCATGGCCACGCTCCCTCATTGTTGCTCCTACTCCTAGTCCATTTATTCTTTTCTTTTGATTCGAGTATTTTGTGCAACCTTGGTACTTGGAGGTCCGCTGCTACTGCTTCGAGTGAACACAAATCCGAGTCATGCCATACCCGATATTAAGGGTTTTTAGGGAACGTGCTTTAGCACAGTACACAATGAACTCAGGCATTTGTGAGTAATGCAGCTAGATCTTATACACTCATTAGGCTCTATACTAGTGAGCAGAGTTCATCCAGAGCTTAAGTTTCGATATAATACGAAGAGAGAGATAGGTACTAAAATCCGATTGATATATTCTCCAAATTCCTGCGGAATATAGACATAGCAATGTCTACTACATCGATGTCGGGTCAGGTAGATGAACTTTTATAAATTTATCTCAGGCTAAACCACCATCAACAATTGCATATCTTATGAACAACCAATATGTGTGATTGAGTATAACCACTCACAACTTGTTTGTGTTTTGGTAGAACTATTCACAAAGACCCGACTTATGTATTTGTATGACTTTTTATTAGTATCTTAAGTAATCACACGAGATGGTATGATCGGGTTTGTGTTTTGTAACCACCAAATATGGAAAAGGGGAATCGATCCTAGTAAGATGTGCAAGATATCACAAAGGGGAACAGAGCCTGTATGGGGTGCAACAAGGTTTATAAAGAGAAGGGGAACCATCCTATGGACATGTGCAAACATATGAGTTAGATACCATATATATAAGTAGATCCTAGTACCTAGTCAACTGAATTTTGGAAAGTTAGTGTGACTATGCACGGTACTCACATGGAAGGTAGAACCAAACTTTGTTTTGGTAGAAGCGGTGAAACCCATGATTTTGATTGAATATTTGTTTGATCAATCACATAGTTCCGAAAGTCGAGGATGAACCAATTCTAAACTTGTTTGGAAGTGTGGGAAATCGATTTCAAGGTTGTAAGTATGAAAGAGAACTTACAAAGTAAGGATGTCGAGCATACTTTGAACACTTGTTGTGAATGTTTATTTCTTTAATTGTTCAAAGATATTCCTTAATAGCTAAGGGAAGAAAATCCCAGGATCAAACATAAGTAAGTTAAGTATCTTTTAATTAAGTTTATTAATTTCATTTTGTAAGGAATTATAAGAAATAGTAATGTGCATTTACTAATTAGATTTTCCAAGAGATTTGATCATTATTTTTTTGAATGAGCATTTCAGGGAATTATGGATACCGAATTTGTGCTTTAATGAATATCTTGAGAATATTTTGGTTTGGAAATTCCTATGTGTCCAAACTTCTTAGTCTATAAATACTTGAAGTTTATTCGGAGAGGAGAGTAGCCTAATTAGGCGAAATCTCTTACGACCGCTCAGTTTAAAGTCTTCTTTGGGATTGAGAAGCTCTAGCGTGTACCGTTGGTAGGAAACTAGATAATTGTGGTTTATCTTTTGTTTTCGATTGATTTGATTGACTAACGGTGGTTGAAATCTGACTGCACCTAGTTTGTTTATTCTTGAGAATCTTCTCTTCTGATATAAGATTCACTCCAAACTAGTTCGAGTTTTGTGAGGATTTTTATCTTGTTGTTAGTTATAAAGGCGATCTTGTGATAATTCATTGCAATGAGACTCCGTTAAATGCGTGATTGATCGATCACAAGAGATTCAAGTGATTGTGTGCATGTTTTTATTGAAGATTTAAGAAGATTTGAAGACAAAGAAGATATTGAAGATCGACTTGGGTTTATAATCTTTGGTGTGCACAATACTTGTTTTGGTAAAAAGGATCCAATTAATAATGGTTTATCCTTGTGGTAGATTGGATTGATTAATTGAGTAGATCAGCATCAACACAATTCTTTGGATTAAGAGTGTTGTTGGCTTAATCTTAAGCGATTACTTGGTAATTGAATATAAGATAGATCTAAGGACTGTGAAGGAGTTTATGTTAAGATAAACGGAAGAGCCTTTGTTTGACTCATATCACTTGGTTGAAGAGAGTTGATACCAAACAAATTTGTTGTTCCTTTACTGTTTGGAATACGAACCAAATGAATTGTTCCAAATACGTGACTTATTTAGAAGTTGGAGGCGTGGGAATACATACGGAACTAGGTGAACTATAGGTTTAGTTGCTTGGTCTCAACTATACGAAGTTAGGTGTAATTTTGTGTATCGTCTTAATCCTAAGAGTATTCAATTCTTGACAAGGTCCCGGGGTTTTTTCTGCATTTGCGGTTTCCTCTTTAACAATATCTTGCTGTGTCATTTACTTTATATTTCCGCATTATAATTGTTTTATTATAATTAAAGTAAATTACACAAACGTTAATTCCTATTTACTTGATAAGCAAATCCTATTGTGTTTGGTTAAGTCCAGAACCTTTTATCAAGTAAACATACTTCGTTGTTGTATTGTCTCGATCTTGTATCCATAGACGATCACACAAAGTGTGATTAGATTAGTTGTATTGTCTCGACTCGGTCCATAGACAATCACTTTTGGACAAATGACTTATAGGTTGGAAAAGTTTAGCTTGAGGTATATTTGGGTACCCTCGCCTTTTCAATTGGTATCAGAGCGGGCAAACACGAAAAGATCTAACAATCCGTGTTGGGTGCGATCCTACCTATAAGATATGGGCCAAGGAAAGAGATTCTGAGAACGAAGACTTAGAAAGGCTCAATTAACGTATCACAAGATATGTGCTCTAAAGGAGAGTGTTCTTCGGTTTCGGATTTTTCAAACGATGAGACTTCTAGCGAGGCATTTTTAAGTTCTATTCTAGAGTTCTCTGATGAAATATCAAGTGTGAAAACTTTTGAACTAAAAGAATTGAGTAGACAATTCCTTTTCTCCACTCAAATGAATTTCTCTTGACTCTTGAAGAGAATGAGATTTAACAGTGAAGTTTGAAAATCTCTATAAAAGAGCATGAATCTCTAAAAGAAGAATTCACACAACAAGTTTGTGACTACGAAAAAGGGATAAATATTGAACGTCATCGAGAGTAGAGACTTGTGAAAAAGATATGTAAAGATCTCAAGAAAATATTTGCCTTTTGGAAAAAGAGCTTGATGACTCTAAAGTAAAATTGAAATCTCAACAAGAGTGCTTCAAAGAAAAGGAAGAAAATCTTTTTTTTTTAACATAAGATGCTTAGAGGAATGCATCGGTACTACTCTCAATGAAAACATTTCATTAAAAGAGGAAATCTCTATGTTAAAAAAATTGAATGAGGGTTCAAACAACCTTTCTTCCTTATTAGAGTCATGGAGAAACCATGGAGACACACGTGGCATAGGGTTTGAAGGAAATAATACTGTGGTTTCTAACAATGAAATCAAATTTGTCAAATCCACGTGTACTCAAACGGAAGAAGTCTCAAAGAAAATTATCATTGAAAGCTGCATTCGAGAAATCTGCGGGGACAAACAAATAGTAGATGATCGGGTATTCGAGAAGAAGGAGAATGATGAAAAGCGAAAAAGATCTAATCTAAGGAGAGCAAAGAAAAAGTAGAGGAACGATAAACAGTCTTGGACAAACAGGTAACTTCTGAGACACTCCGTAATATCAAATGTTGTTATTCTTGTGGTGGTAAAAATCACGTTCCAGATGTTATGCCAAGATTCATAAAATGCAAAATGCTCTTCGTTTTGTCTCAAGGGAATTGGGAAAAATAAACCTTGATTCTCGTCTCTTATCAAACGAGAGAAAAGGAATATTATTGATTTTTAGTCTACTCGGTATTTACCAAAATCAATTCAAAGGGGCATGAGAAAAATGAGTTTAGACAGGCAAGTTTTGTCTTTAATTCTTTAAAAGAATCAACCTCTGAATCATTCTCAGATTATGATGATATATCGTATCTCAAGAAATGGAAGAGAAAGAACAGTAAAAAATGATGCATTGTTGCATAAGAACAAATTTCTATGTACCCAAGCACTCTTGTGCTATAGAAATCTGTTTAAAATGGGTAATATCGATTATTTCCATTTAAGAAAGATTACCGAAAATCTTTGTATATAAAAGTTTCTTTTTATAAGTGGTAAGATCTTATAAAGACCCTATTCTCATTCGAAACCTTCATTGTTTTCAACAATGAATGATTTAAAAAATGCTATATCTGATTTGATATATTCCTGTAGGTTTCATGATCTTTTAACCAGAAAAATTCATATAATTCTTTTCACTGAGAATAAAAGGTCCTATAGCGAATTTGTGGGAGAATATTGTATCCAGGAAGTGGAAAGTGTGTTAGATTCCTCTAAGAAAAGAAGATTCAAAATTTGTTCTGATTTGTGCTCATATCAGATCACGCCCTCTCTTAATGAAGTAAGGGCTACTAGCTTATTTGAAGGAGTTCTCGAAATGATAGGATGAAACGGAACTCTTGAAGGAATTATCCTCATTGCTTTCGAAAAGAAATTATTTTCCATGTTGTTTGATGGGCATCTTACAGGAGACTTTCGTGATCTTCAAATGATTAGTTTTCACTCAACAATCTTGAAATGTTTGAAGAGTACCTTGATGAAATCATGGAAGCAGAGATGATAACAAGGATGAATGAGTTCAATTACTTGATCTATAATAACAAACATCAATTTTGATTTCTTTCATTAATTGTCTTCGTCTATTAATGAATAAAACTATTTGATTTATAATTTTTGATTTATAATTTTTTTGTGATAGTTTACATAACATGTGCTTGAATGCTTTTTATCTTATTGCTATGTATGTTTATGAGATGTTTGATTTGGTTTTACTACCTTAATATTCGATCTCATATATTGTGAACCCTTGTGGTTTGGGTGACTTTTGATTTAGAAGGATTAAGTTCTAGCCCATGTTGGTAGGTTTTATCAAAGAATCATGAAGGGTTTGGTAGAAACAATATGTGAAAAGTCACAATATGTTAAATCGGTTTTGGTTTAGCATAAAAGCATATGTGTTTCGACGGTTTTCAACTCTTGCTTGCAATTGTTAAAACCGGTTTTCAGCTCTTTCTGCAATTGTTAGTAAAGGTTGAGGGTTGTTGTTATTCTTTTGTTTTGGCATAAGGATGACAACATGATGATATTTCGATATCAATTCTCCTTGGAAGAAGATGCAAAACATATTGAAGAAGTGGATGTGAAATTTGAGGTAACAATCTTGTTAGTTAATTGTTTTCCTGTTTAAGAAAAGTCTGAGTTTATATTATATATTTATTGCTTTTGCTTAACAAAATTTCGGTTCAATTGATGTTTATTCCATGATGTGTGTGTGGATGTGTGTGATTCAATTGGTTCCGGTTAAGAAAACTATTGTTATCTTGCTTTATTGTGTGGTATCAATTGTTTAGGCTTACAAAATTTCGGCGCAATTGCGGTGCTTTTAATGTCTATGTTGTTTCAATTGCTTCCAGTTGAGGTGAATAATTATGCAAGTTGATTTATGTTGGTTTGTGTGAATTATTTATGGCTTAACGAAATAAAAGGTTGTAGATGGTGGATTTTCGACAAAGGGTAAAATTGTAAAACTATACTCCAGATTCGGCAACCGGATGAGTATTGAGGCTCATGTCTCTCATTAAAGCATGAAAGCTCATGCCATAAATCTCTGACTGAGAAGGCTGTCTCTCAGAGTGCGTGTAGATGTGTAGTCTCTCAGCTGAGACCACGACACATCTCATGAATACTGAGCAATTTCGGTAATTACCCGGATCCGGCAATCGGATGAGTATTAAGACTCATGTCTCTAAGCATGAAAGCTCATGCCATAAACCTCGATGGAGAAATTCTCTCGAGAAGATGTAGATGTGTAGTCTCCCAGCTGAGACCACGACACATCTCATACCGTGTAGAATCGAAAGATTGGGCGGCTCCTAGACAGCATGCCTGCTAGTATAGAGCGACAACGTCTTCGGGATGCAACCAGGTTTTCCCCGACTATACAAGAGGAATATGACACTCCATCAAGTTCATATTGCTCAACCCTCAGATTATTAATGCTCCTAGACAGGAAGCCCTTCTAGTATAGATTCATCAATTGATCATCTTAAATCGTCTGAATATCCAGAAATATTCTACGAGCCATTGTCTGAATATCCACCAATATACTATGAATCATCAATTAATCGTATGAATATCCGACAATATTCTACGATTCTCCGTTATATTTAGTCACTTCAATTCGTGGTTCTTCCCAATAGAATTCCACGGGTTAATGATAAATATTCAACGGAACAGGCATCTGAGCATCGAATAAGCCCTGACAAAAATGGTGCAAGTGTAATTAGCAAATAATGCATGTATCAAAGATTTTGAATGCACGAACGAGCATTTCAAAAAATATGAGTAAACGAGGAACCTATGCAAAATAGGAAGGAAAAATAATAATAATAAAATATTAGAAAAAGTGCCAGGGGACTTTGCTCACCAGCCGGCCAGTCATGTCGTGACCGATCCCGCGCCCAATTTTGTATTTTATCATATTTTACTATTTTTTCCCGATTTCAAAAATTCTCTCGTTCGAGCAAATCTCCTATTTTCAAAGAAATTATCTAATCTCATGTTTTCATCAAAAAATAATAAAATTAGGGAAAGGTGTCATGGGACCGCCGGCCGGCCGGCCATGCCTTGGCCATGGCCGGTCCCACACCTCACGTCCCCATTATTTTATTATTTCTCTTAAATTATGAAAATTCATTGATTTCATGAATTTCCCTAAAATTACCTAATTTCATGTATTTTCTCTAAAATTATAGAAAATATTAAAAAATTAGGGAAAACTTGTGGGACCGGGCTCTAGCCGGCCGGCCATGCCCTAGCCGGTCCCACACGCCCATTATTTTATTGTTATTTGATGTTTTGTTTCCTGATTTCATGAAAACTCCCCGATTTCAACAAAATTTCAATCCCTTTGATTTTATGAAAATATTTTGGTTTTCAACAAATCCCTTTGATTTTATGAAAATTCTCTAAAATCATGCTAAAATTTGGTAAAATTAAGGAAGAGTGGCTTAGTTGGACCCTGTAATTTGTAATCCCATTCAGAAATGATGAATTCCGGCCATGCCTAGGAAGAGTGGGCCATTGCCGGTCCCACACTCCCATTCCCTATTTTATTATTAATTTATTTCTCTCATCTCACGGAAGTTCCCTAATTTCATCAAACTCTCCCGTTTCATGGAATTTCCCTCAAATCAGAGAAAATACATAAAATTACATAAAATGGGAAAGCATGTGGGACCGTGTTTGTCAACCGGCCGGCCATGCCTTAGCCGTGGCCAGTCCCACACATTGCAATTCCCTGTTTTATTTATTATTTTCATCATTTCATGTATTTTTCCCAGTTTCAGCAAAACCATGGATTTTTGCATATTTTCTTCAAATGTTGCTCAAACGTGCACCAGAAAATATAAAAATTCCCAGGACTGAAGCGCAGACACCATGGTGACACGGGCACATCCCCTTGACCGACCAAGGGTGACCGAGGCTTGCAAACAGCTGGTCCCGCAAGTTTTAACGATTTTAACCTAATTTGCTCAATTGCTCATATTAGGTTCAAACTCTTTCCAAACAGTTGGAAGTTTGTTCAAATGACCATCCACTGGTCCCATGGCCACCAAGAGACGGCCTCATGACCTCTTGGTCGGTCCCTCACGTTTCCATAAAACCAAGTTTTATTATTTGTCGCTCACACGAGCATTATTTAGGTAAATGATTAAACCAGCATTTAATCATTCTTTCACCAACCGGTCTCATGAGACTTTGGTATTTTTGCTCATTCGATCATTTGGGCATTATATGGTGAATCTTTCATCCCATGTAGCGTGTCACACCGTGTTGATTTGCAATAAATCATCATTACGGTAAAATTAGGGTTTTGAATCCAGAGCTCTGCAAAAACGTGATTCTGAGCAGATTCAAACACTCGATAATTTTATGTTGATTCCATAATCAACATACTTATTTATTTTCTGCTCGACCCACCCGATCAAGTAACCTAAAATTAATATTTTATTTGGTCTTGCTACAACAATTGATTCATCAAAAGCAATATTTTGTTCAATACTGCAATATTCGCTCAAACCGGCAATATTTATTCAAATTGGCATTATTCGCTCGGACTAGCAATATTTGCTCAGATCAAAGAATATTGGTTCAACTATCAATATTCAACAGTTCAGCAACACAGTTTGCCCATCTTAGGTTATAACGATACCTCGTCTCAGCAGACACATTTAATTCATGAGTTTCAGAACATTTGCTAATCATGTTCAACTCATCACTACATGGACTCATCGTCCCATAAAGTCAGCAACTGACTCCATAATCACGAGATTTCAATCGTGTCACATGGGGGGATATTAACTAGGGTTTTGGTATGGCGGTCTACAGCACGTGTGTTCACCCACGATGAGAATGTGAGCAAGTCGTGCATTCAGTTGGAAGAGTCAGAAAAAGTAGTGGGTGGAAAATTAACCAAGTCTCCGCACGATGAGTTATTGGTTTTAACACGATTTCCCACTTCCCCACTCTCTGATTTCAGCAACTGTCACACTTCATGGGATCATGGTGTTTTCAACTCCGGCATTATAAAATGTCTCTAAATCCTGATTGAAGAAACAAGATTAGAACACTCGAACATTCGTCTAAAAGAATTCTCATCAAAGTTCATACAGACAATCTTTCATCTACACGAACTCACCGTCCGAGAATTCACTATCAATTGAGCAAAATTCAATCATTTAAAGCATTTTCTTGCTGAATTCACAACACACCTATAATCTCAGATCACCATTGATCTCATGCATTTCTCAGCTTCCCTCCTACAGATCAACCCATCCTCTCTTGTGACCGAATTGACTCTGGAACGACCATTGTTCTTGGTTTAGGCCGGAGTCTTACATATTGATCTCTCGAACTTAAAGCACTCCCTTCTTGCAGTGCATCTGTGTGAGGTTCAACATTTCGCTCGGTTCAAGGAGTCTCCACACGGTCGACTCTTCAATTCCGTAAAAACCAGCAAATCGTTTTTCCCCATCTACATTTTGGCGACCACAAGTGGGAGGTTAATCTTTCGGTTGCAATCTCACAATTTCACAAGATGGCTGGTCTTAGGTTCCGGGTTAGTCATAGGTTCCAATACCAATGGTGCTAGCACTAGCAACAACAACAAGCAATGACAATGAGGACATTCCGGAAACAATTAAGACCACAAATACGGATGGTGGTGATATTACTCCTCCTCACACAGAGGGTCATCCTTTGTTCGGCCGACACCCTGAGGAAATCAGAGGAAACCAACCACCTACCATTGCTGATCTCATCAAAGCGCAAGAAATCTTTGCACAAAGTTAGAAAAATATGGCTGCAACACAGAAGAAGCTATTTGATCAGTTGAAGAATCTCACTGACAAGATGTCAGAGAAAATTCAAAGAAAGGGAAAAGAGAAGGAGAAATCCTCATATGACGATCCTGAGGTAATTCCAATTCATACAGTAGATGATGATGAAGCCGGCAAAGTTGTGGGTGATCCATCAGCAAAGGAGTCATCAAACTTCATTACTCGTGAAGACCTGGAGCATCTTCTGGAGAACCGTGGAAAGGGAAATACGTCACATGTCCATCGTCACCAACCCCCTTATCCTGCCGCTACGCAGAGGATTCCTCTTCCTAAAGGTTACATTTCTCCAACTTTTACTCTGTATGACGGAACTGGCAATGCTCGAGAACACGTCTCTCGTTTCCTCGAAGCCTTGGGAGAGCATGAACATAACCATGTTGTTCGGCTCAAGGAGTTTTCAAAATCCTGGAAAGGCAGAGCATACACCTGGTACAACAACATCGCACCGGGGACTATCAACAATTGGGGAGAAATGATCAACGCCTTCTATAGGAAGTACTTCTTCGTGTCAGAGCAAGTCACTCTCTCTGACCTTGGAAGGATGTTTCAGAGGGTCAATGAAAATCCCAATGACTATGTGAAAAGATTTCGAGTCCAAGCCCTGGATTGTCATGACCCAAATGTCACGGAACAACAGCTGGTAGATTTGTGCATCAACGGCATGCTCCCGGTTTACAGAGCTCTACTGGAGAATCTTCGATTCCAGACTTTCTCAGAGCTTCACGAAGCTGCGAAGAGATCAGCAATCACTGCACCTACTCTGTTGGAAAGAAAAAAATCTACAAAGACTGAGGAAGTACGTGACACTCGAGGAAGCAGACGTCTGATCAACAAGAAGTACAACCTGCAGCCCTCTACAAACGCTGTTGCAGAAAGGATCAAGCGCAAGGCTGAATCCCCGAACAAGCATGTTGCAGCTCCTCCAAAGACGCAAAAGAAGGACAAACCAGAGACACAAACTCCTGGCCAACGCACAGAGGCTCCTAATGATGTACCTGATTTTCCTCTCCCCATTGGAGAAGTGCTCGAACGGTTAGACGCCTGGATCCAAGATGGTGCAATCAAATTGCCATACGTCAGGAGAGACCCAACCGAGGAAGACATGGAAAATCCTCGTTATTGCCGATTCCACCGGTTCATGAATCATCCAACAAGCAGCTTCAAAGTCTTGAAACGCATATTCAGAGAAAAGGTTGAGTTAGGAGAACTTAACCTTGGAGCCGAAGGGGTGCACAGAGATCCTCTTCCCGTCAGAACTTTCTCTATTTCCGAAGCACCAGTCAAGGAAGCAGTTCAGTCATTGATAGAGCATGTCTGCGAATTGCTCTACCTATCGAAAGCGCAAAGGGGAGACATGTTCACAGCTTTGAACCACATAGTTTCTGGGAAACGCCTGCTGATTCCAGACGTACCTCCTGAACCTTCAACCACCGACAAAGAAATGTATGACTGGGGACTGCTCACCACAGTGCACATTAAAGGAAATGAATTCAAAAGGGCATTTGTTGATGTTGGTACTGCCGTTACATCATCCCTTTGAAAACCCTCAGAACCGCCGGCATCACTCGACAAGAAGCCACTCACGCTCCCATAGCAATCAAGGACCATGAAGGAATCTCCAGAGACGCGTACGGCTTCATCACTCTCAAAGTTACAGAAAGATTGGTCTGCAGTGAGACCAAGTTTCACATAATCCGGGAAGACCCTAGATACGACATGATCCTTGGAAGAACTTGGATTCATGCTGGACAGATAACTCTAATGCCTTCAGCACGCTCTACCGCCGACAAAGACTTTGAGCCAGAAGAAGAAGCATAAGATGCTCCACCATTTGAGCATCCGGAGGAAATTAAAACCTTGGTGGGACTTACACAAGAACCTGGAGAAAGTCCATACACCTTTGTCAAAAGGTTTCGAGCTCAGGCAAGTCTTATTCCTCCTCACGCTCCAATATTACCAATGTTCAAATATGCTACGTTGATCCAGGGACTTCTCCCCATGAACAATTTAGCAATGACTAAGAGTTACGAATGGATAACTTCACCTCGGCAATATTATACCCAATGGTTGGGTTCAGAGCATCTCCATGTTGATCATTCTATCAAAAGGTTTATAACTGAAGACTTGGCTAAGCACGACAGACAGTATGCTGGATACTCTCCTCTGCACGAGTGTCCATATGTGCCACAACCATGGATTCAGCGCAAAATATTCAAGGCGCGAACTTCAAAGCCGAACAAATTCGAGGAGGGAGATTTGGTTCTAAAGGAAACTAAACGAGATCTCCATTCTGCAAGGAGCTACAATTGGGAAGGACCATTTATGGTTGCTAAGTCCATAACTGGAGGATACTACAAATTGATCAACACAGATGGCAGAACCCTACCAGTAATTCACGAGAATTGGCTTAAGGCATTTGTCTGAAATTATTGGGCATTTGAGGTACTGGGCGTTTAAGCACTCATGACGTCTGGATTTGGCATTTAGGATTTTCTTTCATTGTATTTCAATTCCTCCAAAACGTTTGCAATACTTGCAATCAGTATTTGAATTCAACAATTTATCAAAAATTCAGTTCACTTTACTTAAAGAAAAATCTTTATCAAATCCAAAATCAAAAATCCTCAGTCATAGACTCAACACCTACCAAAAATTCAAAACCCAAATAAAATCTCACATCTCTCACAGAGTTCATGTTCATGAAATTATGGAAAGTAAACTACAGAAAGCCATCAAAGAAAGATTTTTGCTCCTCTTCTTCCTCCAAAACTTTCAAGGCTGCCTTTTCCTCCTCCAGCTTCCTGGTTAGCTCAGCGACTTCATTCATCTTCTTCAACATGACATCACTAGTAGGGAAAGGAGCATCACCCTTTACTGCTTTCTTGATATCTTCAAGTCTTTGATGGAGCCACCTCAGATGGAAGCCAAGATCTTCAGCATTTTTCAAGTTGTACTCCCAATCAAAGAGTACATCTTGGGAAACAGCATTTCTGGCTATAGTCCGAATATCATCTATAACATGCAAGATGGCCTCTACTTGCTTCGTCAAGAAATAACTGCGTCCTGGATCCCGAGTAACAACAATGTGTCCATACATTTCCCACAGTTCCTTGTACATAGCAACATATCCGATGGGAACGCTAAATCCTCCAACGAGCTGGTGATATGGGAGTAACTCACCAAATTGAGGATCAAAGGAAATCCCTGCATTGGGATACTTGTGCACTATCATCTGGTTCTCAGTTACTGGAGCAATGTCAATGGTCATAGAGACAACTTCAAGGGAAGTAGCTTCTGCTATTTTGGGTTCGGGTTCCACCGTCTGAGGCACAATTGGAGTTTTCACCACCTCCACAGCATCAACGACCAGCACTTCATCATCGTGAGGTGCAGCTATGGGAGTCTTGTCACCAACAACTCTTGGATTGTCCAAACCATCATTATTGGATCCATGATTCCCAACTTTGTTGTTCGGCACCTAATGCGAAGATTACATGGGATTAGAATGATTCAAGGGTGGAAATCCAATGCAATCACAAAATCAAGGAAGTAAGTGAACTAAAATCATATAAGTTCCTTATTATGCATCTAAGATATGTGCAAGTAGCATCAAAGTCATGGAACACGTTTTCAAAGAAACTCAGCTGAAGAAAATTTACACTGCCCTGTGTTCAACGACGAACTGGGAGCAATTGGTATGGATTATGGAGTTGGGATATATACCATTATCTCCGTATGGAAGTTCTCTACAACATGTCAAAATTTCATGATGATTGGATAAACGAGCAAGGAGATGTGGTCAAAACATTAAGCAATGCGCAATCTGAAAAAGTTCTGGAAGTCTCCTGTAAATTTACTATTTCGCCTTTTTCAGACCCTGAACGTGCTCAGAACTTAAAAATCTTCTGTGTTAAAGCTTGGAAATTTCCTGGGCATGAGAATGCATATGCAGACATTGAAAATCCGACTTCGGACGAAGATTTTTACGGTATTTTCATTAAAAATGAAACTTTGAAATTTTCTGACGACGTATTTCACCGAAAGTATGTGCATATTCGCATGGGTTTTCATTCATTCATGCACAAATCAGCAATTTAATACTTCTATGAAGAAGTTACAGGAGAAATACTTACTAGGGGAGTCTCCAAACTGTTTGAAGACTCGGTGATGTTGGAATCTCCATTGGCAACTCCGTTATCTTCATTTGGTTCTAAATTTTGAGAACTCTCCATATTTTCATTCGATTCGGGATTTCGGGAGCTTTCCACATTCTTATCACTCTTTGAGGAGTGCGGTGCATCAACATTCCCCTCATCCACCACAAATTCCTCATGAATACATCAACAATGGTCATCATCAGATCATCCAGAGGCATGTTACACTGGTTTAACTTGAAAAAGGATACTTACATCAATTTCCTCGTCAGTATTTTATCCCTGAGTTGTTTGACCATGAGAGAAATGAAGACCATCAATAACAGACGGAGCAAAATTCTACAACCAAATAGCAAATATCGATTTTGTGATCCTGGTAAAGCGGGTGGAAGAAGTCACAACGGAAAAATGTTAACAACTCACCAAAAAGGCGACTGGGGACTTTATAGTGTTGGGCAACAACTTGCAATTCTTGCTCCTGCCTTCTCCACCGTGAACAATTGCCTCTGCCTCTGAGAAGTTCACTTCAATTCGAGGTCTCACAGCACGACCATCCTGCAAGAGGAAATTGATGTGATAATTAAAGACGATTATACAAGTTGAATGAGGAATACGCAAAAGAATACATACCGGTGAACTTCCTGGAGATGTCTTTCGCTTATCACCGCCGGAAATATTCCTTAATCTTGGACGAGAGGCACTCATCTCAGAAGAAGAAGGCTCTTTCACTAAAGGTTGGGCGGCCGTCACATAATCATTTAGACGCTCAAGTCGTTGATCCTGCAATTCTATGTAACTTTTGGAGTCACATATGTGGTTCGATCAGCACAAGGGAACCAATAAGAGCTTCCTTCAGCATGTGTATGATCTAAACAAGTCTTAAGTTGTTCCACTGATGGTTTTCTCTTTCGAAAAAATCTCCATATGTGGCTGATCAATGTTGTATCCATCGGGAGTGCTGATAATAGATCGGGAAAGATGAAAGATCTTTCGCCATCGCTCAAATAAGCACCGGATTTCAAATACTTACTTTCTCCAGCATTGAAAGTCGTCAATTGAGAAATGTGAGGAGGGACCACCACCCAAGGACGGAAGTTGAATTCAGACTCAACATCTAATACATCAACGAAGCACGTCTTGGACTGAATTTTCTTCGTAGACCAGCGCATAATCCTAGTATTGTTCTTCTCATGGAAAATACGTCGAGAATCAGCAGAGTTCAGACCTTGCAAGATACTACGGGGAATAGGCGCATAATTTTCGAAACGTTCCCACATCATAGCTTGGAGAAACATCGTATTGGCGTAGCATTCAATCTTCATAAAGCCGTTCGAAACACTGGAGTCTATAACTAAAGAATCCAGGTTAGAATACAAAGAGCCCAAGAATAAGCTACCTAGCGGGAGTTGTTCACCTTGAGCCATCTTAATAGCAAAAGGGATTACAAACGGCTTCAAGAAGGTTCCAGCGTCTTCAAACACGTCCCTGGACAGCCATAAGCACAAGAAAGCGGCAATAGACAACATACCATCGGGTTCATCAAGAGGGACGTCTCGTGGACACCAGTGTGTTAACCAATAAGCATAACAACCTTTACCAAAAACCTTGTTGATTCTCTCCATCTCAGTTGTTAAAGTTTTGGAAACTGCTTTCTCCTCCGCCGTCCAAAGTTCTTCATGAAAGTTACCTGTAATTGGAAGATGCAACAAAGTAACTACGTCTTCCAAGGTAATAGTGAACTCTCCCCAGCTGCATATAAACGTGTGAGTTGGGATGCACCAGCGAGCAAGAAGAGCTACAATGCCTCGTGCATCATGAAAGATATATAAATCTCCAGATGTTTGAACGACCCTGGTAATTTGTGCTCTATCCATCATAGCTCTAACACGAGGAAATCCCAGCATGTGTCTTGCCCATCCAGAAAACTTCTCTAAGGGACGTCGAGAAAGCTTAAACTCGATCATTGAAGCCTGGAATAGTCCTCGTTCAAGACAGAACCGAATAGCAGCACGAAGAGTCACCAGTTTCTTTTGAATAACCGTCCTGGGATTAATCAAAAGACGATATACTGGGGACTTGAGACGGTTCTCAGTTTCTTGAACCTCAAAGAATACATCATCTATGTTCGGGACATTCTTGATTCCAGGTGTTTCGTCTTCTTCATCACCCGCGGAGGTCTCACCCGTACACGTTTCTTCTCTGGAGATGTCGTCATCTACGCACATTTCATCTCTGGAAGCATCATTAGCTGGGGAATCATACATCCTTGCAAAGCAGCTGTGAAATCCACACAATATTTATTTTCAGTCATCTGAATGCAAATTGGGCAAAGATGATGGATTCATGCAAACGGGAATTCCAGCATCTAAAAAATGGTAATTCTTAACTCTTACCTCTTTCAATTTCACTAACAATAGTGATTGCGCCGTAAGAGTTACCACACGAAATTAGTTCGTTCCTTGAAACTTGCAATAACGAACAAGACTTCATTAGTTCATGAAAGATGATTTTCTCATAAAATCATAGACATAATTTTCACAATATGAATGTTCACACAACTGAACTTTGAAATTTGCAGCAAGACATTATTTCATCATAAATTGTCTAGTTTTGGAGGTTACTCAAAACCCATGTCTTGATTTTACAAAATAATAAATAGTGTAATTTGTTCACGTAAATTTTTCAAAAATTTATCTAATGAGAACAAATCCATGTGAATGAAATATGTCATCATATCCCACATAATATGTCACGGCTACATATATATTAAAAAAAAAATCTATTTTCCTTCGTATTAACATTTTCTTTAAAATGAAGGTTTATGCTAGTTTTGTGAAAGCTCACACCTCTTGTGATAAAATATTAGTTCTCATGAAAGCTCATAAATAAGGTTTTATCACTGAACATAAGTTTATATACATAAAGAAAAGTCTAGTTTTTCCTCGAATGAACATTATTTTCTAAGACGAGGTTTATTTCGGGTTTTGTGAAAGCTCACATTTGTTAAGATGAAATCTTGGTTCACATGAAAGCTCATAAACTAAGTTTTATCACTGGACCTAGGTCCACACATGTATAAAATCTCTCCTAAATCAGGAATTATTATTAGTTTTCAAAACTAACGATTGAACGAACATACGTTTAATAAAATAAGGGTTTTTCTACAAAACTCACATTAACATATATACATGTATAAAATCTTAACATGATGGAACCATGAACAACTCATGAAATCAGCAACTCCGAAAAAAAAAAAAAAAAATTTGAGCGCACCTGGTCGGCGCCGGCCGGAAGTTGGCCGGACAGTGCTAACTCCGGTCGGACGGGCGGTGGCGCTTCGGCGATTTTTCTCCTGCTGCTCCTGATGCTTGGACGTGAAGATGAGTGGAAGATGATGATGGTGGTCGGTCGTGTGGGAGGAAATAATAAAAAAAAAAGACTTAATTCCTTTTATACCTAATTTTATTTCCAAAACCTAATCCCCTAAGGATTTCCTTTTCGGGCCCGGCCCGTGAATCCTAAACCGACCAAGGTTGCACCATTGAATCCGCGGTTCTACACCAAGTTATGTTCACTGGATGATGCTCTATTATGCCACTGGGGTTTCCGCTCAAACCATGGTTTGCTCATTCAGTAAAAATCTGGTAATATCTTATCTTATGACTAAGTTCAATTACTTATTTCTGTTTATACCTGGAAAATCACCATTCAATGCTGACTGAGGAACATGACTGTTCCTCACTAAGCAGGGGACTTAATGTAGATGGTGGATTTTCGACAAAGGGTAAAATTGTAAAACTATACTCCAGATTCGGCAACCGGATGAGTATTGAGGCTCATGTCTCTCATTAAAGCATGAAAGCTCATGCCATAAATCTCTGACTGAGAAGGTTGTCTCTCAGAGTGCGTGTAGATGTGTAGTCTCTCAGCTGAGACCACGGCACATCTCATGAATACTGAGTAATTTCAGTAATTACTCCGGATCCGGCAATCGGATGAGTATTGAGACTCATGTCTCTAAGCATGAAAGCTCATGCCATAAACCTCTGATGGAGAAAGTCTCTCAAAGAAGATGTAGATGTGTAATCTCCCAACTGAGACCACGGCACATCTCATACCGTGTAGAATCGAAAGATTGGGCGGCTCCTAGATAAAGATGCCTCGCTAGTATAGAGCGACAACGTCTTCTGGATGCAACAAGTTTTCCCGACTATACAAGAGGAATATGACACTCCAGCAAGTTCATATTGCTCAACCCTCAGATTATTAATGCTCCTAGACAGGAAGCCATTCTAGTACAGAGCCATCAATTGATCATCTTAAATCGTCTAAATATACGGCAATATTCTACGAGCCATCGTCTGAATATCCAGCAATATTCTACGAATCATCAATTAATCGTCTGAATATCCAGCAATATTCTACGATTCTCCGTTATATTTCGTCACTTCAATTCGTGGTTCTTCCTAACAGAATTCCACGGGTTAATGATAAATATTCAACGAAACAGGCATCTGAGCATCGAATAAGCCCTGGCAAAAATGGTGCAAGTGTAATTAGCAAATAATGCACAGACCAATATTTTGAATGCATGAACGAGCATTTCAAAAAATATGAGTGAACGAGGAACCTATGCAAAATAGGAAGGAAAAATAATAATAAAAAAAATTTAGCAAAAGCGCCAGGGGACTGGGCTCACCAACCCGCCAGTCATGCCGTGACCAGTCCCGCGCCCAATTTTGTATTTTATCATATTTTACTATTTTTTCCTTAATTTCACGAAAATTCTCTCGTTCGAGCAAATCTCCTATTTTCAAAGAAATTATCTAATCTCATGTTTTTATCAAAAAATAATAAAATTAGGGAAAGGTGTCATGAGACCGCCGGTCATGCCTTGGCCGTGGCCGGTCCCACACCTCACGTCCCCATTATTTTATTATTTCTCTTAAATTATGAAAATTCCTTGATTTCATGAATTTTCCCTAAAATTACCTAATTTCATGTATTTTCTCTAAAATTATAGAAAATATTAAAAAATTAGGGAAAACTTGTGGGACCGGGCTCTAGCCGGCCGACCATGCCCTAGCCGGTCCCACACACCCATTATTTTATTGTTATTTGATGTTTTGTTTCCTGATTTCATGAAAACTCCCTGATTTCAACAAAATATTTTGGTTTTCAACAAATCCCTTTGATTTTATGAAAATTCTCTAAAATCATCAAAATTTGGTAAAATTGGGAAGAGTGGCTTGGGACCCGCGCCCATTGGCCGGCCGGCCATGCCTCGGCCATTGCCGGTCCCACACTCCCATTCCCTATTTTATTATTAATTTATTTCTCTCATCTCACAGAAGTTCCCTAATTTCATCAAACTCTCATGTTTCATGGAATTTCCCTCAAATCGGAGAAAATACATAAAATTACATAAAACTGGGAAAGCATGTGGGACCGTGTTTGTCAACCGGCCGGCCATGCCTTAGCCGTGGCCGGTCGCACACCTTGTAATTCCCTGTTCTATTTATTATTTTCATCATTTCATGTATTTTTCCCAGTTTCAGCAAAACCATGGATTTTTGCATATTTTCTTCAAATGTTGCTCAAACGTGCACCAGAAAATATAAAATTCTCAGGACTGAAGCGCGGACACCATGGTGACACGGGCACATCTCCTTGAATGACCAAGGGTGACCCTGAGGCTTGCAAATAGCTGGTCCCGCATGTTTTAACGATGTTAACCTAATTTGCTCAATTGCTCATATTAGGTTCAAACTCTTTCCAAACAGTTGGAAGTTTGTTCAAATGACCATCCACTGGTCCCATGGCCACAAAGAGATGGTCTCATGACCTCTTGGTCGGTCCCTCACGTTTCCATAAAACCAAGTTTTATTATTTGTCACTCACACGAGCATTATTTCGGTAAATGATTAAACCAGCATTTAATCATTCTTTCACCAACTGGTCCTCAAGAGACTTTGGTATTTTTGCTCATTCGAGCATCTGGGCGTTATATGGTGAATCTCTCATCCCATGTAGCCGGTCCTGTGTTGATTTGCAATAAATCATCATTTCGGTAAAATTAGGGTTTTGAATCCAAAGCTCTGCAGAAACGTGATTCTGAGCAGATTCAAACACTCTGATAATTTTATGTTGATTCCATGGTCAACATACTTATTTATTTTTCTCGACCCAGTAGTCAGTAACCTAAATTAATATTTTATTTGGTCATGCTACCAACAATTCATTAAACGAGCAATATTTTCTCAAACTAGTAATATTTGCTCGAATTGGCAATATTCGCTCGAACCGGCAATATTCGCTCGAACCGGCAATATTCACTCAAATTGGCATTATTCGCTCAGACTAGCAATATTTGCTCAGATCAAAGAATATTGGTTCAACTATCAATATTCAGCAATTCAGCAACACAGTTTGCTTTACAATAATACCTCGTCTCAGCAGACACATTTAATTCATGAGTTTCAGAACATTTGTTAATCATGTTCAACTCAGCATTACATGGACTCATCGTCCCATAAATTCAGCAACTGACTCCATAATCATGAGATTTCAATCGTGTCACATGGGGGGATATTAACTAGGGTTTTGTTCTGGCGGTCTACGGCACGTGTGTTCACCCACGATGAGAATGTGAGCAAGTCGTGCATTCAGTTGGAAGAGTCAGCAAAAGTAGTGGGTGGAAAATTAACCAAGTCTCCGCAAGATGAGTTATTGGTTTTAACACGATTTCCCACTTCCCCACTCTCTGATTCCAGCAACTGCCACACTTCATGGGATCATGGTGTTTTCAACTCCGGCATTATAAAATGTCTATAAGTCCTGATTGAAGAAACAAGATTCGAACACTCGAACATTCTTCTAAAAGAATTCTCGGCAAGTTCATACAGACAATCTTTCGTCTACACGAACTCACCGTCTGAGCATTCACTCTCAATTGAGCAAAATTCAATCATTCAGAGCATTCTTACGCTGAATTCACAACACACCTATAATCTCAGATCACCATTGATCTCACGCATTTCTTAGCTTCCCTCCTACAGATCAACCCATCCTCTCTTGTGACCGAATTGACTCTAGAACAACCATTGTTGTTGGTTTAGGCCGGAGTCTTACATATTGATCTCTCTAACTTAAAGCACTCCATTCTTGTAGTGCATCTGTGTGAGGTTCAACATTTCGCTCGGTTCAAAGAGTCTCCACACGGTCGACTCTTCAATTCCTTAAAAACCATAAAATCGTTTTTCCCCATCTACAAAGGTGTACGGGATGAGTTGTTTAGTCCAATTCGATTCTGGATAAGATAAACTAAGTTAATTCTGATCTTAGTTAGACTTATCGAAGTGAGGTTTCGGTTATTCAAGTCTAATCGAATGCCTTAATAAGAAATGCTAGTTAACTAACCTAGTAGTTGTCTTGTTTAAAATTGGAAGGTCTAAGTTTATGGATAATTAGAACCTTATGAGAAAAATGGAGTTATCTTTATTTTGGTCTTATCGAATTAAGCGGTTGTTTTTGAAAAATCGGTTTAGCAAAGGGACTAAAGTGCTTAGTTATTTTTTTTGGTTTATTGGAAATTTTTTTTTCGGATAATTGTTTCCTTGGTAACATATCAAAATAAAACTACTTGTAGTTTCGGTTTTGATAGTGGTTATCAGAACATGATGTGTGGAACCCTTGTGCCTAACTCTACAGGTTTGCAAGTCTATTTTGAGATTTATAAGATTCTTTTCGTGTTGTCCTTTATTTTTTCTTTTCTTTATCATTTTTGTGACAAAAAGGGGGAGAAATATATGGAGTAAACAGGTGATACTAGCATTGATTTTATATTGATTGGTATCACTAAGGAAAAGAACATTGGTTCTTGAACGTTTTATCTAACGAAAGAGTGAAAGCACAGACTAAGGGGGGGTAACATGTCATATGAATTGGTATAACAAAGACGTGTGGATTGAATATCTACCTATCTTCCTTAGGGGGAGTAATAGCTTTGTTATTATAATGTCAACATCGGCATTTTCAAGGATTGAATGTAAGCAGTTTTATGTGTTGTTGAATTCGGGAATCAAGCGTATGTGTAATGAATTGTTTATCCATATGATGTAAGAGTTTTGTCACTAAAATTGACAAAGGGGGAGATTGTTAGAGCATGGCTCGGTTGAACCCACCAAGCGTTGGTATGTCAAGTTTGGTTGTCATATTTTAGTGAATCAAAACTCATGTTAAGAGTCGCGTGATTATGTACTAGAGTCAACTTCGTATAGGTTAGCTTGAAAGTATTAGGATATGAGACATTACAAGTATTGCAAAGTCTTGAAGATGTGAAGTAGCAAGGAGCTACAACGACAACAATCATCCTTCCACTTGAGGTTAGTGATATTTGACTCGAACTGTTTCATTCCCTAACGTATCTTTCAATCCGTGCATATTGAAAACAAAACTGTGAAGCATATTTGAACTCTAGATAGACATAGTATTAAGGAATACAATACGAGGTTTATTACTTAACCATTAAAATTGGTAGATAAGACATCACCATAATCATTTGAATGCTATTGTGATTATGTATGGGTATGAGGTGAGGATTTCATCCTAGTGGAACAATTTTTACATGTGTTCTAAGGAAGTAAGTTCATAAACTTGTTTGTGAACCGAAAAGTAAATTGTCCAGTGTTATTGGTTTTATTATTCATTGCATATCTTATGAACAACCAATATGTGTTATTGAGTATAACCGCTCACAACTTGTTTGTGTTCTTGGTAGAACTATTCACAAAGGCCTCGACTTATGTATTGGTATGACTTTTATTAGTGAAACCGATCTTAAGTAATCACCTGAGATGGTATGACCGGGTTTGTGTTTTATGTCTGACCAAATATGGGAAAGGGGAACCGATCCTAGTAAGAGGTGCAGTACATCACAAAGTGGAACCGATCCTTGTATGATGTGTAACAAGGTTTATAGCAGAAAGGGGAACCGATCCTATGGACATGTGCAACACATTTTTAGGCAAAGGGGACCCGATCCTATGGACATGTGCAACACATATGAGTTAGATACTATATATATGTGGGGAACCAATCCTAGTACCTAGTCAACCGAATTTTGGAAAGCTAGTGTGACTATGCACAGTACTTACATGGAAGGTAGAACCGAAACTTGTTTTGGTAGAACCGTTAAACCCATGATTGTGATTGAATGTTTGTTTGATCAATCAAATAGTTCTTGAAAGTCAGATGAACCATTTCTAAACTTGTTTGGAAGTATGGCAAATCGGTTTCAAGGTTGTAAGTGTGAAAGAGAATTTACAAAGTAAGGATGTCGACATACTATGAACACGTATTGTGAATGTTTATTTCTTTAATTGTTCAAAGATATTCCTTTATATCTAAGGGAAGA
Source organism: Papaver armeniacum (assembly GCA_023531295.1). Taxonomy (NCBI): domain Eukaryota; kingdom Viridiplantae; phylum Streptophyta; class Magnoliopsida; order Ranunculales; family Papaveraceae; genus Papaver; species Papaver armeniacum. The sequence goes on from JAJJWW010004403.1 coordinate 419,601, forward strand.
AAATCCCAGGATCGAAACATAAGTAAGTTAAGAATATTTAATTAAGGTTATTAATTTCCTCGTTGTAGGGAAATATAAGAATTAATAATGTGCATTTACTAATTAGATTTTCCGAGAGATTTCGATCATTATTTTTGGACAAAGCATTTCCAGGAATTATGGAAACCGAATTTGTGCTTTAATGAATATCTTGAGAATATTTTTGGTTTTGGAAATTCCTTGGTGTCCAAACTTCCTTGTCTATAAATACTTGGAGTTTGCCTTTCTTGCAAACTAATCCTTCATAACAACATACTTCCTCTTTTGTTGTTGTTATCGTGTAGCCACCTATTCTGAGAGGAGAGTAACCTAATTAGGTGAAATATCTTACGGCTGCTCAGTTTAAAGTCTTTTTTGGGATTGAGAAGCTCTAGCGTGTACCGTTGGTGGGAAACTTGATAATTGCGGTTTATCTTTTGTTTTCGATTGATTTGATTGACTAACGGTGGTTGAAATCTTATTGCACCTAGTTTGTTTATTCTTAAGAATCTTCTCTTCTGATATAAGATTCACTCAAACTAGTTCAAAGTTTCGACAGGGATCTTTAGACTGTTGTTAGTTCTAAAGACGGTCTTGTGATAATCCATTATTACTGCACTCGTTCTTCGCATGATTGATCGATCACAAGAGATTCAAGTGATTGTGTGCAGGTTTTTATTGAAGATTTATGAAGATTTGAAGACAAAGAAGATATTGAAGATCTGACTTGGGTTTATAATCTTTGGTGTGCACAATACTTGTTTTGGTAAAAGAGGATCCAATTAATAATCGGTTTATCCTTGTGGTAGATTGGATTGATTTATTGAGTAGATCAAGCATCAACACAATTATTTGGATTAAGAGTGTTGTTGGCTTAATCTTAAATGATTACTTCGGTAATTGAACATAAGATAGATCTAAGGACTGACGAAGGAGTTTATGTTAAGATAAACGGAAGAGCCTTTGTTTGACTCATATCACTTGGTTGAAGAGAGTTGATACCAAACAGATTTGTTGTTCCTCTTTGTTTGGAATACGAACCAAAGGAATTGTTCCAAGTACGTGACTTATTTATAAGTTGGAGGCGTGGGAATACATACGGAACTAGGTGAACTATAGGTTTAGTTGCTTGGTCTCAACTATACGAAGTTAGGTGTAATTTTGTGTAGTGGCTCAATCCCGAGAGTATTCAATTTGGACAAGGTCCCTGGTTTTTCTCGCATTTGCGGTTTCCTCGTTAACAAAATCTTGTTGTGTCATTTAATTTATATTTCCGCATTATAATTGTTTTATTATAATTAAAGTAAATTACACAAATATTAATTCCTATTTACTTGATAAGCAATCCTATTGTGTTTGGTTAAGTCCGAACCTTTGTATGAAGTAAACATACTTCGTTGTTGTATTGTCTCGATCTCGTATCCATAGACGATCACACGAAGTGTGAACCGATTAGTTGTATCGTCTCGACTCAGTCCATAGATAATCACTTTCGGAGAAAGGACTTATAGGTAGGAAAAGTTTTAGCTTGAGGTATATTTGGGTACCCTCGTGATAGGTGTAGAATACACCTAATTTACTATCTAGTAGTTTATGCTTTCTTTGCTATTTTTCTTGTAAATTATGTGTTTTACGCTTGTTTTGAGTTTTATAGCTACTTTGGAGTCGCACGGAGGAAAAGAAGAAGAAATTGCCCAATTTGAGCAAAAGGGCGAAATTGTCATCTCACATGTGCAAGTGATATTTGAAGCTCAACCAAGGTTAAGGGACGACTCTTTTACAAGGAAGTTACATCGTGGCCTTTATCAAGCGTGGGTGCTTATAGTTATTTGAGTACCCTTAGCTACTTTGCTTGAGTGGAGTTAACCAGCTCATTTCCTACACAAGACCTAGAATTCAGTGAGAAATTAATTTCTCATTATTTTCATTTTCCTCTTCAACCTCGAAACCGAGAGATCGAGAGTATTGATTTGTTGGGAAGAAGATAGAAGATGGAAAATGGGTTAGGGTTTGATAACAGGGGAGACTTTGAGATGTGCGAGATGCTGAGAGATCGACTGGGTGGTTGAATTGTTGAACCGGGAACAGATTCAAGATGGGTTATTGATGCTCGGCTGGGTCGGGAAGAAGATGGAGAAATGTGGAGAAATTCAAAGTGGAACGAGAAACCGTTCGCCATACGGTAATGAGGGAAGAAGTCATCAATTGAGAGGACTCGTGAGTTGGTCGATTGATGATGGGTCTTGGTGAATGAATTTGATGGTGTAAATGATTGAATCGAGTACTGTGAAAGGGAGGAGTGTTGTTGAAATCGATTTAAGAAGATGGAGAGATAGGAAATGTTTTCTTTGTCACGAGAGATGAGCGGGTAAAGGGGATCCGAGATTTGTATGAAATTGAGAAATGGGTATGGCTTCCGGGTTGAATGGAGGAGCTAATCTTGATGTTGAAGAACGGTATGAGGTTGATAAAGAAGAATGAGAAGTTTCTGTGGGCTCTCAACTGAATTGCAGAGTGCATTGCGGCTAGACAGCTTGAGTTCATTGGGTGGGTTTCGACCAAGCTAAGCAGGACTGGTTGAATGAATCGAGTTTGGTTTGCTAAGTGAGAGAGTTGGGTTACAATTGTGGTGTTGCTGTGGAATGGCCTGTGGCAGTGCCCTGGCTCTAGTTGCAGGCTAATGGGACTGGTTGGTGTTGCATTGGTGGCACTGCAGTGATTGCACTATGGAGCAATGAAAGATTGCCTGAGATAGTGTGTATGCAATAGATGGATGTTATTTTGCCTGCCGATGGAATTGAAGTCTGGGTGGAATGGTTATTGCTAGTTAAGGTGAATTCAGGCTGGTTAAGATGCAATGCTAGTGGTAGCTGTGCAATGGAGTTGGAGCATCCGGGGTTTAGTGTTGGGTCCGTGGTTGGAGCTCAAATGCAATGAAATTGAAAGGTGTTATGGAGTCGCTGGAGCTGTTTGTGTTGTTGTTTAAGCTCAAGCCGAGTGAAGTCCTACAACAGAGAGGGAAGAAATAGCATTGCGGGGCTGGCAATGATTTGTTGTGGGAACTCATGGCAGTAGATGGTTGTGTTTTATTCTCGGTGCTTGCATTACGTGAACCGCAGAAATGGGAGTGGCCTCCGAGTTGTATTGGAGGTTCAAATTTGATTGTAATGAGGTTGTGAGAGCGAGCAGCAAGTGGTGTTACAAGGAGTCGAAATGTGGCGTAAGATGAAATCAGATCGGAAATTGCGAGATGATGCTAGGCAATCCCGTTAACCAGGCCGGTGGACTGCATGAGGAATGTGCAGATTGAAGGTCGTGGCTTTGGCTTGTGTGTGCCTATGACGGGTAAATGGTGGAAATTGCTGTGCCGAGTACAGAGATGGCTTGAATTTGTGGTTCTTGGCCAGGTGGCGTGGTGGTGGCGGCTCAACTTGAACCGAGATTACAAGGGAGTTTTGCCAAAGTGAGTTGGAATGGTTTGTGTGTGATGTCTTGAAGCGAGATGTTTCGCAGGAGAAGGACTCGGGTTGTTCACAGGTTAAGAGCCGGAATCGTGTCCGCTGGGATTATGTCATGTAATGGAAGATTGCAAATACTGCAGTGGTTGAAATGAAGTGGCAGCCGGGGTGGTATTGGTCGGTGCATCAAGGTGGCTTGCAAGACAATGATGGTGTCAGGTTGTATGCTACGGTGATGGCCTCGAGGGGATGAAGATGCAAGTGAGGAAGTAGCCATCATGGCCGAGTAGGTATTGAGTGAAGCACAAGGATTGTGCATCACAAGACTTTCGGCTCATTGCAAAGTGGCTGGTTAGGACTGGTCACCGGAAGTTATAGGGCCGACTTGATTCACTCGATCACTCCCTTGACCCGGGACCAACGTTTTGGACTCGACGGTTGACCCGTTTGACCGTTAGTCCTAACGGAGGACCGGACGGGAATATTCCGTCGAATATTCTCTCGACTTGAGAAATTCCCAGTGTGGCCGACGGCGGGACAATTCCGTCGGATTAAGCCCACAATCCCGCTTTTCCGGCCGACAAAATTCGTAATTTTCTATGGACTTCTCTCATGGGTGTGAAGACTTGGGCTAGGAATTGGATGGAGAATTGGACTCAAATTTGGAAAGAGAAGGTGGAAGAGTTGAGAAAAGCTTGGAATTGGAAATTGAATTGCTAAAGGAAAAGGATTCTACTCCTTAGAAGATTTGGAGAATATTGAAGCCTATAAATAGAGAAGTTTTCTACAACTTCTACACATCTTTTATACCTCTCTACACACACATCACTTGTGTTTTTGCTTGCTTTTCTAAGATTTTTCTTTTCTTATTCTTTGTGTGAACTCTTTAACATGAGTAGCTAATTTTATTGATTGAGGATGAATTCCTAGTTCTTAACATATGATTTAAGTTTTTTGTTTTCAAATTCTATCTTGAAGTTTTTCACATAATTATCGCTTGTTTTTACTAATAGGAGTGATCTTAAAGACATTCATGATTGATTGATAGATTGTTTGGAGTGCACGCCAAATTAATTTGTTAATTTGATCTAAAGCTAGTGAAAGTTAGGAGATAAGTAATCGTTTCTTGACTCTTTACATAAGTAGCAAACACGAGACCTGCAATGAGGGATTCCGTGGAGCAATTGTGTAGAAACAACGTTAGCAAGTGGACCTTGAGCTAAGAGTCTAACTACTAATATCAACCTAAGAAATTCACAAAACTTAATGCATGAGCCAAGTTACATCTAGGTTGAGCTAATTCTAGGTGGCTTGGTGATTAGAATCCTCAGTCGAGAACTTCGTGTCCGGTGATACAAGGGATTTAGGGGTTTAGCAATCGAGCTAGCCGCTACCTACTGATTGGTGATAATTTGTGACTAATAACAAGTAGAAAAGAACATAACTTGATTCATTGTTTCAGAACGAAGAAGGATTCCTTGATATTGTCTCTCTTATTGCTTTCAACTTTATCTTTCAATTGTTTTGTTTATTTTCTTTTGCTTTTTTACACCCCCCTTTCGTGACAATTTTTACAACTAGAATCTCGTGCTCTCGTGGGATCGACCTTGACTACCCTATATTACTAGTTAATTAGGTAGTAAAGTATTAATTAATTTGTTGTGGTTGACACGCATCACCTCGCCTTTTCAGTTTGTCCTTTCCTATAACATTGAGGCCTATTCAGCACAACTGTCTCCAGAGTTGGCAAAAAGCTCTGCAGTTAAGCGTGTTCGGGCTAGGATCAATCCAGGGATGAGAGACCTCCTGAAAAGTTGTTGCTAGATGACCGTAATAATGTTCGAAGAAAACCCCACACCGTTAGATGATCACGGTGGCTAGGTAGGGACAATATCGAGGGGGACCGTAGTGGCTAAGTGTTAGAGCACTGCTCGGTCGAACTCGCAAGTGTTGTTATCTCAAGCTTGTTTGTCAAGTTTAGTTGATCAAAACTATATACTTGATTTCTAGTCTACTTATAACTATGTATCAGATTAAGATAGAATGTGTAGATGAGATTTAGACTTCAACTACGGCACCAATTGAAGAAGAAGATCTATTGAGGAGCTTGGAGGAACTTCATCAACAAAAGGTATGTGGAGACTAAAACGTATCTATCACTTAAAAATCTATTCTATTTTATCTTTTTGTTAGAGCACTGCTCGGTCGAACTCGCAAGCGTTGATATCTCAATCTTGTTTGTCAATGTTAGTTATCAAAACTATAAGTCTTGATTTCTAGTCTACTTATAGTGATGTCTCGGACTAGGATAGATTGTGTAGTTGAGCATTAGACTTCACGATGTTCATCAATTGAAGAAGAAGAACTACTAAGGAGAGCTTGTGGAACTTCATCAACAAAAGGTATGTGGAGACTAAAACTCATCTATCACTTGGAAAGTCTATTTCTACTCTGTCTCCTATATTGAGACAAAAGTCTTATTACTATATATAGTACTCGATTATGCAGATTTGGAATTTCGAGCTGATTTCAACTCGCTTACATATTTCGCGAAATATGCGTTGGTAAGCTTTCACTTTAACCAAGTTCATCTTATATTCTTGACAAAAGTCAAAAGATGATCATGTGAAAGTCGCCGAGTAACATCTTACATGGTTTGTGTGGGTGTAGACTTGGAATGTTTCATTATAATTATTTAAATAACTTGAAAATTTCTTTGATGCTTATAATGTGTGAAAACGGCTATTATCATCCTCTAAGAAAGTTCCAATGATTGAAATAAAGTTTAAAACACTTAACCAACATTAGATTATAAACATGTTGTGCACTCTTGCATATATGTAATCCATGTCCGGGAACCATAGTATGCATACTCGTATGCGTACATGTTGGTTTGAGAAGTCCGGGAACCTAAGTACACGTACCCGTACGCGTACTGGCGAAGGGTTTGAGTCCGGAAAATTCTGCTGGGTTTGGAGGTATGCGTATCCATTCGCATACTGGCGAAAACCAAACTTGGTCTGGCTACTTAAGTATGCGTTGCATACCGGTTAAAGTTCTAAAATCGGTTGTGACATGAACTAGTACATTTATATAATAAGGAACACATTCTTTGCAAACCGTGACTATAATGTTCATGAATTGATTCGAGTGAATCAAACCGATTTTGATTCAATTGTGTTCTTGTATACTTCTATGAGAATATAGCAATTGAACAACTCTTTAACTAGTTTCATTTGAGTCATTTGAACTAGTTATGGTTAAGATGAATAAGGTTGATATGAGAGTGTTCATATAGCTAACCTCGGTTAACTACTGTTGAGCCAACCTAGTGTACACGATTAGGTACGGTTACTCAAACCTAAATGAAGGTACATTTCATTTGTGTATAACAAGCTAAGTTCGATCTAACGGTTGAAATATATTAGCTTGAATCTAATCAGGTTTTCATCTCATGGTGAATATTGAATGCTTTGTTACCATGGTAACTTAGATTGCAAACCCTGATTTGAAAACTATATAAAGGAAACCTAATCCCCACACTTCTGTGTGATAATAGTTGCATAGCTAGAGTCGATTCTCCTTTAATCTTAGGTTTTTCACGAAACCATGTAGGTTAACAACTTGAAGACTTCATTGGGATTGTGAAGCCAGACCCAACTATTTTCTATGTAGTTGCGTGTTCTGATCTTACTTTTACTATCGTGATTGAGTATTATCTTTGCTAAGATTTGCTTGAGATTTATCTCTGATAGGTAAGATTAAAAGTAGTCACAAACATCTTCGTCTCATCGTTTGTGATTCCACAATATCTTGTTTTGCTACCATACATTTAAGATTATTGTGAGGTGATTGATAATACTAGGTCGTTCTTCGGAAATATAAGTCCGATTTATCAATTGGTTCCCGTGCACCTTGAATTATCAAAACACTTGAACAAAAACTCGTAGGTATTTATGTGGGAGAGAGATTTATCTATTCCAATAGACTTTTTGTGTGATATTTGTTTATCAAGTCTTCGATTTTGGGTCGTAGCAACTCTTGGTTGTGGGTGAGATCAGCTAAGGGAATCAAGTGCGTAGAATGCGATGGGGTTCGGGACACGTAAGGGGCAGAAGCTGTACCTTGATTAGTGTGAGATTGATTAGGGCTCAACTACATTCTAGTCCAAAGTTCATTGGTAGTAGGCTAGTGTACGTAGCGGCTTAATACATCGTGGTTTTCAAAGTTGGACTAGGTCGGGTTTTTCTGCACTTGCGCTTTCCTCGTTTACAAAACTTCTAATATCTGTGTTATTTCTTTTCCCCATTATATTTTGTTATATAATTGAAATATCACAAGTTGTGCGTTGAATCGATCAATTGGTAAATCCAACTGTTGCTTGTTGATTGAAATTGATTGATCCTTGAACATTGTTCTTTGGTACCGTTCAAGTTACTTCTCTTATATTCAATCGGGCTCGCAAATTCCTATTTGATGATTGCGGATTGAATTGAGAAATTGAGATATAAACTCCTTGATATACTTTTCTTTAGATTGAGTCTGACTGTCTAGTTGATTCTCTTGAAATTATATTGGAGTTTTTCTATTCAGATTGTCGAACGAAATATTGGGTGTGGTTGTTTGACCCCCGCTTTTTCACTTTTAATAAAAGTATAGCTATATAGACTATTACATTATACACATTTGATATTTAGAGCCGTGTTATCAAATGGCGTATGGATGATGTTGAACCAGTTCAACGAGAAACAAATGGCATTTTATTCTATTCTGTTCTATCTAGGTTTTAGAAGTCTATTCTATTCTATCTTCTAATAAAATGGTGCTAGAAGACAGTTCAACGAGAAACATATGGCGTATGAAGGATGTTGAACTATCATTTGGAACTTTGAAGAGGAAGTTCCATATAATTTGTGGACCATATCGTTCATTTAAACCAATATAAATCTCACCTGCATCATTTTGCATAATATGGTAATCCACGAGTCCCGATGGGATACTAGTTGGACAGGCTATTCAAATAAAGATTTGAGGAAAGAAGTTCAACCCCCTCATGGTGTGGCCGTAAAGATTATAGAATGTTAGAAAGGAGAATTCAAAACATAGGTTTGCATTTATGACTAAGGGAGGATCTCACCGTGCACCTTTGGATGAATTCGGAAGAACAAATCCTCACAAAATTTGGTTTGTTTTTACTTATGGTTTGTGTCATTTGATTTGTGTAATTTGGGTTAAACAAACGTTTGAGTTGAAACTAAAGATTACACATCGAATTTAAGGCTAACTATTACATCCAGAATTTAAAATTGAAACTAAACAAGTGCAATGGCATTAATTACTTTCACTTGCATTCTCATTTAGGTCATTTGCATCATAATCAATGTCAACTATTGTTGGGCGTTATCGTGCCTTCTGTGCTTGAACTTCATCAATCATCTTGCTGCATTCGTAATTGTGATTGATTCATTTTCGACGTGTCAATTCCCATGATTCTTCTCATGCGGGCACTAAAAAAATTATGTTTAATCGCCTTACGGTCTCTCGTCATTTCTGAAACCATTTTCTTATGCTATATTATTTTAACAATATCATTTTTTTATTTTTTTTATCAAATAATTCTTGAAGGTTGTATTCTTTTTTTTTTTTTTTTTTTTTTAAAGGATGTATTCTCAATTTGATGGTTTTTCGACATCTTGAGCCGCCTTTACGATTCATTTTGCTTTTTTTGACACCCATTTCAAAGTTTATTTCCGTTAATATTAAGATTAGAATTACTATATGGGAAACCTATAGTATTGGGATCAAGGGTTGAGTGTTTTTTTTTCTGTTGAAGAATAAGGAGACCTCGGTTGTTGAAAACATTTGTAGTCTCGTAAAGTGATTCCTTTGGTAAGTGATATCCTTTCAAAAAATCGAGGTTATATCGATGCGGGTTTTTGAGGATGTGGAGAGATGCTTCGTTCTTGAAAGTTGAAGAATTTTTCTTTGCCATTCCTCTCGGTTCTTCTATCCTGCAGATAGAATAAATTTTAAATTAGTTATTATAACAAAGATAACACGTTTTTAAAATCATCCCCAAAGAGTATAATGATGTTGTTGAGCACCATGGATACAATCAAGAGTAAATGTGTTGATGGTGGATTTTTGTGCAGGGATAAAATTGTAAAGTCATGATATCACATGTTTTAGCCAGACTTGTAAATGTATGTGAAAATTCATATTTTATGATCCATGAACCATTTCACGATCTCTGACTGAGTGAACATTCCTCTCATAGCTATGATGAACATGTTTCTCGAAAGGCCTCTCAGCTGAGCTTTCGATGCTTCACACATTTCATCATCACCTCTACATAAAATCAAAATGATTGGGCGGCTCCTAGACATATTGCATGCTAGTATCGAGCCTAATGCCTTCAGGACGTCACGCTGCTCGTTGTTCCCTGACTACGTAGAGAGACCGTGTATAGAATCTCTTAATGATTGGTGGCTCCTAGGCATATTGTATGCTAGTATAGAGCCTAACGCCTTCAGGACTACACGCCATTCGTGGTTCCCTGACTATACACCCCCTCAGAACGAGTATGATGCTTCAATTATCTCATATCCCAATTCTTCAAAAAACCAAATAAGTTAATTCTAGCATGTCATTCATCAACTAAATTCCTATAAAATAATCTATTCTATCTCATTGCTCCGTTTCATGGCTGATCCTCAGCTGGATTCCATGGATTAGTAATAGATACTCATGTCATTTTATTACTTTGTTTCATGAATTATTCTCAATTTCATGAATTAGTAATAAACACTCAAATAATTCTCATTACTCTGTTTCATGAATCATTCTCAGCTGAATTTCATGAATCAGTAATAAATATTCACTGATCAGGCATCTGGGCCACCACCAAGTAGGCCCCGAGAAAATGGTGCGAGTGTACTTAGCAAAAATGCACAAACAAGCATATCTCATAGTTTCTCCATATTTTCCTTCAAACGATGAAAAAAAATAAAAAAAAAATAGGGAAAGATGTCACGGGACCGGGCCACCTAGCCGGTCGGCCATGCCCTAGTCGTGACCGGCTTACAATTCCTTATTTTATCATATTATTATTTCCTTCATCTCATGAAACTCCATCGTTTGAGCGAAAACCCTAGTTTTTCAATCTTTTCTCAAATATTGCTCAAACCATGAAAAAGCCAAAAAGTCAAATGGTCACATGACCGACTAGGCTTCTCACGTCAAAAATTAAAATATTATTATTTTAATATTTTCAAAATATTGGTCGCACGAGCAAAGTTCTACTTGCTCATTTGAGTAAAATCGAGAGTTTCAGTCAAGATCAAACTCTTCTGAAAATCCAAAATATTGCTCAAACGCGCACCAGAAAATACCAAAACTCTCATGACTGAGATACGGGCATGCCACCTTGACCGACCAAGGTCGTCCCTTAGGCTTCCAGGGAGCCGGTCCCACACTCTTTCATAATTTTGACCTAATTAGCTCTCAACAGTTCATATTGGGTCCAAACTCTCTCCAACCAACTTGGGATTTGCTCAATTGACCATCAGCTGGTCCCACGACCACCAAGGGTCGGTCTCATGACCCTTTGGTTGGTCCCTCATCTCTCCATAACTAGGTTTTATTACCTAACGTTCAGACGAGCATTATTTTAATAAATGATTAAACCAACATCTGATCATCTTTTCACCAACTGGTCAACAAAGGACTTTGGTGCATGCTCACTCAAGCACCTGGGCACTACATGGTTGACCATCATCCCATGTAGCCAGTCCCTCCTTCACTCAGTGACTTATTTTCAGTAAATCATCAACTGATCATCAATCGATCAAAATTAGGGTTTCGAACTGAATGCTTTGCAAATCTTAATTCTGAGCAAGTTCAAACACTAATGATTTTATGTTGATTCAGCAATCAATATCTGGATTAATTATATAATATTCAGTTCAGCTACAATATATTAATTAATATTTTATTTGGTCATGCCACCAATAATTCATCAAATGAGCAACATTTGCTCAGACGAGGAATATTGATTCAACTATCAATATTCAGTAATTTCATCAAATGAGGAATATTTGCTAGAATATTGATTCAACTATCAATATTCAGTAATTCATCAAATGAGCAATATTTGCTCCGAGGAATATTGATTCAACTATCAATATTCAGTAATTCATCAAATGGGCAATATTTGCTCGAATATTGATTCAACTGTCAATATTCAGTAATTCCACAATTCATCATACGAGCATGATTTGCTCAGACTATCAATATTTGTTCAATTATCAACATTATTTATTCGAGAACTATACGTCCCAGCAGACATGTTCAATTCATGAATCCCAGAGCATTCAACAATCATGCTCGACTGAACAATACTCAAACTCATCGTCTAATCAAGTCAACGACTGACTAATCAAATACACGTCTGCCTTCCACATTCGTGAGACATCAATCACGTCACATGGGGGATATTAATTAGGATTTTGGTCTGGCGGCCTACGACACGTGTGTTCATCCACGATGAGAAATGTGAGTAAGTCGTGCAAGCAGTTGAGGGAGTTAGCAAAGCAGTGGGTGGACAATAAACCAAGTTTCTGCACAACCTGGAACTGGTTAAACTACGAATTCCCACTTTCCCACTCTTTCACTCGAACAACCGTCACATTTACTGAAGATCAATGTGTCTACATTCTGGCAGTATAAATAAGTTTCCGAATTCACGATTGAGGACAACACAACATTGGTCGAATAAACAACATCTGTCTAACCAAGAATCATCGTGTGAGTAACAATCTCTCTCAATTAAGTAGAATTCAAACTTATTCTTTATTTGCAGAAACCCACAACACATTCACGATCCTTGATCACCATTGATCTCACACACTTCTCAGCTTCCCTCCTACAGATCAACCCTCTTCCCTCTTTGGGACCGAATTGACTCTGGAACAACCATTTCTTAGTTTAGACCGGAGTCATACAGATTGATCTCTCGAACTCAAAGCACTCCCATGCAGTGCATCTGTTTGAGGTTAGGCAGTTTGCTCGGTTGAGGAGTCCCCGTCCGCACGGTCGTCTCTTCATTTCTTGAAAAACCAGCAAATAGTTTTTCCCCATCTAAAAAATGTTACATAACCTCTGCAAATAGCCTTATCTTCATCAAGACTATACTTCAGACTGCGAGTTTTCTGAGAAGCAGTTTCTGCTGAAATATTTTGGTTTTGTGATGAACTGGCCATCTTTTAAGAAATTCTTTTACTATTTTTTCTATTTATAAATTTAGAGATTAAGGGTTAGAGAATTAAAAATATAAGAGATTTTTGGTGTAAAAAATGTGATGATTATGGAGTTGAAATTGGTTGAATATATAGGAAATGAGATGATGACGTTGGTTGAACGTCGCCGTTAACGAATGAAATAGAACTTAGTGGCTCTGAATGAGAGTCGTGCCTCGCCCCACCGAGATCTTATGTTTAAGCTTTTACCATCCGTTTTCTTGATTTGACAATTTCATTGTGGGGTGGACATGCTTATTTGCCCATCCCTCGGAACTGCTCTTAACAATTTTAGAAAAACCTACCGATCAAATTTTGGTTAAAATATAGTTGGAAGACAAACCATAGAAAGAAAAAAATAGTAGATGACAAAGTGGGGATAATATCTTAGAATGATGAGTCCAGAATATTGTCTCTTATTGGGATACCAATACTAACACTTCTATTTATACTATTTTTTTACGTGATCATTTAGGTAGGTGCAGGGAGGTGATGCGGAAAACAGCCTAAACACAAACTAGCGAGGAAGGTGAGGTGTTAGCAGCAGTGGAAGCTTGGAGTTGAGGAGTTCATCTCGAAGCTACAAACATTCAAATCGAAACCAATTGCAACAATCTCTACAGGATGATAAGTGGAGCTCCAAACAACATATTTTGGCAAGCTTTAGCGAGATGGGATGCTAGTAAACAAGAAATCATCAAAGCGAACATATGCGATAAATCTTTTCTTTTAAGTATTGTAACTAAGAGAGCCAATCAGGCAGCAATTGATTTGGGGCAGATGTTCAAAACAACAGTAGCCTGTGAACTATATGGATCTCCCCCTATTTTTATTTTCAGAACACTTAACCGGGATAGGTTGCATATATCAGTGAATGCAACCAAACCCAGACAACTTGTAATTTTCCTTAATTTTTTGAAGCATAATAATTTTCCTTAATGTATCTATTAGATCTTTATTACCAAAAATAAAAAGATGAGTCCAGAATATGTCAAAATCAGATATGTATTTGTTAATCCAATGGTTGAAACTCAAGGACTATGATAATAGAGGAGTACATTATCTATCTACATTTGTTCCGTTAGATAAAAAGGGACAACAATAACAAATAGTGATTAGTTAATATTAAATTTTCTGTTAGATTTTTTTCCTCAAATAAAATAAAAATAAGTTAAATTTTATCTTTTGATTTTGTCTGTTTTTAGGTTTCTCGTTAATATTTTTATTTTTTCTTTGAGAAAGCTAAAACCGATTATTTCTTCTTTCAATTCAACGAATGAATGACCATGAACCGATCATCAGAAATCCACTACTTTTGATCTAACCTGGATGCATTCCAGAAGATCACTTGCAGATGGTTTCGGTGATTCTTTATCATTTCCTTCGGATTTCTCCACGATTTCATTCCAAAAAGGTATCCCTTTTTTCCCCTTTTCATCAATTATCTACACAGAATTTGAGCCAGATCTTATAGAATTGAGAAAGCTTTCAACTTGATGTTATCTGGGTTAGAAAATTTTCTCTTTTTTTCCTTGTGTTCAATCTTATTGATTTATTTGTGATATTAATATCATTTTAGGGTTATTGTTTGTACCAATTGATTGATTAGGTTGAAATTTGGTTATAGAATGAATTTATGGATTTAATTTTTCAGGTTAGAGTTAATTTGGAAGGGAAATGTTAAACAAATTTATAAAACGTGGGCATCGGAAAGTTCCCAAATCAGATGCCAATGAGGCTGCTTATGCGGGTCATCGGAATTCTGGATCCAATGTTACCGTAAATCATGCTTCTAGAACTACGGTTGCTTCTTCTGTTGCCAATGCTCAGCAACAGGGTGTTGGTGTTGGTGCTGGAGCAGGAGGCGGAGCACCAACGCCAGCCGCAATTGCTGCTGCCATCCCAGGATCATCAGGGGTTGTTGAATTTCTGCCATATTTCAAAGATGTTCCTTCAGCAGATCGTCAGACTTTGTTTATTCGTAAGCTAAACATATGTTGCCTTCAATTTGATTTTTCGGATACATTGAAAATGATCCGGGAAAAGGAAACCAAGCGTCAAACACTTATTGAGCTCGTGGAATTTATTCAATCTGGTTCCGGGAAGATTAATGAAGCGTGCCAAGAAGAATTGGTAAAGATGGTTTCGGTGAACATATTTCGTTGCCTACCACCTGCTTCTCATGAGAATACAGGTTCTGAAAATATTGATCCAGAAGAAGAGGAACCTTATCTCGAGCCTTCATGGACTCATTTGCAGCTTGTGTATGAGCTGCTTCTTAGGTATATTGTATCATCAGATACTGACACTAAGATTGCTAAGCGCTATATTGATCATTCATTTGTTCTGAAAATCCTTGATCTGTTTGAATCAGAAGATCCCCGTGAAAGGGAGTATTTAAAGACAATCCTCCATCGTATTTACGGGAAGTTCATGGTTCACCGTCCCTTTATAAGGAAAGCAATTAATAATATATTTTATCGGTTTATATTTGAAACTGAAAGACACAGTGGAATTAGTGAGTTGCTGGAGATTTTAGGGAGCATAATAAATGGATTCGCATTGCCCATGAAGGAGGAACATAAGCTGTTCCTTGTTAGGGCTCTTATTCCTCTTCACAAGCCAAAGTCTATCTCTATGTATCATCAGCAGTTGACATATTGCATTACCCAGTTTGTCGAAAAGGATTACAAGCTGGCAGATACTGTTATTAGAGGATTATTGAAGTATTGGCCACTGACGAATTGTCAGAAAGAGGTACTTTTTCTAGGGGAACTAGAGGAAGTGCTGGAAGCAACACAATCTTCAGAGTTTCAACGCTGCACAGGACCTCTATTCAGACAAATTGGTCGCTGCCTCAATAGTTCTCATTTCCAGGTTTGATACCAACTTATGCTGTCGTACTGCTCAAATGCGGTATCATATACTTTTATGCACCATATTTTTGATATTTAGTCAATACGCGTTGTCATCTAGCCAGTAACTTTGAGGTCTCTTTCCATAGGATACATTTCCTGTCAGTAAATTTAGCCATTGGATGGATGAGCCCTCGTTTTTGAAATTGTGCTACCTTGCTGTTATAACGTGGCAGTTGTTTTTAGATGTATGTGCTTCCACAGTTCTGAATGATTCCATTATCTAGTCTTGTGTGCCTGGTTGCCTTCAATTTTTCTAGTATAGGATTTTATTGAGTATGAACTTGAATCAGACATGATAATTGGTTGTTCAACTTTTTGTCTGAGGGATCTATATTTACCATTTTGGCTTCTGTATCTTGAAAAGTAGAAAATGGTCTCAGTCCAGCTCGGCTGGCAAGGAAGAGGCAGCCACAGAGGCCACTAAATTTAGATACTCTAGGAAATAGTGCTTAGATAATTGAATCCTCTATATACATTCCAGTTATTGAAGCTAATCTTGTACAGTGCTTCAGCTAATTTTGCTTTTAAAATGTTAATGCTTGAGTTCTGCCAAGTGGCTCATGGTTGGCTAGTAGGACGTATATGGTTGGTGCCCTAAACCTTTAGATAGGCTTAGGATTACCTATGGTGACCTTTTCAAAACTTAACCCTTCAGAGATGCCAAAGAGGTTTCTGTTAATATTCCTTGTTTCCATCTAGCTTCTACAACTTCCTTGCCAATTAGCTTCCATCTAATTTCTTTGTTTCAATAAATTGCCTCGTACATATCATATTGTCTCTAAAATTATTCATTTCCTTAAACTTGGCAAATATAACGGACAGTACTTCTACAGCGTTCAAATAAGTAAATGAAGGGGGCGCAGGAAGTTGTAGTTTCTTAAGGAAATAAGTAAATGAAGAAATTACAGACTTCTATCTGAACATTACCTTTTCACTAGCTAATGTTTATTTTCTGTCAACCTGTAGCTAATCTGAAGCTATCCTTGTGTAGGTTGCAGAACGTGCACTCTTTCTTTGGAACAACGACCACATTGTGGGATTGATTGCACAGAATCGAAGAGCAGTGCTGCCAATTATCTTTGAAGCACTGGAAAGAAACATACATGGGCACTGGAACCAAGCTGTCCATGGGTTGAGTGGAAATGTCAGGAAGATGTTCCTGGAGATGGACTCTGAGCTGTTTGAAGAGTGTCAGAGGCAATACCAAGAGAAAGAAGATCAAGCAGAAGGATTAGAAGAGCAACGTGAATTGACATGGAAGAGACTGGAAGAGATGGCAGGAATCGAGGTAGAGGAGGTAGAGGATGATGATGAAATTGATGATTGTGTTAATGATGATGAGAGTGATGGTGATGTCGATGTTGATATGGTTAACTGATTAAATCGTGGCTATGGTTTAATTAGTTGGTCGGGTAGGTTCAGCCATCAGAGTAATGTAGGATGATGAGATTGAGGAGGCCTATTTTGTACCTCCATGACCAAATCATTGCCGAGTCTTACTCTGCTTTTTGGTGGTAGTTCTTTTGTTTTCTTCTTTTTATCTGCCCATCCACATCATGGAAGACGAGAAACTCGAAAGGCAGATGAAGAGATAGATCCCGAGAGAGAGAGAGAGAGAGACAGAGGAAATTGAAGATGTAATCTAGAATTATATGAAAATCAGAAAATCATGTGGATAACTATGTTTGCTTGTGAAGATTATTTTTTCCTGCTGAAGAAAGAAGCGTTAATTTGTTTTGTTCTGTCTCTGTGCCCGTCTCTCTATTTTTTCTTTTTCTATTTTTTTTCTTCCTTGGATCAAACCTTTAACACGCAGCTATTTTCCTTGGATCAAACCTTTAACACAGAGCTACAAGAAACATTCACATTTATTCACCTTTTTGTTATCCTACTTTGAGTGATATCGCATAACTGAACTTGAAACTAAGCACTCAAGCAGTCAGGTAAAGAAGGTGAGGTCCGGATTCCTAAGCTTTCATTTATCTCCCAGTACCATAAATTTAGCATTAGTTCAAATAAACTCATTTATCTCCCAGTACAATAAATTTTGCATTAGTTCAAATCGTAGCTAGAATTGGATTTTCAAATTAAAAAATTTGAAAAAAAAGAATGCGGTGAGCGTGGATCGAACACGCGACCTTCAGATCTTCAGTCTGACGCTCTCCCAACTGAGCTATCCCCGCTTGGATGTTAAACTTTATAGACATACACTTAAACTCCTATGTTTTCCTTGTAAACCGGACTGTGGAAACTCGGAACGAAACGGAATCACAGTTCGGATTTGACTTCTAAGTATCCGTCAAGCTCAACAGACACAAAATCCAGTTAGGGATTACAAAATTCAAACTTTCTCAGCCTCTAAAAATCCCCCCCTCTCTTTCCACCTCCTTTTTAAAGATTAGAAACTAAAATTTGTGAACAAGATTATAAATTTTGAGATTATAGAGAGAGTAGATAGAGTTAAAGATGTCAAAGAAAGGAGGAGCAGCAGCAGCGCTTCAAAAAAATGTACCATGGAGAGCAAACCCAAATGGTGGAAAACCAATTCCTAAAATCCACCACTCCCCACTTCTTCGTATTCAACAAAACCCTAATTCTAATTATGCTCTTGCTGTCATGAAGCATCCTGATCCTATTGGGAAAGGTTTTGCAAGTGAAGCTACTGTTGAAGCTGCCGGTCCTGATTGTCTTGTTCCTGGTCAGATTACTCCCATTAGATTACTTGGTCTCAAGGTATATCTCTAACTTTTTCTCTTTAAATATAATTTTTATATTTTCATTGTAGAAATTCTCACGCCCTTTTGATATAAACAGGTTTGGCCTATTGAAATCAACATGAAGTTTATGGAACCTGTGGATAAAGAACTTAAAAACCTCGGCAGGGTATGTATATTTACATTTTTTTTTTGTCTTTCTCTATTTTTCACCACTCTACTTCAGTTCTTATCTTATGGTTGAACTGATATGCATGTTTAAATTTGAATGTATGTTGAGAACGCCCGGGGTACATTAACATGGTTTGTTTTGGAATAGTGAAGTTGTTTAAAGTAGCTAAATCTATTTTGTTCTGGTCCATTGAAATGATAATCATGATAGTGTTATTTACTGATTAGGGGCAAGAATAAACAGAACCCTTGTTTTTTGGGGGATCTTTTTGTCAATCGTTAGTCCTGATTGGGAATGAAAATGCGGGTTTTTTCCCCTATGGTAATTGCACTAGTAGATTTAGTGACTGAGAGATCTTACTTGCCTCTTGTGGAGTGGACTAGTTAATGGTAATCCTTTGCTAACCGGTGAAGGAAAAAGTGGTTTCTTGTGCTCTTGGTAGTAAGATACTAGTGGAGGGTATAATTGTTGTTGGAGACAAGCTGTTTGCTGTGAAACTTATCAATCTTTCTGATTTCTATCGACAAAACATTAGTGCCCTCTGCATTTGAAATTCTGGTTTCAACTTGTACAACCCTTGCTAGTAGGGTTATTTAACTACGTAGTTTTTACCATTATTTTTTTCTATATAATGTGAAGCAACCTTCCAAGTTCAATAGCATCTTCAATCTTCTTCGTCACAATTTTTGACCAGTTCTCTATTTATGTGACCTGTAAACTTTTTGTTCTTGTTGCAGTTTATGGATTCAGCTCTCAACCTCATGAATGCATCATTTCAAGATCGTTAGGACCTTATGTCTTTCTTCTGTCAAAAGCCGGAGCCTCATCAATAACTTGTTCATATAAGAAGAGTAATACTTATCGAGAAGATCTCCTTGTGGTGTTGTTTTTTGGCCCTAAAACTTTATGCATCCATGACGGCCTTGAAATCTGTATCTTAGTTCTGCTGCGTAATTCGATGTTCTGCACAACTTTTCTATAAAGCTTTTTTTCCCTAATAATGAACTTCTTCTACTCTCTTACATGTGAAATACTCTGTCATTCCTGGTTGACTGTTGCAATTGTTTGCTTAAATTATAGATGTTATGCTACTCCACATTCATATTTTAAAGAACATTAATCGTGAATACGAGTCTGGACGGTATCCTTGTGTTGCTCATAACTTGGTCAAGTTCTCTTTACCGGATAATCGCTTGGTATTCATAGAGGGATAGGAGTCGGGAGAAGTGCAGCTGGCATCCTTTTCAGAGGTCACTTTGGTGATGTTCTGGGTGCTGTATAGGTACGGAAGCCCAGTTACTAATTTCACAGCTAAAATAATGCCTATCATATTGAGTCTGGATTGGCCCGACTGGGAAATCCTGCAAGGATGGAGGAATGCGAGTCCTAGATTGAAATGGTGAAGGGTATGCCAATATCTTCATTTCGTTTTCTTGAGAACCTAGTGTAGAGAAGCTGATTTCCCTGATGACTCTGCAAATTGAGGCCGCTCTTAGGAGTTGGAGAGTGTTGAAAAAGAATACCTAACTCAACCATGATAAAGTTACTGGTATAAGCTTATGATTTGTTAACTTGTGTTTTTGTTTTTGCTTCCTTTTCTGCCACAAAAAAGACCAGTGGGAATGAGCGAAAAACTAAAACCGATGAGTTACATGAATGGGCAATACTGGTTTACTATATTGTCACATGTCCAATTCGCGGCTTTCATTTTTCTTGGGACATGACAGGCGATGCTTTGTGGTTCAGTGAATCAACTTCACTCACAAATATTCACTTTGAACACTTACATTAAAGTGTGCATATGCCTTCACTCTTAAGGCATTTTGCAACAAAAGTCTTTCTTCCTTTCTCTTAATGTCTTAATGTGTCCCATACCATAATAGAGGGCTGCCATGCATTAAACTAACTGACAAACTCACAAGAACAATAACATAATGAACACATAAAAGTAACACAATAATCATCTTTTATTGCAAGGAAGATTACACAAACTAGTCCATCTCATGAACTATACAAGCAATTCACCCTCTTTGGTGAATGCCTAATTCTCTGTACTAATAGTGGGTTTTCTACAATCGAACAACACCAAACTTATTAATCTCTAGCCTATTTATACTTGTTAGGATCATGCAAAGTCGTGTGCAACCGTTTGCACAGCCTATGGGCAGCCATCTGTCCATAAGTCCCATTCCAATCCGTCCCCTTACTTTGGCATGTGCGGTAACCGCTTGCATAAGCCAATATGGCGCCTTGCACCATAACCGTCTTGGTCCTACCTTTTACTCCTTTAGACGTTAACACTCGAGTAAAGTCAAGGCACTGATCACAACATCTAATGATGCTTTGCTCTGTTGTATATTCCATATGCATCACTTGTATTTTTTGGCCAAGTAACTAGCCACTGCTGCGCTTGCATTAGCCAGGCCTTGGCTAAGCCTTTGACCAATGCATAACTCATCTCATGACATATCTAGCATCCTTAATACATTTCTTGAGCTGGGAGTAACTCGCATCATGGATATGCAACGTTGTTGCATCAATGTTGCATGGTCAAATGGTATTGTCTTGCCTTTAGCTATGAAGCTTCATTTTTTTTTGGCCAATGCGCTTCATTCTTTGTGCCAACGTGTCCGGTTATAGACCTCCCCCACCCATCCTATTCAACATGGTCGTTGAACGCAACATAAGTTGTAAATTCTTAGCTTTTTTCCGTGTTTGATAAATATATCAGCAACACTCGGTTAGGACCTCCTAACCCACTTGGCTTCGTATGCTTCTGAATTCAGCAACTTAGCTGGCTCTTGTAAACATATTTAGCCAAATTCTATGCTTTATCATCAACATCACTTAGCTTCTCGACTTGTGTTTTCGTTGTTATGTTGGTCTACGCCTAATTTGTATCAATACCCAAATACAAACTGAAATTCTTCTTGCCAATTCCTAAATTAGACTTGAATTTCGCACAAATCATATGCCCCTAAATGTATGAAAGAAATGATTCGTCCCGGTCGATTCTTGATCATTGCCATTGTCTTTTTCCTTCATTTTCCGATAACATGACTTATATAAGACTCGGCATACTTATTCAATCATGTTGTGCCAAAGCAACAGTTTGTTGTATTCTAGAATTAGCAACCAAACTTTTGTCAAATCATGTCATGCCTTAAGGTATGCATGTTATGATTGCATACCATTGTGGTATGCGCCACAACCCACATCCTTTGCTGCCTTCGACAATACAACGGGACTTACACTAGATTTGGCCTATGAATCATATTGAAATCTTTACCTCTTGGACTTGCATTATTTGCATGCTAAAGAACCTACACCTTGTTATTCTTTGCTTGCAATATTGCAACACCGTGATTGAAATGCATGACTTTTGTACAGTCATGACTTAGGACACCTTGGACATCCCAGTTTATTCAAACACGTCCTCTTCAACGCCTTTGAAACTAACATGCTTCACTTTTTTTTCTTCAAATTGTTGTGCTTTAATGTATTGGAAAACAACATGGTCTTCCAAGCAATGAGTCAATGTTAACTCATTTATCTTGATATGCTTACTTCCACACTCTTGCTGTGTTACGCCATGCCGTCGCCGCCAATATGTTGTCGCATTTCAACGTAACTCTTAATAGCAAACTCGTCTATGCCACCAACTCTATTTTATTTTATTTTTTAACTTTCAACATCTTCTATTGCATATTTTGTATTTATTATGCTATATATCATCTTCCGCATGAACTAGATTTACTTTGAACGAAAGAGACAAGAACTCTCGTCTCAAATAACCCCATTCATAGTATAGAGAGACAATTCTTAACATCAAGGTCCACACGACCCAGAACCGAAAGTATACTCAAAATTGACCAAATACTTGCACCAACTGATTACAAACTCATAAGACCTAACAATTCTTGGAATACTGACTTAACCTTTGTAATCAATTAATAAACAAGAAAAAGAGATATCACATACTGTCTTTAATTTTTCAATTCACTTTGAAACATCCATTTTGCTAAGTACCAACGTTCTTATGCTCCTCCCATAATGAAGCAAAATATAATTGACACTTAGTTGAATACTCCTTCAAACTGAGGCATTTATGTTGCTTTAAATTTTGTGAAGATTTCTTCAAGAATGACCTCATGTCATTCATATGCATCACCACTACTCTGTCTATCCTTATCCACGCATCTACAGTTCAACTTATCTTGCATTCATGGAAACATCATGCATCCTGGTCATGCTCAAATCCCATTTGGCGCATGCTAACATTGCATATTTGTCATGCAAGTTAACACCTGAATTTTGGCACATTCTTATGCACCTTTGAAAAACTAGATTAAACTACTTGGTGTTTTGAGCATCACCATAGATCTCAGCAAGTCATATTACTCAATGACTATTACAGAAAAATTTCCTAACTTGGACAGTTGTAAACAAGACCAGAAATCCTTACAAATGAGGAAACACTGCCTACGTTCCATGAAGCAAGAATACCGCATTCTTCTTCAAACTTATAACTCACTTTAGTGCCATGCACTATCTAGGATCTCTTGTCTTTCCACTTCTCAAAAATTAGCTTTAGTAGCAACAATTGCTGAATTGCAGTCGAAAAAAACATCCGTCGTGGTTATGATCGAATGTATTTGGATACCCTTTTCCTAGCATATCAATTTCCACCCTTACAAACCAAGTGTAAGCACACTCCGTACGCGCATCTAATATTAACGAAGAACACTTTGGTGAATTCGTAACTCTCTTTATGAACAATAGTTCTTATACAATCTAAAAACACCAAATTTATTAACCTCTAGCCTATTTATACTTGATAGGACCATGCCAAAATCATTTGCAACCATTTGAAAACCTATGGGCAACCATCTCTATAAGCAACTTCTCTAACCGTCAATATGTTTTTCAACGCCAACTTTTGTGATGTCATGCAAATTGATGTTTTTTGTACTTGGTGGCTAGGATTTGCAACTCACGAGGTTATAAACCCACTTTATAACCATTCCAATTCATCTCCTTACTCTGGCATGTGTTTGACGCGCATAACTAACTTATAACCGCTTGCATAAGCCAATTATGGCACCACCTTGCACTATAGCTGTCTTGGCCATGCCATTAATCCTTTGGACGTTAAAAGTTGAGTAAATTTGTGCCACTGATCATAAATAATGATGCTTGGATCTGTTGCATCTACCATATGCATCACTTGCATTCTTTTGGCCGAGTAATTCACTATAATGGTGTGTTCAGCAACGCTACTCATCGCACTTTGCACCGCCACGCCTTGGACAAGCCTTAGAAATGCATAAGCCATATCATGACCTATCTAGTATTATTAATCCATTTCTTGAGCTCGGTTAACGCTGTGGATCATGAATATGCAACACTGTCGCGTCAATGCTTCATGGTCAAATGACACCGTGTTGCCTCTCCATTTCTCAGACCAACGCGCTTCATTGTTGTTGAAAACGCGGGGGTACCAAAATACACCACCAACTTTTTCTTAAGCAACCTGTATGGACAAACTTAAATATAATTCTGAGAGTTCAACTTAATGAATATCAATCAAGGAATAATATTCAGAGTTATATCTCTTTCTCTCACAATCAGAAAGTTTACAGAGACAAGTCCGTGAACCTGATTTGCTTGAGAGTATTTGGGTGATTCCAAAGATCAATTTCCAAGTATCAATCAAGTCGTATCCAACAAACAAGGATGGATGTATCCACTTTGATTGATTAACGCACAACTTTGTGATATTTCAATTATAAAGATAAACAATATAATGCGTAAAAGAAATAACACATATACCGGAAGTTTTATTAACGAGGAAACCGCAAATGCAGAAAAACCCCGGGACCTAGTCCGGATTGAGCACCAAACTATATTAAGCGGCTACGGACACTAGCCTACTACCAATTAACCCGGTTGGAATGTAGTTGAGACCGAATTAAACCCTCACAAAATTTCAGATTCTGATCACGCTCCTTACGCCTCTTGAACCTTAGCAGAACTCGCGCAATTGATTCCGTTAGCCGACGTCCTTCCGACCCTAAGAGTTGCTTCAAATCAATTGAAGACTTTAAACCAATCTTCATCAGTAGTATCCTATATGTGCGATTTCCTTTTTGATCGTAGATCAAGGTGGTTGAGAATCGATAGCAGACAGAGTCTAGCTAACCTCAAAATACGGACTTATGCTACCCGAAGTGCAGCGTAGATTATTATTCACCTCATAAGTATAAAACTTGTAGAATCAACAAAGTCTGAGACGAAGAGAACTTTGATGATTTCTATCTATCTTGTTCAAGTGAGCAGCTCAATAATCGAACAAGATCAAGATACTCAAGCTATCAAATAACAATAGTTTGGACCTGGCTTCACGAATCCCTATGAAATATTTGTAGTTGCTAAACCCTAAAAGGGTTTTAGGAAGATGACGACTCTAGTTACAACTAGGACACACCAAAAAGTAGTGTCGGGATTCAATGATCCAGTTGCTTGAAGTTGCCCTTTTATAGACATTCAAAGCATAAGTTACTTTATGTTTAAGCTAAGATAACTTTGGAACCAAGCAAATAATATCCACCCTTAGATGAATCTTTGAATCTGATTTACATACCAAGATATGCACTCCGGTTAGGATGAACCGTAACCGAACCGTGTCCAAGGACCACGCTCTTGAATGGTTAGTCGAAACTAGCTAATTGAACTATAAGCTTGAGCATTTTCATAAAAACTTAAGACTTTTAACTTGAGTCACAATTATGTGATCAAATACGTATATAGTCCCTTTAGAGATTATTCAAATTTTAATTATCTCGAAGAAATAATTTATGTGCATATGAATTTAATAGACATGGTAAATAGATGTACAAGGTACAAATAATTAACCTATTCGTGAACAGTTAAGTCAAAGTACGTGTACCAGTATGTATACCTTATGACATGACCGAGTTCCAAAGTTCACAGTACTTTTACGGTACGTGTACTGGTATAGATACCTTAAGACAATAGCCAGTTCCGGAGTTTACAAAACTTTTTTGGTACGTGTACCGCTATGGATACCAAAACGGTTCCGGACCAACAGTTATTTTTTAGTACGCGTACTGGTTTGCGTACCAATTCGGGTTCACAAATTCACAGACTTTTTAAGGTGTGCATACGAGTATGCATACCAAAAATTTATTTGCCGACACTCTGTTACGTGTACTCAGTACATGTACTATGGCTTCAGACTTGAAACAGTTTTGATTTATAAGACCGATATTTTTCTTTGTCTTATATCTGAATCTACGGTAGTTCTATATTTTCTCTATATCAATTCAAAATATTCCCAAATAACATCAATGACACATATCACAGTTCCAGGCTATTTTTGAATGATAATATTGAATCACGATTTTTATTGCGAGCAATAAATTGTTCTTCTTAGAAATTCATCAAGTATGAATAAATTTTCATTAAGCTTAGTCATATTTCGAGAAGTTTTTTAACTTGATCATTAGTTCTCGACTTGAAATTCTTGATATGCTTACGATAGTCTAATTAGTTATGCGATAACGTCTCATAGATAAAAAGATGAATATAACTTAAGATATAGGTGGTTCAGTCTTCACTTACCTTTTGTTGAAGAAGTTCTCCAAAAGTTGTGGTTGATCTTCGCCTTCAAAAGTTAGAACGCAATGATGACTGCTGCTATGTGTGTTTCTCAACTACACTTCTATCTTTGTCCGACACTTAACTAATATTAGACTAGAAATCAAGATATAGTTTTGACTACAAGCTTGAGATAGCAAAACTTGTGAGTTCGACCAAGCAATGCTCTAACCGTTGTCATATTTGGTTTACCAATGTTGTACTATCATTGTGTATCACTGACTAGGCCAGTTATATTTACCATCATGGGAAAATAAGAAAACTGGTCAAAGGTCAAAGGATGACCGTGCTACCATCCTATGACCGCCAAGCTTCATAAAGACTATTTTTGAATGCTTATCCTATTAAAAATTCAGGGTGGTGAGATTCTTTAACCACAATTCTCAATCCAAATGCTAGAACAACTTTCTATTTTTACTATTAGCTAGAATCGCGTTCCTTACTTATATTGTGTCTCTTACAATACTTGGTTGTGATCTGACCATAAAGTGATGATTTTTACTTTGATAATCAACTCTAGTAAATTAAAAGAATCAAAGATAAAATTACAATCATCTAAAATTGATCTACTAAACCAACACAAGTGATTGTTTTTATTCTTAAAGATATGAAGTAATATTTTTCGTTTGAAAAGACGGTCAATGTTTTTATCTTTCATCCATTTGGTAGTTCTAGAATAGTAAGACGCTCTGCCTCCTGCTACATTCCATTGTATTTATGTGCTAAGTTAGTCATGAA
>JAJJWW010004404.1:0-62732 GCA_023531295.1 Papaver armeniacum
CCGACTTGTGAGATTATAAGAATCATTCCACGTAATGCTTATTCCAGCATCTTCAAAGTGACTGCTTCATTTTCCATTAACCATCTATATTTGATTTATCCTTTTTTTTGTATGTGTTTCATAACCTCCTCTTCTCTCAGACAGCAAGCGCACGCTCATTCTGCTGAGCCTCGTAGTAAGTTTGGTTACAAGCTCCAAAAACCATGCGACTTAGAGTAATGCCAGATCATTTCCCCTCATGGTCTACTGCTATCCAAAAAGATGTCTATCTCCACCCTCAGATTGTTTGAGATTAGACCGTGTACCTCACCACCGACATGGAGGAGTGCTTTTGAAGTGAGAGGCAAAAACGCTGTGAGCACTAGTAAGTTTGGCAAGCAGAGAGATTTGCAACAAGGCCCAGAGGCGAGAGTTGGTTACAATCCATCAAATGAAGACAAGTGATTACTCCATCCAGCATCGGCTGATAATTTTGATTCCGACATGTAGTGAGTCCGAACATGTGAAAGAACGGCGCCGCCCCCGGTGTTTCTATGCCCCCTACGCTCCCACGCTGAATGTTGGATGGAGTGCGTCGTCGTCAAGTGAGATGTCTCAGATGCAGGATTGAGGAGATTCGATGGAGAAGACTGGTGCGATGGGAGCCAGATCCGGCTATGGACAGTGAGGTCGACTCTCTAAGCATTAATTTGATTCTTTCTTTTCCAAGCATGTTCCCACCTTTGAATGTCTTCCTCACTGCATGTCGAGTTCAACTTTTCTCTTTTGTTTTGTTGGTTGTTCAAAGCCTTTTTTTTTCACAATCCTTGTCGAAACTGGAATTGAACTCTTTAGGTGCTGTGAGTGTGTCTTCACGTAATTTTAATGGTAAAAGAAATAATATTATAGCGGAATACCCACACCACTTCCATGCAAGACCTTCCATGGTCGCGTATGGCTCAAATCACTTCGCTAACAATGCCTATTCCCTCTTCCTATAAAATGTTTGCTTAGTTTCTCTCACTCCAATATTTAGCTGACTTAGACTCTGAAGTTAGGAGTGGAGAGGTTTCGATGAAAAATGATGTTTAATCAAATGAAAATTGAACCTTTAATATAACAAAGTATTGCAATCATTCTCAGAGAAATTACAACAATAATAAGAACTCAGTAGTAAAGGAAACACACAGAAAATATAGCACAGTGTTTTATGTGTGATGTGATGTCGGGAAAGTAGAGCACAAACATCTTAAGTTCCTAAGGTTTGGAGTCATCTGAGTGAACTGCTATGCCTCCAAAGCACAACATGACTTGTACTGGTAAAGAACACCAGGATAACATCTCTGCTACAGGCACACCATCTCTTGTGAAGTAGCCGTGAGGGGCCTATCTTCAACCATTATGGTGTTTCAACATTGAATGTAGTCGCCTCGTCACTGTCTCCAATTCCGAACGGGTCTGCTGCCAGCACTGGACCTGGCCTGTTTGGGTTTTTGACCAAGACAGCTTCTATGCTCCCGATAAAAACAAGCCAGGTGGCTTCCATTCATCTCCTCTCAGACTGGGTCGGGTTTGTCACTGGAGCCACCCGTGACTTGTCGAACGAGGCAGTTTGCAAGAGGCTGTGCATGAGATTCTACTTAGACCCAACTTTCTGTATGCCAATGTGCCCCTCTCCGGGGAAGCTGGCCATATTATAAGTTGCTGTAAAGTGAGCACACCACTGTGTAGTCCTGGTCATGTTTGAGACTCTTCAGCATCAAAACCTGGTGAGAGATTTAATTTCCCGTGATGGCTTTGTTGTCATGCGTCCAAGAGCGCCCATCATGTCGAAGTTGGGATGATCTTTAATTATAACTTTGTCAGCCAGGCATTCAATTCTGACTTCAAGGTCGATGTATCCATATGAATCTCTCGTGCCTTCCAAACCTCCACCAAAGACGACTAGTAGCCTGCTTAGATCTGTCGCCTGGCATGATGAACACAGCAATTTCAACCCACGACCAATCAAGGGCACATCAAACTCAATCAGCCAAACTAGGTGACGTTAGAGTCCCTGCCTTTTGCCAATGCTGTCTTCGTGAGTGACTGGGGTTCCTGGATCATATCGATGCAGAAAACAGCCTCTGACACAAATGTGGTTGAGGGCTGGAACATGTTCCTGCTACGTCTGTCTTTCGCCGATGTGAAACATGGGATTCACACAGGCCCATCAGGACTTGGCAGACGGCCTTTGCCACCAGAACCTGGAATGCGTGGCTCATGATAGGTAGAGGATTCCACAACACTGCTTCAGAAGATGGAGCCCCCGTCTCACCTTTTTCCCGAATATTTGTTTCCAACCTGTTGCACCCGTCGGGATGTGATTTGACGAACTCCGTGGGCAGCAGATTCCAGATCTTATACTTTTCCCTTTATTTGAGGACGCCTGAGAAAGAAGTTTAATGATTTGTTTCCTGGATCCACGCTTCTCTGTGTTAGCTCTGATCATCATTCATGGGAGTATGAAAAACCGCACGGCGTTTAAAGTGGATGGTTCTGTTCTTTAGACAAGTTCAAAGTCATATTTTGCCATTGTTGTTCCATCATCAAGCTTCCTTTCTCCTCCGCGCCCTGCACCTGCTGCATGTAGCACAATGTTTGTTTGCAGACGTCGTTCCTCTCACTTTCACGCAAATCTTCAATTTCAACAACTCGGGTTCTTTCAGCAGGGGGCTGTGCAAGAGCACAACGCTTTGGTACTCAGGAGTTCAGAGAATGTTTGAAAGTCTGCATTCTAACGTAGCGCATATTGGTATCATCCCATCGATGCATGATTCCACCAATGCCGCCTGCAACATCTGGTCAGGCCTGGGTTGTTCAATCTTTGACCAAGTCGTTGGATGTTCATTGTTCCGCTTCTAATACCTTCCTGTGTCCTGGTGCAACGGGATTTGTTCCATGGACGGGCAAATACTTCTCCCAGGTTACTCCAATTCATCTGCCCAACTGATATGTCGTTAGCGCAATGTTGTCAGCACTGTGTGTATGCTCCTCCCATGAGTGATTTGAGACTCTTTTAGGGCGTGAACATGATTGTGTCTGTTCCTCTGTAAGGCCCAATCAGAAATGTGAGTTCACTGGTATCACTTCTCAGACTGTCAGAGGGGAGAATCGGGGAGAGGTGTAACCTCTTGGCGGTGTGAACTGCTGCACATCTTGAGGTGGTACGCGGCCTATGTTATACGTCCGTTCGGTCTCTCTTCCTCGATTTTGGAGAAGTCGCTCAGATCTTCACGCGTAATGAAGTTGGAAGACCGGCCCTCTCCTTACGCCTGTGAGCACACGAAGTTTCTTCATTCATGCTGAACCGAAAGTGGGAACACCCGCCCGGTGCATTGAATGCATCTCTCGCTTACTCCAAGGGTTAGCTTTGAATTCTGCTGTAAATCGCCTACTGCGTTTAAGGAAAGTGAGTACCCTTCTCGAAGCTATATGTCTGAAGAGTCAGCAAGAATTACGCTTTCCAATTAAGTCTCAGAATGTACTAGACGCGCTTCTCCTCTGCTCTCGCTTCCTGTCTGGCGGAGGAGTGAAAGTTGTTGTTCAAAATCACCGAGCGCACGTCAAGAGACGCCGATTTGCACCGCCGGCTCGTGATTGCAGAGGCGATCCACTGGAGGCTCTGCCCGCACATTGGGTGATAAGGGACATCCATGAGATGTATCGACCGTCGTAGCTCCACCGATCCGGGCACCACACCTGGCGTCACCCATGCTGGGCCCACTGTGAGCACATGATTGGCTGATCCCACCTCGCCCACCATCTTGGAATGAATTGCTGATTTGAATTTGTCTTCAAGATCTCACCCTTTTGAAACACTAAATTTTAACTCTACTTGAAGAAATGATTCTTACTGACTGAGAGATTAATCTCCCACTTTGTCACAATTGTTGGATGGTGAAAACTACTCCCAGAATTTGGTACTTTGGGGGTGTGACAGAAATGACTCAACCTTCAACAAATGCACCCGCAAGAAGAGTGCTTTGATGGTATTCAGATTGATCAGGTAAGTCCCATTTAAACCAAGAAATGGCCGTTCCAGACTCTACTCGGGTCACAAAGAACAGATGGGGTTGACCTTAGGGAGGGGCTAAGAAAAGCAGGATTAGAAGGTGTTGGCTGTTTATGGACTGTAAACAGACACAGCTTACAAGCATGCAGCTGTGCCTCTGAAAGGCTTAATGTTTTTGCTTAACACTGGTTCTCTGTCAGTTCAACTTGGGAGAGAAGTTGTTCTCCCATATTCCTTGTTGGAAATGTGAAGTGAGAACCTACTATATGTCAATATACCCTCCATTCACGCTTCTCGTGGGAAGTGGAGGTAGTGGAATGATGGAGTAGTGGAGTTGTGTATCTCCAGAACATTACCACCGCCCTGCCCACTTTTCTCACTGATTCAATCCGTCCATGACTTCCTAACACGTTCTTGTGGATATGCAGTTGCACGTCGACGCTGTAAACCGCTGCACCTAATACCCCAAAGATGTATCCCCGCCAGGCGCATGGATTGTTCCAGCGGTGAATTGGGATCCACCAAGATAAAGATGTAACGCCGAATCGAATAAATGCGTTATTCGTAAAGCTCTGGCTACTGTAGCATCTGCATGCGCAGACCGCACACGTGTGGTAAAGTACGGCAATGACCGCTCACTAACCAAATAACTCCCACTGTATTACAACCAAGCTGTGAGGGCCTACGACAGATGATGTTTGAGACACCATCCATGGACCGTTAATGAATATTAGGCTTTAAAAGAGGTGCTGCAAGTTGATCACTTTCACTTGGTCGAAACCAAGCATGGGAAGGGTTTTGAAGAGGACCGACTCTGCAGTGTGTAGACAACACACTGCAAACGGCCCATACTTCACTTTCCAGGTTACATCTGCCACTCAATTAACCCAGAGCTGGAGTGTTGAGACTCACTGCGATAGGAGTTTGATGCCGCAAGAGTCGCCATCATGGTTCCTTCCTGCCGTTATTTTCCAAGATGACTGACTTGGCTCTGGTCCTGGCCGCTTGGTTTGGTCAGATGGTAAACATGTTCACTCATGTCTCAATGTCCTAGTGGTGCACCAGATCTAAGCCACCCAATTAACCGTGAAGTTGTGTGGTCAGACTGGATTTTGTGGAATTGGGCAACCACATACTGGCAGGGCGTTTTGATCGGCTGCATGATATGCCTGGGCCAACGCATGAGGAGGTAGATGGGCTCACTAAGTGGTCATGTCAGTGACCGACCCTCACAATTCAATGACCCTCCATTCGTGCTTTGTATTTGACGCAGCATGGCTCAACCAATTTTGCTTTCAAGTTTTTCTGACTATGCCATTTCAAAGTGGATTAATGCATTGTAACCAACCATGGTTGGTTTTGACCCCATTGGTCAAGTGTGAAGGCCACATGGTGACAGCTCAGCTGTCTGGGCCTTTGAGCTCACATCTATACCCTCCATCTATACCAAGATGGATGGTTTGAGACTGCTTGCTGCTGATGCATGATGCCAGAAACCTTAATGAGGTTTCTTCCATTCATAATGCTGGTATGGACGGCTCTCAGTGTTGACATGCTGGCTCAACAGTACGTGGCTTCGCCGTGCGATTCCATACCTGCTGTGGGTGATGGACTGATTCAACACCTCAATCATGTCGTGGAGTTGGATGACTGCGATCGGGATCATATCCGATCGATATGATCAAGGTCGTGACAAGCCAATCGGGCTAAGATAACACACCGAGAGGGTCTCCACCTGGCTAGTATAACACACCGAGAGGGCTCCTGCTAGTATAACACACCGAGAATCACCCGTACGGTATTTCTCTGGCATGGTTTATTATAAGCATTGAGGTTCGTGCTACTCCGTAAAGAGTAACACTCGCAACACATGTCACACCATAATGACCACATAGTGTTTTGAGGTTCAAGCACTCAGAGCAACACTCAAACAGCTACACACACCTATGTTGGAAATGGAATATAATCAAGTTGCTGGACAAAACTACGCATGCATCCTAAATAAAAGAACATATGGTATGCCCACTCATAACCTGCCGTAAAGAAAACTCCATTTTCTCAAGTAGAGAAGGTAAGAAGAGGATCACTCAAAAGAGTTAAACAAATTAAGAAAGAAGTTTTATGAGAGAAAGATTAAAATGGTACATGGTGAAAACGGAAATCGAATATAGAGGTAAAAGAAAAATGAGACGACAATTAAGCTCATTACCTAGAAGAAAGTATCGTGAAGATTATAAATTTTTTTTTTTCAATCCTATACTAAATATAGTTAATTCCTAAATGTTAATTTCTTGATACAGAGGTCAGAGGCTGTCATAAAGCCTGTTATGAAATGATATCCATGAAGCTTTTGAAGCTTATCATTCTTACTTACCCTTTTCTTTTGTATGATGCCAGATGGATTGCACGGGTGATACAATCTCATACTCATACATTTACACGAGACTGTGTAGTTTGATTCCTAATATCAATTATATGGTTTCAGAAAATTCATTGGATTTATTGAAGGAGTAAATATCCAATTGGAAAATAATGATTATGAGGGAAGAAACGTCATAATCACTTGCGGTAGGTGAACAAACGTCAAACAGAGATATAAACAATCATAACAAAGATGTAATTAAAGTATATGGAGCTAAGAATTACTATATAATTTGCAACGACAAACTAAGATCAAGTGGCTACTTTCTTATTTACCATGCGTGCAATGACTAGGTGGATGTTTCCAGAACGAATAAATCCCATAGATAAAGAGTATACAGTGGATGAATGCGGAGAAAAAAATGTCAAGAAAATATACTTTGAAGACGCAAGAGAGTTAATTATAACTCACAAAATATCGAACTAAATGCCCATGGGTATCAAAAGCAAAAGAGGTAGTTCATAAAAAAAAGTAATATAGAAATAAAGGTGTTACTATTATCAACATAGTGATTAGAAGGACCGAGAATCAAAACTGCTAATAGAGTAGTCGCTCGAGTAGAATGCATCAGTCGAATATATAAAGGAAGAATCTAATTTGACAAATGATAAATCCGCATGGCCTGTATATGACATTCATCTGAAACGGTAAACAACAGAGTATTAATTGCATATAACATGAATACTAATCGTAACTTCATTTATTGCGTATAACATGGATACTAATTATTGTTGAAATTTCTACAGAGATCAAATACTAAATGATTTCAAAAAGAGCGCGCAATTGGGGGATATCAAAACTAATTGGGGGATAGAGGAAAAAGACAAAAATTGGATCCAAATATCAAATCAGGGTCACCCCTTATCTAAGTATTTTTTTAAATCCTAATCTACCCCTCACTAATCAGGTTTAGTGTTTAATAATAATTAGTAAAAATCTTAAGTATTTGTTAAATGATTAGTATGTATTTGTATTTGGGTGAGTGAGATGAGAGTAGAAAGATGGAAAAAAAAATTGAGAGGGAATTTTTTTTGGTGAAAGTGGAGGATGATTGTGAAGAGAGAATTGCTGTTAAGAGGTTGAAAATTTGATTTTTTTTTCTTTGAATCCACCATTGTTGCAGCTGAAATAGCTTGGTGCCGGCATTATATTAAACCGAAAAAACCATGTCGGCATTTGTTGGAAATTTTCATAAATGTTTGCCACTATCCGGGTCGTAACAAAATTTTCTGGTTTTGATCTTCAAAACCTTTTTTTTTTTTAGTTTTAATTAGTCCACTGCCGGCACAGACAGTTAATTCTCGAGCATGCCGGTACCTATGCCATCATAGTATGTTGCTAAAATGTCTATGCCGGCACATAATGAAAAGTATCCAGAAAATTGATTTTTTTTCACTTGACTACCGGCATTGATAGATTTATATCGAGCATGCCGGCATTTAGTTCCGGTATTGAATTCATCACTTCCGGCGATGTAAAAAAAACTATTTCCGGCATGGTCTTCATCACTTCCGGCGTGGTCTTCATCACTTCCGGCATGGTCTTCATCACTTTCGGCGTGGTCTTCATCATTTCCGACATGGTCTTCATACCTTCCGGCGTGGTCTTCATCGCTTCCGGCGTGGTCTTCATCATTTCCGACATGGTCTTCATCACTTCCGGCGTGGTCTTCATCACTTCCGAATGTGAAAAAAAAATAAATCGTTTTCAAAGTGAGGAGCCGGCAGAGAAGGAGAAGAAAATTTGAAAGGGAGTGGGGAAAATTTAGAATTTGAAAGGGAATGGGGAACATTTGGGTTGCAAAGCTTTGACCCTAAAAGAGATTAATAAGAAGTGGAGATGGAAATGGGGGATATGATTTTGTTTTTCGATTTTAAGTTTTTTGATTTTTATATTGAGGGAAGGATACTTTAGTATTTTTGCCCCCCCCAAAACACCCCTTAGCAGACACTATTGGTTGGGGGAAGTAATTCATATCCCCCAATTAGTTTTCATATCCCCAATTGTGGGTTCTTCAAAAAAATATATGCGGATCCATGGGACGAAAGCTAGAACAAGAGGGAATGTTCTTTTCTTTGGAAAATTTGGAATGAGTGATCACCCTTGGAATTTCAGTGACCAGTCATAAATGAACAAAAGATGTTTTAAGGTGGGATAAAATATAGAACAAAACCAAAAGAGTGCGAATTCACATATATGGAGTTTGAAGATGTGAAATCCAAGCTCATGGAAATAACAAACTCTAGATAGGAAACAATTGCATACGTAGAACAAAAGAGAACAGTTAGCAAGAAATTACTAGAAAATATGAAATGAACCGACTATAAATGTCTTTTGAAAAAAAATTGTATTTATGTACTGACAAATAGACGAGCATTAGTAACAGTATACAAATATTAACGACAGTAATAGAATTTAGATCTTATATATTAGTGTAATAGTATGTTAGAAATCTGATATGTTGCGTATGCACCGGGTTATAGGGCTTGTATATTATATATACGAGTACAGTTTCCGTGGCTTTACAAAGCTTCCAGATTATCTAATGCAAAATGACAATTAACCTTGTTTTCACGGCAAATTCAAACTAAATATCATATCACAACACATTGAAAATGATAATGTTGTTCCATGAATTTAACTGATATGTCATTTGAAATATGGGTATTTTGGAAGAAATCGATGAATTAAGAATAAGTTTATGGCAACCCATGAAATTAACAACATTAGATGTTGCAGTTGTATCATGTTAGTGATGTAGTGCCAGTAAAACTCTCGAATCTTGAACAACGTTGGGATGAGAAAGCTCAAGCTTAGATTGATAATATTATATTTGGTCATGTTTTAACTGTTTAAATTTATTTTAAACTTAAATAGAAAGAACAGTACAAAACATTTTGGGTTTATTTACTTTTTATTTATGATTTATTTGATTATTTGTGTTGATTTCAGATTATATAGATCGGTGCGTCATAATTTTTCTTTCAGTAATCAAATAAACCTCAATACTCATATTAATTGACAGTGGGTCAAATATTGTAGTAATTCCGCATACATACAACTATTGACCTATCTATAACTGATTTCGAGGTTGATTTATTGTTGTTTCGGTGTTACTCTATTACCAGGCTTCACTTATCGTTTAACAACCATTTGTATTTTAAAAAAAAAAATCAAAATAAGAAGTTCAAATGTTTGTTTGAGATGTATTTTGAAACAAGTATTTTTGTATTCTCTCTAGCTCTTACCCAAACCACTAAAGCATATTAGATATCTATGTTCCAGTCCTCTTCATCCTTTTCTCTATTTGATCATATCATCTAAATGATAGATTTATTATTGTTTACTAAAACTATACATGAAATGATCATTAAATATCGCTTTAGTTGAATATGGTTAAGATGATAAATTGATTTTTTTCTTTCTATTTAAACCACTGTGACTATTGATATTGATTGAAATTGATGATGATGATGATAATCATAACAAACATTTGCAACTCGTTGTTGTTACATATTTGATGTATCAACCTTTTTATCTTATTAACCGATAACACATTTTTCTTCTAAATGATCAACGATATCCGATACTGTTGCAGATGTTCAAAGTGTTTATGAATAACACCTTTTTATCTTTTACTTCGGTTAATAATATATATTTGCAACTAAAACTTATACTGTGATTGTGGTGTAGCTCATTAATACTTGCAGCTAAAACACTTTAAGTTTTATTAATTTCAGCTAAAGTAGGAAGCCCCGATCTACATGCAGTCCCGGTCAAGAATATTATAGAGAACCCAAGAGAAACCTTGGAGAGAAGATTGATTTTAGGGCCAACATCTATAGCCTTGGAATCTTATTCCTTGAGTTGATTTCTGGAATGAAAACTGCACGGGAGAGGATCGAATTGATTAAAAATCTGAGAAAGAAACAAGTTCTACCTGATAACATGAAGACTTGGGATAGGAACTTGATCACATTGCTGACTTCTACAAAATCTTCTGATCGACCTTGTGCTCAGGATATTGTGAAACTCTCCCCTTGGATGCATTCGTCTAATGCTTCTGACACTTCCCTCTCTATTTTTCTTTCTCTCACATACATGGATAGTTCTGCCACTTGTCTATGTATTTTTCTCTGGCATTCATGTGTACCCTATTGCAGGATTTCTGCCACTTCTCTCGTTTCTTATTCTCTGACATGTCGGTGTCTTACTTGTTCGATCTTAGATCTTTACACTTTTACTGTCATTAAATTTGCAGTTGCACATACATATTAGTACTTAGATTTGTTGTTCGATATACTTGTAGAAACATTTCAAATTTGTTATAGTGTTATTTGATAATTATCATTGTGTTTAGGATTCACATTTTAATTTGATATGGGTTGCCACCTTTATGGTGCGTTGTTGTTGTTACAGATATTTCTGCTATTCAGGAGGGGCCAGTTACTGGTAGAGTAGCTGCTGTTATTGTTATTTCTAATATGCATCTGTAAATTGGCATTCAGGCTTGTTTGACCTGGGAAAAAGAAAAGCTATTTAAAAGGTTGCTAGTGTAACTGTTGTACAAATATTCCTGAATCACTGGAATACTGCCAAGTTTATTGGTGTTAGCTATTCAAAAGGTTGTACTACGACAGATGTTGTTATTGTTGTTACTTCTTAATCATAGCTGTCGAAGGTTGTAAACCTTTTTCCTGAATTATGCAGGTACAATTTTTATTTAGTTGTAGAACATGTAATTTTATAGTATATTATATTGAGTTTACTGGTTGCATCTTAGTTAAAACATGTAGTTGTCAACAAAGAGATACAATTTATAATGTGACTAGGTAATATACAATTCCTACCAAAATATGGTCTCATCTTTCATTGGACAAGCATATACAAAGAATAAACCTCAGTATGGCTCCTATCTTGCTAACCAAGTGTTAAACTGCTTCGACAAAGAAAACCAGCAAGAAGTCCATAGGTGTCTTCTCTTTTGCATATGCTCTTTTCCTTTTAGAGTTGCATTTTTTTTACTGTTAATTATAATAAAGGACTTTCTCTTTTTCTTCCCCGATTCTTCTTTTCTTACTTTATCTGTGCTTTTGACATTTCTTCTACACAGGATTATGCCTCCCTATGGCTATGTAAGAGCTTTCTCTGAGCTTCAGACATTTTCTTTAGGCCATTTTCAATGTACAGAGCTCAGACCAAGCCCAAAGCTCTTTTTATTTTTAAATAAAATTTTTTTTTATAGAAGCATGAAATTTTTATTTTTATATTTTCGTGAGAGCCGCCTAATGTATTTCTGAAATAATTTTTTTTCTCTCTCTCTTCTTTCTCATCTCGTCCACGAATTTTCATCGGTTCTTGATTATTGAATTCTCTAAGAAAAAAAATTAAAGAGAGATTCCTTATAATTGGAAATCCACTTCAGCTCGAAGCGATACGTTTCGATCTCATTTTTTTTCTCACTCGATCTATGAATATGTATGCATAAAATCCTCAAATTTTGACCTAATTTTGTTGAAATTTCTTACTAACTGGGTTTTTCGGTTATCTCAATGAAACTATTATAATAATATCTTTAATTCTTCCAGTTCTATGTTCAATAATTTAATATTTACTGAATTAAAATGATATCGTAGAGATTAGGGTAATTATTATTTGTTCGTAATTGGGATTGAAGTTATTGATGAAGTTTATGGGTTTTTACATACTGTTTATAATTAGGGTTTTATTTTTTGCATCTTTGGGGTATTAAGGGAATTTTGTTATATGCCAGTTTTAGAGCCTTGACTACTTGCTATTGACTACACTTTATAGAGTTTGTTTACCCAATTACTCGTTCGATCCTCTAAATTATAAGTACTCTATAACACACTCCACTTGATACATAAAACAGTAAGCCAAACAAAGGTATAAACGCACTAACAAAATTTAGCTTTAATCTTGGACGAATCCTTATTATTACTGCATATTTGGAATTACACAAACTCTTCTTGTACTGGATACCCATACCCTTACAAGATCATGCTTTTATATCCTTACAAAAGCTAGTTACAAAGTAACTAACTAGAAGCTACAAATTTACTTTATGGAAGGCAGTTGGCCAACCGCGCCAACTGACTTATCTCTTTTCCTAAAGCCGCAGAGGCAGTTCCTAGCCTTTTAGGAAAGCATAAAGCTAACACACTGCATGTAACCAACTCGTAATCGTCAAGACCATGCGCGTGGAGCATGCTTCTGGACTTGCCGTGCCAATGATGTGTACACTAACTAAAGTAAAGCCATCATGGTTGTGCATCATTATCCCAATGATGCAAGTGTGATAAAGCAAGTCATGTTTGCATCCAGGCTATGGCCAAACACCATTTTCTCATGATCATGCTAATGCTAATCGCACATCTCTGTCATGCCCAAATCCTAGTTAGCGCATGCCTTTTCCTAGTATGTAACTTTGAATGCACCGAGCTTAATGGTCAAGGCCAAGTTTCATATAACTCAGCACCATGGCGCATCAGTACTAGTCATACCTCCCCACCAGTTGAAGTCGACGCCCTCGCCGATTCTTTTAGCTTAAGGTAAGCCTAAATTAGTTCTTCAAATTACCATAATGTTGTAGTCTTCTCCCAAGTAGATTCTGACTGTATGTTATTTTACCAAGTAATAGGTTCTACCGTTCTTCTTGCTTTTCCCCTCAACTCGATCATCAAGTATACTTTTAATTTTCTTATTGAATTGTGATTCGATTACTGGTGGTGCACGCTTCGATTAATGTCTTGAAGTGTCCAACAAATCAGGATGATACTTCTTCAAATAGTTGACCTGAAAACATGGATGCACTTTCAGTCATTTCGGAAAAACGAGACTGTAATCCACCTTACCAACATTTTTCATCACTTCAGCATAACAATCATACCTTGGAATCAAGCCTCTATGCACTATCCTGCTAGAGATATATATTCTTACAAATACTGGGCATTAGCTTCAATAATATCATATCTCCATCCTTATTGTTGCCTTGGATAAACTATCATGTACCTGCTCAATCATTTTTATTTTAGACCTTGCATAACGGTTTGATGCTGGATAGAAGCCTTGATTCTTGGCCTTAGGCACCTCATCAGGGGTTAAAGATTGTTGTCTTGTTTCTAACCCGAAAGAACTCCTCCCCGTTGATGAACTCTTGTTCAAATCGCAACAAAATTGAGTCTTATCCATCAACGAAACTCAATTTCCCTGGCTTGCAGTTATGTAATAACGCAAATACTCTTCTAATAATGCATTTATCCTCTTAGTCTGGCCATCAGTTTGAGGATCATTTCTAATAGAAAACTTTAGTTCAAACCCAAGCAACCCGAACAGGGTAGTCCAAAATCTGCGTGTAAACCGTGAGTCTCTATCACTCACTATATCTTGAGGAAGTCCCTAATACTTTGTTACATTCTTGAAGAATAAATCCGCTGCAGCATATACATTACAAGAATGAGGACAGGGAATAAATGTAGCATACTTCGAAAAGCGATCAACGACGACCATTATCGAGCTAAAACTATGCACCTTAGGCAACCCATTGATAAATTCCATCGACAAGCATTTCCATGGCTTATTTGGAATCGGAAAAGGTTGTAACAACCTTGCTACCTTTGTCCTTTCCATCTAATCCAATTGACATACTAAACACGTCTTGACATACAACTCTGCATCTTATATCATCTTCGGCCACTAGTATGAACGAGAAATTAAAGCATGTGTCTGTTTCATGCTTAGACGACCAGCCCATATGGAATCATACGTCTCTCGCAAGAGTTCGCTTCTAAATCCACCTTATTAGGTACATATATTCTTCCTCCTTTGGCATAGATGACTCCATCCTCCATCCAATATCGACGAACGACCCCATCACAG
Source organism: Papaver armeniacum (assembly GCA_023531295.1). NCBI lineage: Eukaryota > Viridiplantae > Streptophyta > Magnoliopsida > Ranunculales > Papaveraceae > Papaver > Papaver armeniacum. The sequence continues at coordinate 14,355 of JAJJWW010004404.1, forward strand.
ATCTGCTTGGAAAGGCACACACATGTCTGATCCTTCTTTGTTTCTTATTTGACTCGAGGAAACAAATTTGCCTCAACCGTGGTCAGTACCGCGACATATTCTTCCACCAACTTTCTTCTTAACATATCTGGTACAGATTTAAGCCTTCCTGACTTATGCTCGAACTTATAGTCGAACTCGCTCAAAAAGTCAAGCCACCTTGCTTGTTTGGCGAAAGTTTCTTCTGGATGGTAAAAAAGGTAACAACCATGTTATCTGTCCTTATAATGAAATAAGTTCCCAATAGATAATGGAGACACATCCTTAGGCAATGTTCCATTGCTAATATTTCATTTTCGTGCACAGTATATAGGCCTTAAACATTGTTAATCTTACGACTATCGTAAGAGCCCTGTCCGAAGCATTATTGTGCACTTCAAATGCTATATAGAATCTAGGCATGTGGAGAACCGGTTCGGCCGATACGGTTCCTTTAATACTTCGAATAACCGCCTAATATTTGTCTTTCCTCAAAAAATCTGTCAAATGCGCTACTTCTTCGAATAACAACTATGAAACGCCGTTAATAGTTAGACAAACCCAAGAATGAATGAAGTTCTACCAACTTTTTTGGCTCAGGACAATCCACATGGACAAAGAAAGTTATCGGGTTCTAGGAAAACTCACACTTTTGATTTTTCACGTACAAACTAGATTCCTTATGCTTTGGAAACACTTTGCGAAGATGCAATGCATGCTCTTCCAAAATCTCACTATAAATGGCTATGTCATCCAAGTACACTACTACAAAATGGTCTATATACTCGGAGAATACATCATTCATCATATTTTGAAAAGTTGCAGTAGCATTCGTCAAGCTTAATGGTATTACACGGTCGTAAAATCCATACCTGGTTACCATTTCTGTCTTTGGTTCATCTCCATCTGTTATGCTTACTTGGTAATAACCTGAACGTAAATCCAACTTGGTGAAGAAATTGGCATTGGATAATCTATCGAACAAGTCTTCCACTAGCAGAATTTGGTACTTGTTCCTTACAATTAACTTGTTCAAGGCCTTATAGTCCACACACAAACTAAGCGAGCCATCTTGCTTATTTTGGAACGGAACAGAATCACCAAATGGATCTTTAGACAGTTTTATATAACCTACCTCCACCAAATCAGAAATCCATTTGCGCATTTCCTAGAGTTCTAAATGTGACATACGATATGACACTTGTGCAGGGGTCTCGCACCAAGTACTAACACAATCATATGATCAATCATACGCCGTGGCGGTAGTGTCTTAAGCATTTTTGCGGGAATCATGTCCGCAAACTCTTATAAGACCTCAGTTATCCCACTTTCGATTTCTAATAGCTTTCCAGGGTTGATCTCAACCAACACACCGAGTAAAGTAGTTAATCCCTTACATAGGCCTCCGTTTATTGAACATCCTCATGTGAACTTCCCTTCAACTAGTTTGTGGTTATGAGTTAACAGCCTTGATGGTGTTATCTGCGGTAGTGACTGTTAATTTTAATGCTAACCCAACATATGCATGAATAAAATATTTGGTAGCATCGATATCAACCATCGCTAATAACCACTCTCAATTGATATTAATATAAATGTACATTAGTCCAGAAGATATTTTTATTCTTATTGTGTGCCTTACTCCCTAGTACGCGATTGATGTTCCAATGTTGGACCATTCCAACACCGTGTTGAGCCTTCACAACATCGTGTTGATCTCTATCAGCACATGAAGCGTGTCCAGTACCCTTAGTGTAGTTATGATATGTAGAAAAACTCGTTTTATCCTTTTCGAGTCGCACCGAGGATATCCTTTATGTCTGATAAACAAGTAATGGTTCTTGGATTTAAGATTCGGTTACCTTTAATGCTTTTGACCTGATTTTCGTCCCATATAAACTAAGTCTTGTATTTGAAGTGTGGATCATACACCGTGTATCATTCATTTCAAATACAATTTACAACCGTTTTCAAGAACAACAACAAACTCCATTAGTATTTTATAAGCCAACGTGAACAGAGAGACCCAACCACGAATCATAAACGATGAGACGAAGATCTTTGTGACTTCTTTTAATCTTACCTATCGGAGATAAATCTCAAGAAAATCTTAGCAAAGATAATACTCAATCGCGATATTAGAAGTAAGATCAGAACACGCAACTATAGAGAAAATAGTTGGGTCTGGCTTCACAATCCCAATAAAGTCTTTAAATCGTTAACCTACAGGGGTTCATGAAAAACCTAAGGTTAAAGGAGAATCGACTCTAGTCGCAACTAGTATCACTCAAAAGTGTGGGGATTAGGTTTCCCAGTTGCTAGAGTTCTCCTTTATATAGTTTTCAAATTAGGGTTTGCAATCTAAGTTACCTTAGTAACAAAGCATTCAATATTCACCGTTAGATGAAAACCTGATTAGATTCAAGCTAATATCTTTCAACCGTTAGATCGAACTTAGCTTGTTATACACAAATGAAATGTACCTTCATTTAGGTTTGAGTAACCGTACCTAAACGTGTACACTATGTTGGCTCAACAGTAGTTAACCGAAGTTAGCCATATAAACACTCTCATATCAACCTTATTCATTGTCAACACCATACTACATATTTTCTTATTTAGAACTACTATATTTAGCTCTGTTTTGTTTCCTAGATTAGATAGTTATTAAACTCTAGTTCTTTCTTGTTTACCAAGGCTTTGAAGCTATAAATAGCCTGGACGAGAGTTGTTTTGATCATCAATTAATTAAACAAACCATTTTTCTTAAACCCTTCACTCTTAATCTTCTTCATAGAGGTGTCTAACCCCCAACTCAAAGGGTTTTATCCTGGTTCTCTAAGTTTTGGTCTGATATCCATTGTGTTTGATGTTGTACCATAACACCTGGATCATAGCAGGTTTTGCTCAAACCCTAAATTCTACAAAAAATAATAATTTATTTTCGCGATGACATACACATAGGATTTGTCTCTTCTGCAACAAAGCATCAATGGAGTTACAACCAAAATTTATACTCTTGTCACAACTATTAATAACAATCATACTCATGATGAAGAAGCTCGTGAACGGAAGAAAGCCGAAGAAAAAAAACTTCGAGAAGGCGATCGTGCTTTAAGGAAATTAGATTTATCTGAGCATACAAAAGAGATTTCCAGAACTCTTACAGAAGCTTTAACTACATCTTTGGGAACCACTTTACGTGCGGTGTTTAGAGAATTCTATCCTCAATAGGATCAACGTAATAGGACTGCTGCTCCTCCACCACCTCCACCACCTCCACCTCCTCCTGGTGGTAATGAAACTAATATTAGATCTAGTTCAATCAGGATGAAGTTTCCAACTTTTGATGGTGATGATCCGAATGGTTGGATTTTTAGTGCAGATCAGTATTTTAGCTTGCACGTTGTTGCTGACAATTTGAAACTTGCCATTGCTTCCGCTCATCTCAAGGGTGATGCCAATGCTTGGTATCGATGGAAAAGAACAACAGTTAATGTGACTACTTGGCCAGAGTTTTTATCTCTTGTGCGTGCTCGTTTTTCTACTGCAAAATTTGTTGATGCTAGAATGGCAGTTACCACGATTAAATAGAAAGGTATGGTTCGAGAACACATACCTGAGTTTGAACGCTTGATAAATTTTGTCACTGACTTGCCTGAAGATTACTTAATCAATTGTTTTATTCATTCCTTGAAACCGGATATTGGTTTTGTGGTTAAACTGCTTGAACCTCAAACCTTGACTGCGGCTTTCACAAAGGCAATAAATCAGGAAGATGCTTTGCTAGCCATAAATTCCACTCCCAAACCTTATCGTCCTCCATAGCTCAGGTCTACACCAACTGCTGCTGCTACTCAGTTTAGAAAACCAAACTTACCTCCTCGTGCTAAACGACTTTCTTGGGAAGAACAAAAAGAGAAACGAGAGAAGTGCCTTTGCTTTAATTGTGATCAGTTGTTTACGCCTGGTCATTTGTGCTTAAAGCCTAGATTATTAATCTTGGATGGATCACCAGATACGGTTGTTGTTTATAAAGAACAATTTGATGAAGACATTTCCAATGATCCCCAATCCCTTTTTGTATAAGAAACAGAGCCAAAAATTTCATTACATTCGCTAATGGGTTCTCCTTTTCCTAGAACAATGCGTATCTCAGGTTCTACAAAGGGTCAAGCCCTGACAATTCTTATAAATTCAGGATCTACGCACAATTTCCTTCATCAAAATCTGGCAAAACAGTGTGGTTATAAAATTACATTAGATGATGTTGTATTACGTGTGACGGAGGTCAGCTCAGTACTCAGGTACCTGTTTTAACGTTACAATTCATCTACAAGGGTACAATTTTACTACTGATTTACATCTTTTACCAATAAGTGGTTGTGATGCTGTTTTGGGTATCCAATGGTTGCATACGTTGGGAGAAATTTCTTGGGATTTTCTTGCCTTAACCATGAAGTTTTCTATTAGCAGTGATGAGATTATTTTGGTTGGTAATACCTCTCCAACTGTAATGCTCCTGGACAACAATCCTATGCAGCGTTTATTACACAAAGAGCAATTTGGGGTTTTGTTCCAATTATTTGCAATTAATGCTTCTGCAGCCATTACTTCTTCAAATATACCACCCGAGATTCAACAATTGTTAGCTGAATATTCAGATATTTTTAAGACTCCTGTTTCACTGCCTCCATCAAGAATGCATGACCATTATATTCCTTTGATACCGGATTCTTCACCTGTCAATATTCGACCTTATCAATATCCACACTATCAGAAAAATGAGATCGAGAAGATAATTTCTGAATTGAAACAAGCATGACTCATTCGACCAAGTTCTAGTCCTTTTTCTTCTCCAATTTTGATGGTTCGAAAGAAAGATGGGACTTGGCGCATGTGTGTGGATTACCGTGCATTTAACAAGATTACTATCAAAGATCGATTTCCAATTCCTATGGTGGACGAACTGCTTGATGAACTACATGGGGCTAGTATTTTTTCAAAGATAGATTTGCGCTCTGGTTATCATCAGATAAGACTCATTGAACCTGATATCCATAAGACTGCCTTTCGTACACATGATGGGCATTACGAATTCATGGTCATGCCATTTGGTCTTTCGAATGCGACAGCTACATTTCAAAGCTTGATGAACCACATATTTAGGCCCTATTTGCGCAGGTCCGTGCTTGTTTTTTTTTGATGATATACTAATCTTCAGTAAAAATCTTTCTGAACATATTGAGCATTTGTCAACAGTTTTTGGGATTTTATGATCTAATAAACTGTTTGTAAAGGAGCCTAAGTGCACATTTGCTCAATCCTCTGTTGGTTACCTTGTCCATGTCATTTCTTCTGACGGGGTCTCAGTAGAGAATGATAAGATTCAAAGCATCCTTTCATGGCCTATCCCAACTACAGTCAAGGAATTACGAGCATTCTTAGGTCTAGCAGGTTATTACCGAAAATTTGTGAAGGATTTTGGGAAGATAAGTCATCCCTTAACTCAACTTTTGAAGAAAGATTCTTTTGTTTGGAATGACACTGCTACTGCTTCGTTTAAATCGTTACAACAGGCACTCACTACAACACCTGTTCTAGTGCTCCCTGATTTTTCAAAATAGTTTTCTCTAGAATGTGATGCTTCAGGTGGTGGTCTAGGCACGGTTTTGATGCAATCTGGTCGACCAATCGCATATTACAGCAAACCTCTTATGGGAAAGAACTTAAATCTTTTTATTTATGACAAAGAGATGATGGCCATTGTTTCTGCTGTTCAGAAATGGAGGCCATATTTAATGGGAAGATATTTTAAGATCTTTACTGATCATCGGAGTCTCAAGTACTTCTTAGATCGGAGGCTATCATCTATGGAGCAATAAAAATGGCTTTCTAAGCTATCGGGATATGATTACGAGATAATTTTCAGACATGGCAAAGAAAATATTGCAGCACATGCATTATCTCGAACTACGGGACTTAAATTTGCTATGTTTTCGAAACCTATTTTCACTGGAGTCCAAGAAATTTCCCAGGAATGCCATAATGATGCCGAGTACGAAGCTCTCATTGATACCTTGCGTAAAAATCCTGCTTATAAACACAACTATTCTTACACTAACGTCATCCTTCATTATAAAGGAAGAATTATGGTAGTATCTTCTTCTTCCTGGTATTCAAAGCTGCTTGCAGAGTTTCACTCCACACCTGTGGGTGGTCATTCAGGATATCTCAGAACTTATAAAAGATTACAACATAATTTTTATTGGAAGGACATGAAACATTCGATTAAGGAATTTATCGATCACTGTGACATATGCGTAATAAGTATGAGTCAATCGCTCCTCCAGGACTTTTGAACCCTTTACCAGTGCCTCATGATGTGTGGATAGATATTTCATTGGATTTTATCGATGGATTTCCCTTATCTAATCGTAAAAGTTCTATTCTAGTTGTGATAGACAGATTATCTAAGTATGCACATTTTCACTACGGGAAATATATACATCTACAACTGGAGTTTTAGAACTCTTTGCTAAACATCGTAGAAAGTCTTATGTTTTACAACTGGTTTCAAAGGAAGAGTTGTCGTATATCATCACTACCAACCCTTAGGAACGATGGGTTGCGCTAAGAAAACAAATGACAACTCCTTAAGCAAAACAGTTGTGATGACATTTAGCTATAACAACTTTGTTCCATAAAGGTAGTGACTTAGCCTATCACAATTCTCATAAGAGTTGTTGAAGAACACCAAAATAAGATAATGAAAAATATGTTAGAGGAAAGATTCAAACATGAACCTACTGCATGGAACTCCAGCTCATCAACCATCCTTACGGTTCACAAGTTTTGCTTTTTTGTGTTTTTTTAATAAAAGGTATAACAACACTTATAAGAGTTGTTGAAGTAAAAATATAGAATCTTTGGAAAATGAGGTTGGGGGAGATTTGATCCTAAGCCTCCTGCATGGAAGTCTACACCACTAACCATTCCTACACTATCACAAGTTCTGTAAAGTTTATGATTCTTTAATATACTAACTTTATGATAACCCTTTATAAGAGTTGTGAAACAAAATATAATGTTCAAAAAAAATGCTCAAGTGACCGAGCCGCAAACAGCGCGAAGCCTTCTCTGTAAACAATCACATACATTATACAATGACAATGCATATCATTTCATATCTATTAGTTGATGAAAGCATGGGCTGAAACCTCAGCTGCAAAATTAAGCATTGGCATCGCATAAGCCAACTACTTCTCAAACTGCTCTCCTATTGCTTGGCAACATCTGGCATATTTTGCAATCACAACAACTTCACCAAAGAGGGTTAAGTTCAAATATGTAACTTCCCTTTCAAAACCATAACTCAAATTTCAAAACAATAAGTTTCAAAGTCAACACATATCCTGAGTAGATTACTGATCGATCTGGGTAACATACCTTTGATAAATCAGTGGAGGTGGTAAGTCTTCAACTCTGTGTAAGATTACTTGTTGGTAATGATGAAGTTGGTGAAGAAATCTCCTGAGATGATGAAGCCGAGATCGATGTAGTTGAAGACGATAGTAATTAACAGAGCTGTTAGAGTTGGAGACGATGGAGGGAGATGGTGGTGATTTCAGTGAAGACGCCAGAGGGGCAAATGAAGTTGCAGCTCTGTTAAGGAAAAAAATATTTGAAATGGATAAGGAAAGAATAGATACGATGGTAATATGGAAAATAGAAAAAAAAAAAATGGACGACTTTATATTGAAATGGATGGTTGTGATGAAAGGTTTTCTACATCCCCTTCCACAACTCTTAAGAAAAGTCGTCATAAGGATACAACAATTTTTTATCACTTCTGCAGAATTTTCTTACTTCTGCAAAAAAAAATCTCACTTCAACAAAAAAAAAACTATTTTGTTGTCCGGTTCTGCAAAAAAAGTTATCACTTCTGCAAAAAAAATTAAAAAAATTGGGTTAAATCACTAACTTAGGGTTAGGCCTGTCAATGGAAGAATATTCGTCGGATATTTAGAAATCCGATATCCGACAGGTTAAGCACTACCGGATATTCGATATTCGATAATATCCTATAGGATATCAAAATCAGATATCGATTCCGATAGGCTAAGCTGTCGGATATTCGATAAATATCCGATAATATCCGGTTATACCAAAAAAGCTTAAAAACCCTTGTAAAACATTTTCATAATTGACACTTATCGGATATTTATCCGACAATATCCGATACTAGACTCGAAATTAGGATAAATTACAAATAAGTTCCTATACTATCGGATATCGGATATTAACATTTCGGATGGGGTCTAATCCGTTTCCGATATGTTAAGGAAGAAATATCCGATAAAATATCCGATCTGATATTCGATACAACGGATAAAATCCTATAGGATCTCGAATATTCGGAAACGGATTCCGGATATCGGACAAATATTGACAGGCCTACTTAGGGTTATTGAGATTGGGTAGAAATATCTGAAAACGTTTCCAGGACCAAAATCGTTAACCAGGAAGTTCGAAGTTATTGAGAATATTCCCATGGAATCTTACCCGTAAATGGTTGGATTCATCGTTTTTGCGAACTTTCAGACTTATATAGTAGTCCGCTCCTGGCCAGGTTTCGATCTCGGAGCTAGTTTCTTTCTTGAAGTTGATGAATTTGTGTGTGTTTAAGCTTTCGGAGAATATTCCCATGGAATCTTACCCGCAAATGGTTGGATTCATCGTTTTTGCGAACTTTCAGACTTATATAGTAGTCCGCTCCTGGCCAGGTTTCGATCTCGGAGCCAATTTCTTTCTCGAAGTTGACGAATTTGTGTGTGTTTAAGGTTTCTGAGAATATTCCCATGGAATCTTACCCGTAAATGGTTGGATTCATCGGTTTTGCGGACTCTCATACTTATAGTAGTCCGCTCCTGGCCAGGTTTCGATCTCAGAGCCAGTTTCTTTCTCGAAGTTGACGAATTTTTGTAAGGTTTCTGAGAATATTCCCATGGAATCTTACCCTTAAGTGGTTGGATTCATCGTTTTTGCGAACTCTCAAACTTATATAGTAGTCCGCTCCTGGCCAGGTTTCGATCTCGTAAATAGTTTCTTTCTCGAAGTTGACGAATTTATGTGTGTTTAAGGTTTCTAAGAATATTCCGATGGAATCTTACCCGTAAATGGTTGGATTCATCGGTTTTGCGGACTCTCATACTTATAGTAGTCCGCTCCTGGCCAGGTTTTGATCTCAGAGCCAGTTTCTTTCTCGAAGTTGACGAATTTGTGTGTGTTTAAGGTTTCTGAGAATATTCCCATGGAATCTTACCCGTAAATGGTTGGATTCATCGTTTTTGCGAACTTTCAGACTTATATAGTAGTCCGCTCCTGGCCAGGTTTCGATCTCGGAGCCAGTTTCTTTCTCGAAGTTGACGAATTTGTGTGTGTTTAAGGTTTCTGAGAATATTCCCATGGAATCTTACCCGTAAATGGTTGGATTCATCGTTTTTGCGAACTCTCATACTTATAGTAGTCCGCTCCTGGCCAGGTTTCGATCTCAGAGTCAGTTTCTTTCTCGAAGTTGACGAATTTGTGTGTGTTTAAGGGTTCTGAGAATATTCCCATGGAATCTTACCCGTGTATGGTTGGATTCATCGTTTTTGCGAACTCTCAAACTTATATAGTAGTCCGCTCCGGCCGTGGTTTCGATCTCTGAGCTATTTTCTTTCTCGAAGTTGTTTAATTCGTGTGTGTTTAAGGTTTATGAGAATATTCCCATGGAATCTTACCTTTGAATGGTTGGATTTATCGTTTTTGCGAACTTTCAGACTTATATAGTAGTCCGCTCCTAGCTAGGTTTCAATCTCGAAGCCAGTTTCTTTCTCGAAGTTGACGAACTGGTGTGTGTATAAGGTTTCTGAGAATATTTCCATGGAATCTACCCGTAAATGGTTGGATTCATCGTTTTTGCGAACTCTCAGACTTATGGAATCTACCCGTAAATGGATAGATTCATCGTTCTTACCAAGTTTCCTGCTAAGTTTGAAGTCAGAACCCTCCCGGAGCTTGGTGGTTCACAGATTGTATGCTATTATACCGAATTTGAAGTTCAAATCGACACTGAGCTTCATATTTATCGATTTTGATGATGTATCATGCTAAGTTTGAAGTCAGAACCCTCTTAGAGATTCACGGTTCATAGATTGTATGCCATTATACCGAATTTGAAGTTTGAATCGACATCGAGCTTCATATTTATCGATTTTGATGATGTATCATGCTAAGTTTGAAGTCAGAACCCTCTTAGAGCTTTTTGGTTCATAGTTTGTAAGTCGTTATACCGAATTTGAAGTTCAAATCAACACTGAGCTTCATATTTATCGATTTTGATGATGTATCATGCTAAGTTTGAAGTCAGAACCCTCTCAGAGCTTCTTGGTTCATAGTTTGTATGTTGTTACACCATATTTGAAGTTCGAATCGACATTGAGCTCCATACTTATCGATTTCAATGATGTATCCTGATAAGTTTGAAGTCAGAACCATCCTGAATTTCGTGGTCTATCTCTAGTAATCTTATAACCTGAGTTTACCAGTGTGAACTAAAGCTACTTCATGACCTGGATGACTTGTCAAAATTACTTCATGACCTATGCGACTAGTCGAAATTCAAACCGGAAGCACAAAGAGAAATCACAAAAACACAAAGAGAAAGCACAAAGAAACACACAAATTATCGAATTCATTTTTCATTTTCCCGATTCATTCTTATACATTTTTTGGATTTTTTTATATTAGAATGTCAATAACAATGTCCTAAATTTATTAATATTTTTTTTGGATTTTTTTTCATGTCGAAGGTTGATAATTAAACCAAAAACATGAGTTCGTATTAACATAAAGAGAAAGCACAAAGAAAACACACTTGCCTTGATCCGTATGACAGTCTTAAATCAAATCTACCGTCCATAGATTTTTCATAATCTGTATGAATGCATTTCATCAGATCTTTAATTACCGTCTAGTTCCCTTTACACAAAACGATCAAATTTTTTTTCTCTCGGTTCCCTTAGTTTTTCTAATCTGTTTCTCTCATCTCTTCCCCCCTTACTCTTTCTCTTGTCTTCCGCCTCCAAACAGAAGAAACCCTAACCCACAAATCTCTTTCTCGCTTTCAATATCTATGTAAAAAACTTACGGAAGTTGTAGATTTTAAACCCTAGATTTAAAAACAAGTAAAAAACCCCCAAATCTCAATGTTGTTCTTTCCATGAATTCAAAAAAGAGAGAAAGTGATGGCGGATGGAGATTCTGGTTCGAGATTGAGGAGATATGGATGGAATTTAAATCGGGAATTACACAGAAAGGAGATGGTTAGATGTTGGTTCTACTAATGTAGGATTAAGCTGAGAAAGATCAGGATTTGGGTTCAACTTCTGAGATTATTGTTTGTCTTCGATTTGAAGAAACAAGGAAGAAATTGAGTTGTTGTTCAGTTGATGACAGAGATCTAGAAGATGAAGATGATGCTGCTAATAATTAGCTAGAGGTTGAATCGAGATTTGGATTTCTGAAATCAACAAGAACATGCAACAAATTGGTTAAGCCGATGATTCTGCTGCTGTCTGGAAAAATTGGTGAAGATTAATGGTAATTTAGGGTTTGTAAAGGATAGAAGAGATGGGGGTTTTGATTAATTTACCTCCAAGAGCAGGGAATGAACAAATTGAGATGTCTTTGATGGTTAGGGTTTGCATTGAATTTTTGGAATGCAGATGAAGAAAAATTGGGTTTGTGACTGATTGTTGCTGCAGTAAGTTACATGGTTGAATGCAGTGGTCTTGGCTGGGGATAGTATGAGCCATTGATGCTAATGGAGCTGAGAGAATGCTTCAGATGAAATGGGTTTTGGTTGATGTGTTGCAGTTACAAGTGATGTTGTTGAGTTGGAGATTCAGGTAGATAATGGTCGAGAGTTTGAATTAAGATGCTGGTGGAACTTGAGTTGCAGGGAACGCATGTAAGAGTTGATGCTGTTGGAGTTAAAGAAGCTGGAAGAGATGCAGTTGTGTATGGAGATTTTTATGAATGATTGAATGATTGTGTGATGCAATGGTGTTGAGACTTTGTTGCTGACAAGAGTGAGAGATTGCAGGTTAAAATTATTACTAATGGTGCTGATGTTGATGGTCTTGAGGGTGAGATGGTGAAGTAGCAATATGGAATAACAAGGTGATGGTGGAGGGTGCGGCTACAACTACAGAGATGAGAGATTGCAAGTAGTGTTGGCTTAACAGAGAAACCAAGTATAGTGATGGCTGAGAAGATAAATTGCAGGTAATGGAAGAACTAAAATCTTTTTATTTTGAGTGATGTTTGTCTTTGATACTTATTTTGAGTGATGTTTGTCTTTGATACTTATTTTGAGTGATATTCATGCAGGATTACATTACAATGTTCACTTCTGTGTTATACTATTTCCTCAGCATTAACGCAGTGAATCTTGTTTGTAGGAATATTGTCGTTCTTGCTTGGTTCAGGTCTATTTACATACTTATTGCACTTTTGTTTTGTTTCTTTCTGTTTTAGGCTTGCTACTGATTTCCTTTAGATTGGTTGTTATTGGCTTTAGGGATTTGTTTCACATTGCAATTTCCAGGAGAAGATTTGGTGTTTAGAAGGTACTCAGAGATCAAAACTCATACTAGTACCTTTTGACATGTTTTTATTTTGTTTATGACTTTATAATAATGAAAGTAAATTGTTGTGATGCATGGGCATAATATGACCCTTTAGAGTGTTTTTCTATTGAGGATTACCTAAGCTATTTTATCTCTTAAGGAAGGACGCTTTATGTCTATTAGCCTAGGGTCACTGAAGCTCATAAAGTGAAGTTTGTCAAGTTAAAGTTGAAGGGGTCAGCACTGTATTGGTGGAAAAGACTACAAGAAAGGCGTAAGAGGCAAGGCAAAGCGAAAATCCACACTTGGGTTCACATGAAACAAAAGTTGCGCAAACAGTTTCTGCCATCAGATTTTATGGTGAGGAGGCATAAAAAACGTGACCTTAGTAAGAGCACAAAGGCAACCAACACATCAACAACGGCTGCTTGGACTACTAGCGGGGTGCACAAGAAACAAGTTCACTTCGTTGAGGTTAATACTGACGGAGGCACATCGGGGGAACTGAAATATGATGAATTTGTCTTTGAAGAGCTGAAATATAAAGAATTTATCAGTGAAGACCTGAAATATGATGAATTTGTTGGTGAACAGCTGAAATTTGATGAAGTTTTCAGCGAGGAGCCAAAATACAACGAGTTTGAGGGTGAAGATGAAGTCGCTGTTGATTGGGACTTACCACCAGTCTACGACTGTATTCCAGAAGTTGAAGACAGGGTGTTGCTTACTTCTGTTGGTATTAATCCTTTTATCAAGGAAAACAGCTACCCAGAAGTTGAGGAAGAAGTTGTTCTTACATCGGCTGGTGTTGATACTTTTGTCAGGGAAGACACAAGGATTATTCTTATGACAGAAATTTGTAGAGAGAATTATACCAGCGAATTGATTGGTAGGATTTTTTCTAACAGCAAGAGGGATACTATGGAAGTAGTTTTAGAAAGCTATTTCTGTTGTCATAAGGAAATATGTGGAGAAAACTACAAAAGTAGAATTCGTGGGCGAATTTTCTCTAACAAGGGGAGGAGTATGATGATGGAAGAATTACCAAACATAGCAAGTATCCCAATACTATGTTATGATAATGAAACTCAAGTTCCACGTGTGGCAGAAACTATATGTTCTGACTTGTATGTGAAGAAGTTCGGTCATAATGAAACTTGGGAAGAAATTATAAAAAGTAGAAATCGAGGTCGAATTCTTTCTAAGATCAGGAGGAATACAATGACTGAAGATTCTCCAGAACAGTCTTCAGTAACAATCTCTCTGGGCAATCAATCTGGGAAAGAAAGAGAAGCTTATGCTGATGAGATAAGACGTATCCATCACAAGGTGAGTGCAATCATCAACAAGAACAAAACAACAGCGGTGGAGGAAGTATATTCAGTTTTACATTGCAGTAAAAACATGGAAAGGGAAAAGGGAGCCGCTGAACTTCAGAGTTTAAGTGCTGTTGAAAGCTCATATCTTGAACGAGACAATCTCACTATGCAACCTAAGATGTGTGGCGTTAACGTCGTGAATGGTATAAGAGCTTTAGTGTCTAATTTCATTCCTAGGATTTGTATAAGAGATATGCTTGTCATCGTTTTCCATCTGCTGATTGGTTCCAGAGAAGCGCGTCTTTTTCAACCACTAGAACATGGTGCTGCTGCCCAGGTTGGGGTTTGTGTTGATAACAAACAACCTGAAGAACCTTTTATCACACTTTTAGGACTGCTAAAGAACCTAAAAGAGCATGATGTTCAACCAAGGCGCAACCATACGATCAAAGTGCAAGTTGAACTCCCTAAAGTTTGTGAATCCAACATTCAGAATTTGGGTTTGGAGAGTCGGCAACAAATTAAGGTTAGAGAATACTGCGACTAACTTGGTTTACTGTATCTGGTGGTTGTGGGTAGTTTCTATCTTTCTGGATATTATGGTCACCTTTTGGATGTTGATTCGGGTTGTTGTTATGAATGCAATTGATGGCATGAGTAATTTGACAACAAATGCTAAACAGTTGAATCAGAAATTACAAGGAAAAGAAGGGAGAATTTGGTTGCTTGTTTGGCAGGGTTTAGTGGTCAGCTTGGACCACAGGTTGTTATTTAATGAATCCAGAGATGGGGGTCAAGTCGAAGCGTTGCTCAATAATTGTGTGACTGTATTTGATTGCAAAGTCCATGAAGCAAATGTGCCAACAAAACAGAAGATAATGTTCACTGGCGTCACATCAACAAAGGAGAATCAATCCAACCTTGAGGAGTATGTCGCTATCCTAAGTAGTGGATCTCTAGAAGTCATTCAAAGAGCTTGCTGTGTGGAGGAAGGGCTAGTGACCAGCAAAGATATCAAGCTAGGTCACGCAACTATTCTGGAAGGAACCACTAGTAAGATCAGTGGGATGTATACAATGGCAGCATATGCTAATAGATGGCATAAAGTACAAGGAAAACTAGGGAGAAATTCATTGTTTGCTTGCCATGGTACGATGACTAGTGCGGACCAGAGATCAACTCTCTTTGAATATCAAGATGGGGTGATTGAGTTAGAGCCTGCTGTGGGAATCAGCAATGATGGTTGGAGCTTTGTGTTTGATCGTGGAAAAGCAGCGAAGATGTTTTATGTTACAATGAAGTTGAAAAACATTTCTTGTTTATTTCCTTTACCGATCTCTAAAGCTAAAAGTTTTGTTTTTGACCATGGGAAGTCAGCTGAATGTTATACAAGGGTACGAGAGAATGAACTTGAGACAACTGTTCTGACTACATGTGCTAGAAGTTAAGAAGACGTGCTCGTCGGAGTCGAGCTTTATTTCAACCAGGGGTGGTTGATGCAGGGGCATAATATGACCCTTTAGAGTGTTTTTCTATTGAGGATTACCTAAGCTATTTTATCTCTTAAGGAAGGACGCTTTATGTCTATTAGCCTAGGGTTTCTCTCTTTAGGTTATTTGCCAGTATAAATAGGTTATTAGTTGTCTTTTAGAAGATAGATTTTATTATGATATTTTGTTAAACTTTAATCTGCGGATTATAGAAGTGCAATGGTTTTAACCTAGACTCGATTATTACGTTCTATTGTTATCAATCCTATGTTCTACTAGTTTATCTTTGTTCTATTTTCCCTAGTTTAGTGTTTTGATTTCTAGTTATGTATTATGTTGTTTAGGCTACAGATATTTGTGGATACAGGTGGATTTTGGCAATTCCTCCCTGTAATGCAGTTAGGCTACTGATTTTCTGGGTTGTGGCAACAACAAGATAAGTTGATCTTGGATTTTACTTTGAGAACTCTTAAAGTAGATTTGAATTGTGGATGGAGATTGATTAATGAAGTTTATGATGAATGATTGTGTTGTGCAGTTTCCTTCAGCTATTCGAATTGTGACAATAAAGAGGTGATGACGAACATAAATTTGAACTAGGAATAAGAAACAAGGAGCAACATTCAAGTCTAATGGAAATACAAACATTACACCAAACCAAATGAGGTATAATAGTGAGCATTTAAGGTTAGGTTCTTCTAGTGGTTTTATGTAAGTTTTCATGTCTTGTTATGAATCTTTCCAATGAGGGATCTTGAATTATTCTAACCTAAGTTCTTGAATGCTAAAGAGATTTATATATTGCCTCTGATGATGATCACTAAATAACTTTCGTTCTTCCAAGGTTTATTATCTATGCCGGAAATAATGGAGACCTGAACTGAAGAGGCATTATTAGAAATCTATTTATATTCATTGCCAGAAATCTATTTTTAGTTTTGTAGTCCCACTTAGTTTTTTAGTATTAGTGTATCTTTCTTGTATCTGAGGATGATCAAAACAAACTTTCGTTCTTCCAAGGTTTTATTAGTCTATGCGGAAAGAAATGGAGACCTGAACTGAAGAGATTTAAAGATTGACTAGTGTTTTTCTTATTTATTTCATTACCAGTCTAATCATATTTAGGCATCTCTTAATTTTTTGGTCTCTAGTCTGAGCATGTCCTTTTAAAAATGGATTAATTTTTGTGGTTCTGAGTCAAATTCCATGAAAGTATTGAATGTATTCTGGAGCTAGGAGTTTATTATTTGGTTGTTGTAATAATCTACTTTTGGGCACTGCTTACAGTGAGAGCATTGGTGAATTTCCAGCACTATGGTTTTTAATGTTTAGATTCTTTATATGCGTATAGGTACAATGTTAAGATATTGAGTAACGAGTAGAAATTCAGGCAGCCCCCTTGCGAATTAAAAAACAATGGTAAGGAGGGTGTTGTTCTGCTCGAAAATTATTTTCTTTGTCTCTTCAGATTTGCTGAGAAATTTCATTTCTCTGAAGCTGGTGTAGTAAGCTTAAGTACATTTTACTCTTTTAAGCTTTCTTTTCATTTATTCTTAAAATTAAGACCTTGCAGTTTGGAAAGGTAATTACAATTAAACAAGAAACAAATTTGTGCCAGTAGATTACTAGAGGATATTCTTCTGCTGGATCCCCAAATCGCACCTCTGGTTCCACCACTAAATCTCAGTACGAATGGCGAAGTGGTTTATTGTGTTGATGGTTCCTATCAAGTCAGCAATCTTCTGCAGCAAGCTCTCTTCCTCATGGGCGTCCTGTACCAGGTCTGTAACAAAAGCCACAGTTAACCAAAGCTCATCTTTTTTATGAAATGCATTGATGAAACTGAAGGGCTATCAGGAGATACATAGAAGCTGCCAGTTCTGCCGTTTCAAAGCGAGACTCAAAATGGCTGACTTGGTGGTAGGCCTCTAAAGGTGTTTCTATTTGAGCCTACATGTTATAATCCGCAAGTGCACGGCGTCTATTGGAGACGCGGCAAGTACGGGTCGATCCCACAAGGACTTGTGGTGCTCTAAGGTGATCTAAGGCTTTCTTCGACTGAGTTCTAAGTGATAACAAGTGACAACAGATGGTTTTGCAGATATTTTTGTGCCGAAACGGCTGATATTGAAATGTGATCCTAAACTAAGGTAAAGAACAGAGATAAAAGGGTGCTAAGGTCTGCAAATCCACCTCTGAATTCTTATTGTGTGCTCAACTGAGTTGAGCTTTTCTTATCCATGACCTGATAAGGGCGGGGTGTCAAACCCACCACCTATCTAAGGGGTTTCTCCAAGTTATGCTTCTAATAACGAGCTAAAGTGTTAACCTGCAGCACTAGTTGTCTAATTAAGTACAACTAGTCAATGGAATTAGCTTTTGTGCCTAAGGTATGAGTCGTGGCATTCTCACAACAGATGTAACTAACTACAATGGATGCAAGACATCCATTGTGAGAGAAAAGTAGTGGAAGCCCTAATTGAAGACATAATTATGATTTTAATCATTTAAGAAAGTTCAACAGAGAGCATAAACACACAAAATGGCAACGAGGTTTCATTGAAACCCTAGCACCAAACTAGAACATGAATTAACAGAAATTAAATCTAAATGACAGCACTGGCTAATCCCCGCGTCCGTTCTATGAACTCAGTTCTTCTATTTATACACAAACCCCAAACCCTAGAAATTGATAAAACATAAATTAAATGAGAAATAATCTCACCCACGCCTCACAATCGATGTTCTCCCTCACATCGTCTTCGTGAGCTCCATGTGGGGTTGCCGAGAAAACCCTAACCCTAATTAGCTCGACCCAGCTTCTAAGGTGAGGAGAAGCTATGAAAGAGGTAATTGAGAGATAGGGTGGCGGAGCAGGTGGTGATAGCTTTGTTTTGTCAGTGAGAGGGAGGCGGTAAGGTTCTGGTATGGTGTTGCAGAGCTTGGTCGGGAGATGGGTGATGGGTCTTGCAGAGGTGAAGAGGGATGAAGAAAGAGAAGGATGGAGAGAAATGGTTTGGTTCGATTAGGGTATAGGGTATGGGCATTTTGTTGTGAAGCGGAGACAAATGATGATCGATGCGCCACGGTGAAGCGAGCGTAGGATGCGGCCGGAGAGATCCGACGGCCCGGAGTGGATCGGGTACTTGGTGCCGAGCGGAAGCATCAAATTTTGATGTGCAAGGCTGAGCGACCGTGAGGATGAAGATCTAACGGCTAAGAAGGGACGGGCTCGGATCCGGGTCTAGCTCAAGCCCATTTCTTGTAGATGAGTCGCTACTTGTTGGGTTGCAAAATCGCGAGCGCGCGGCTTTGGCCTCCGCCCATAGATACTTGCCTCCGATTTTCGCTCTTTGGCTCCTCGTTTCTCCGGACTTTATTTAGTACCTAAAAATACAAAATTAATTAATACAAATATTTATTCTTGAAAACAAAGAAAACACAGTAACTGGGATAATATCTCGATTTCTTGAGCACAAAAGATGAGTAAAATGCCAATAAAAGGTGTATAAATATGCACTATTTGGCACTCATCAAATACCCCAAACCTGAATTTTACTTGTCCTCAAGTAAAACAAAAATAAGAAATCCTAACTATACCCCTCGCCGCAGTCTCTCGAATGCATTTAGCGTATGCACTAAGCCTTTAAACCCCTAGGTGTCCCTAGTGGACGAGTTGTAGTCTCGTGAGGGTTTACCAGAGGTGTACCCACAAAACCTTCTCCAACTTCGAGTGTAAAAGAGTCTCAAGCCTCCAAGAAGCTATGAGGACATAGAGTTTCGCATGCTAGTAATGAAGTTAGAACTATCGAAGAACGCATTCTCATCCTTAAGTGCTGAGCGAGAAGTAACCATACCATATGAAAGAACTCGGATTCGATTGTGATCATAAGCCTCGACTTCGCCTCACCATTAGGGTTTTATGATAATTGCACTCAAAAAGATCGCTTTTTAGTCTCTCATGTGTGCGCAGGAGTAAAGAGAGAAATCCCGCACACGTTGTAGGTAAGAAGGATAACCTTCCAAATAAAACTGGAGACTCCACAAAAGTGTGGACAAAAAGAATCTTTTTCTAATGATCTCTAAGAAGGGAAAATCAACCATTAGTAAGGGGTGTGAGTACTCACTCACTTCTCACCCGATCGGCAATTAATATCACTCTCTCATAAGAAACCATAGAAACGCCTTCAATCTTCGGTCTTCGGTCTTCAATTGTTGATGACGAACTTCTAAACTTCACAAAACTTGACAATTTTTGACTTTTCTACTCGTGATTCCTTGTTGTTTGATTTTTCTTTTTAAATTCTTCTTTACCATGGTGGTAGCAAAAATAAACTACAATTTTTTTTTTTTTTTTTTTTTTTGAGATTACAATAAGTGAAAATAAAAATACAAATAATGAAACAACTAACTCCATGGACAAAGGACTTTATCACTCAATTTTTCCACAACTTGTATTGTCTTGATTTTATAAATTTTATTAATTCCCATCATATTTTCTTTTCTTTGTTGCACATAAACCTTGGACTATATCAATTTTTCTTTCAATATTCTTATTCTCGCTCCTGGTTCTTGATTGATGATGTGTTTCTATGGGTCTTATTGATTGAGAGAGAGAATGATGCTAACTACAAATCGGTATTTAGAAGGAGTTTTCATCTTTAGACGTCACCCTCATGATTGACAAAACTAGCGCTCAAGAGATCAAAAGTAGTCTTTGAAAGTGGTGCGAAGTTGGGTAGCTCACCATTCCTACCCGAATTTACGTAAGGTGACACACACTCTAATGCCTTTTCTAGAAAGTTGCAAAAAAATTGAAGGTTGGTGCCTCACTTGATGTAAAATGGGTAGTCTCCACTATGGGTGATCACAATTCTACTACCGAATATCTAAAAAAGACCTAATTCGCCCTCCCAAGATGGTTAAATCCAACTTTAACGCCTAATCAACTAAGGAACCCGATTGCGTTTTCCGGTACTTCCAAATTACATTATTTTGGTCGAACTCTCTATGTAAACATAGCTAGAAGCATGCTAGTGACTCTAAAATCTCTAAAAGTTGGAGGTTTTTATTTGCAAAAAGTTTTTTGAATTTTTGATTTTTTTTTTTTTTTAAATTAAAAGATAAGAGATAAAATAAAAGACTAAAATAAAAGGTAAAATAAAAGACTAAAAACTCTAAATGCAAAAATATGCAAATGCACCCCCAAACCTAAATCAAACATTGTCCTCAAATGTCAGCGATAGAAAAATTTAAACAAATACGTACCACGAGAACTATGCCGATAAGATAAAAGGGAAGAGATTAATGGATGTCGGGCGAGAGCATGGTTGAGCTTCATTCGTCAAGGCAAAATCCAACATTCTCAGTGGTGATTATATCGGATTAGCACAATAAATGTACAAGAAGACTCAACCGATCAAGAAAAGAAAATTTAACAAGTCCTAAAAAGTTGAGGGTTAACCCAAAAAAATAATGTACAGAAACATCAACATGAAAATGGGATTTGGTTTATGTGGGAATTTGGTTTATTGGGATTTTGGTTTGTTGGGATTTCATTTGGTTTGTTGGGAAAGTTTGGTTTATGTGGGAAAGTTTGTAGGAAGCCCAGCAATTGTGTGCAAAGCCTAGGTTGTGTGGGCTCAATTTGTCGCATGCACCCTGGCTAATAGGTTTAGCCTAGCGGTTGTGTTAGCCCGTGTTGCTTGTAGCCCAGGTGAGAAAGCTCACCTTGGTGCTTGTGCTTGTGCTTGGTTATGTGGGTCAGTGTGTGCCCACCCCAGATGTGGGCTTCATTTAGGCTGTAAGTTAGCGAGTCCGGTTGTGGGGTTGATGTGGGTGAACATTCAAAATAGTTAGCCCAAGAAGTGGGCTTCGGTTGAAAGTGCATAAACCCAAAGACTTGGTTTTAAGTGGCTGATTTACTCAGAGCCCCGGAGGTTTGTTAACTGCACAAGTTGGTTGTGTTTATACCCCAGTGTTGTGTGGGGATTGGCAGCTCACAGATTATACACGCCTTCTTCTGCAGCTTAGGCTCTCACAGGCAAATGAGTGTGCTTGCTCAAGTCACTCAACCCTCATTCAAATGCCACGCACAAGTGCTAACATACGGTATGCTCGGATCACACAACACAAAGACAAGACGTAAAATGTCGCCAGATTATGCTCAAGAGTACAGTGGCTGGTGGCTCACTAGGCACGAGTGGTGCACGCTAAGGGTTACACTGTGGGGTCCGTCAACACTTGGTTTTTCAATGAGTAGCTCCGATCTTGCGCCTTCAGGGGGCTAGCAAGACGGTTGATGGCTCACAAGGTTCAAGGTATCAAGATGGGATTCAACAAAATTTTGAAAAGCAGATGGCAACCAGCCCAGTTGACTTCAACTGGGTTTTGCAGATGAGCAGCCTCAGACTCACGACAAGTCTCTCACACTCGGTTGATGCACTGGATGAGCGAGAGGTATAGGCTCGGGCTATGCTTAAGTCTCAACCAGGGTTATGTCGGGGCATTGCGGCCTAAGCTCTGGGCTACGGGCTGAAGAGTTGCGCAGCTTGCAGGCTAAGCTCGTGGGGCTTGGCAAGTGCAAAGCAATACGTATAACAAATGCACAGATGCACAAGAGTGTGCTCAGGTTATTTAACAGGCTTGGCTCAAAAGCTTATGCTCAGGTTATGTGGGATGCTGCTCAAGCTCACAAAGAAAGTACCCACAAGGTGATGGCAACAAGGTTTGCATCCTCTAGTTCACACAAGGTTTCAAGGTTACACACTAACACTAGTTTACAGCTAGCATAAAGTTCATACTCAAGCACACGGTTATGTGCTCAGTTTGGTTAGGCTAAGTTGCAACAAAGCCCCACTGGGAATGGGGGTTGCACAAAGTTAATGCTCGTGGCTTGGCTCAACAGGGTCAACATGGTAAGGTTTAACCGCACCGAACAGGGCATACAAGTACAAAGCTAACAATACACAGTGCACTAGTTCTCACACGTGAATGCTCAAAATTGCGTGGATGGGTTCGTAGAAGCAATGTATGCAATGTGATAGAGCATGCCAGACTTACGCAACAAAGCTCATACAAGGCTCGAATCAAGATCAAACATGCATAAGAGTTGAGCATCAATGGAACAGAGCATACCGGGGTGTTTAGTGGCATACAGGGACTAACCTCAAGAACTCGGTTTTGCCTCGTCTTTCTCCCTTTTTGGCAAGCATGGCTAGCACAAACAAGACACGGCCTAACTCGGCAAAGACCGTTGGCTCAACAAACAATCTTAGTTCCCAAAAAATGAGCCACAGGATAATAGTGCTAACACAGGGAAAGACAACAATCAAGTATTCTTATTTGACCTGACGGGGAGATGTTGCGGTATTAGTGAATATTGCAGCTAAGACACTGGATGAAGAATTAAACTAACTAGATGCAAAGTACAATAACTAGCATGCAAGAGAGGATTAACGGTGAAAAGGCACAAAGAATGAAGATGCAAGTAAAGGAAAACAACTAAGTTACACTAAGAAGGTATTGATGCAATGTACGTTATGGATGATGTAAACAAAATTAAATGCAATAACAGATAGAATAGTTAAGTTACACTAACAAAGAACTAAAAATGACAATGCAGTGTGACTATTTACAGGGATGAAATGAAAGCGAAGAGACAAGCCAACAACCAACCGGGCACGCGCCAAGTCCCCGCAGAACGGGGCAAAAAAACTTGGTAGGCCTCTAAAGGTGTTTCTATTTGAGCCTACATGTTATAATCCGCAAGTGCACGGCGTCTATTGGAGACGCGGCAAGTACGGGTCGATCCCACAAGGACTTGTGGTGCTCTAAGGTGATCTAAGGCTTTCTCGACTGAGTTCTAAGTGATAACAAGTGACAACAGATGGTTTTGCAGATATTTTTGTGCCGAAACGGCCGATATTGAAATGTGATCCTAAACTAAGGTAAAGAACAGAGATAAAAGGGTGCTAAGGTCTCCAAATCCACCTCTCAATTCTTATTGTGTGCTCAATCGAGTTGAGCTTTTCTTATCCTTGATCGATAAGGGCGGTGTCAAACCCACCACCTATCTAAGGGGGTTTCTCCAAGTTATGCTTCTAATAACTAAAGTGTTAACTCAGAGCACTAGTTGTCTAATTAAGTACAACTAGTCAATGGAATTAGCTTTTGTGCCTAAGGTATGAGCTGTGGCATTCTCACAACAGATGTAACCTAACTACAATGGATGCAAGACATCCATTGTGAGAGAAAAGTAGTGGAAGCCCTAATTGAAGACATAATTATCATTTTAATCATTTAAGAAAGTTCAACAGAGCATAAACACACAAAATGGCAACAGGGTTTCATTGAAACCCTAGCACCAAACTAGAACATGAATTAACAGAAATTAAATCTAAATGACAGCACTGGCTAATCCCCGCGTCCGTTCTATGAACTCAGTTCTTCTATTTATACACAAACCCCAAACCCTAGAAATTGATAAAACATAAATTAAATGAGAAATAATCTCACCCACGCCTCGATCAGTTGTTCTCCACTGTCACATCGTCTTGAGCTCCATGCTAAGGGTTGCTCGAGAAAACCCTAACCCTAATTAGCTCGACCTAGCTTCTAAGGTGAGGAGAAGCTATGAAAGAGGTAATTGAGAGATAGGGTGGCGGAGCAGGTGGTGATAGCTTTGTTTTGTCAGTGAGAGGGAGGCGGTAAGGTTCTGGTATGGTGTTGCAGAGCTTGGTCGGGAGATGGGTGATGGGTCTTGCAGAGGTGAAGAGGGATGAAGAAAGAGAAGGATGGAGAGAAATGGTTTGGTTCGATTAGGGTATAGGGGTATGGGCATTTTGTTGTGAAGCGGGAGACAATCGATGATCGATGCGCCGGGTGGCGAGCGTAGGATGCGAGGGGGAGAGATCGGGCTGCCTGGAGTGGATCGGGTACTTGTGCCGAGCGGAAGCATCAAATTTTGATGTGCAAGGTGAAGCGACCGTAGGATGAAGATCTAACGGCTAAGAAGGGACAGGCTCGGATCCGGGTCTAGCTCAAGCCCATTTCTTGTAGATGAGTCGCTACTTGTTGGGTTGCAACCATTTGCGCTTTTGGCTTTGGCTCTGCTCCATAGATACTTGCCTCCGATTCTTCGCTCTTTTGGCTCCTCGTTTCTCCGGACTTTATTTAGTACCTAAAAATACAAAATTAATTAATACAAATATTTATTCTTGAAAACAAAGAAAACACAGAATCTGGGATAATATCTGATTCTTGAGCACAAAAGATGAGTAAAATGCCAATAAAAAGGTGTATAAATATGCACTATTTGGCACTCATCACTTGGCTAAAAAAATGTTTGCGTTTTCGTTTTGATGTTTTTTTTTCTTCCTTACTATATAAGAAGAATCTCAACATAACTAAGTTATTTATGTGCTTTACTATGTTCAGTGCGCACTCCTCAAATTGATGGGAAGGAGATATTCCGCCAAGCCAGGTCTGACTACTACGGGGTTCGGTTCTTAGTCACGATTTTAATTGACAATTTCGAAAGTTATTACTATACTAAATTGTGGATATTTGGAACTGCAGGAGTAGGTTATCTTACGAGCAGTTCAATGCATTTCTTTCCAACATTAAGGAGATGAATTCTCAAAATCAAACTCGGGAGGTAATTAGTTACTGCTTTGTGATTTTTGAAACTCTCGGTAAAATCTTTTGGTCATTTAACCGAGGTAACTAAGAAAATTGGTTTGTCCTTTTCCCTGTTATCCAGGAAACGTTAAGGAAGGCAGAAGAATTATTTGGTACAGACATGAGACAACAAAGATCATTACCTATCACTCCAAGGGCTGCTTATTCGTAACAACCATTAGGACTTAAAGGCGTATTCCAAAGATGGTGCATCATAATAGGTAGGCTACATCTCTCTTTCTCTTTCACACACACATGCAAAGATACATATGCACCAACAGAAAGATAATTGCATATCTATGTACACACACACACATATAACTAAAATATGGGAGTTTTGGACCTCCATATGAGTAGCAAGTCTACAAGCCTTTCTCTATTTTTTGTTTCTGGCCGTAGAAAAATGATTAAGCAATATTCATTTTCTGATAAATTTTCTTTTGCATGAACAACAACATAGGACGGGTTGTGTTATTGGCTGTTTGAGGAAAATGCAGAAATGGTGTTTTCCTGCTGTACTTGAAGATTACCAGCGATTTGCAGGTGCTAAAGCCATGCCAACTGATATGAAGTTCATTGAAAACTATGGCACTTCACGTCTAATAAAATGCCTCTACGGTATCATCTACCTCTATGTTTCCCATAATCGTCGTTCGGTTTACCAAGAAGAGAGTGTGCAGCAAAAAGCGGATCACTTCCATTTAGCAATGTAACCCAGACTACCATACTGAAACGTGTATGCTACTGCCACATTTGTAGGGGAGGCCCATATCTGCGTTTGACCATTTATATGATATTTTTAGTCATGTTCAAAGAATCTATCATTTTCTTTTCTTTCGTTGCGCAATACACTTTCATACAATGTAACTTGAAGTTAGCTAGGTAATGCAATTGGAGTGGCAGGTCCTGAATGAATGTAAATGTGTTACACTGGCATGTTAATGTGAAATACTTTCGGCAATTCGGTTTTAGCTATAATTTTTTTTCTTCAAAATAGTTATATGCACACAACTTCTTAAGAGTTGTGTTCCATATTTCAACTACACAAACCAAAGGTTGTGAAAGAATGTCTTTACGACATAACTAGGTGTTATCCAACATAGTTCTACAACTCTAACAAGTGTCGTGCAAATCTTATTCATAATAGTAATAAGAGTTGGTACATATTTCTACAATATACATCCTAGGTTGTCTAAGATAGTCCTTCAACTTAAACAAGTTTTGTGTTACATATTTCTACGATACGCATCCTTTGTTGTGTAAAATAGACCTACAACACAAGCAAGATTTGTGTTAGACTTTCAAAAAAAAAATCGAAAGAGAATCACAACTTTGGCTAAATATTGTCGAACCATGAATCACATCACCCTTTACAACTCTTAGTCAAGTATTGTAGAAAAGCTTGGACTTTCTACAATACCCCCTTTCCACAATGCATTTAATGGAGTTGTCGTAGGGGTACTACAACTCTAATATGTAGTCGTCAATGATGTTTTTCCCGTAGTGAATTTGTTGCTTTGTCTCATCCTTATTCGGCTAGTACTGTTGCAGAAGTATTCATACGTGAAGTAGTACGACTCCATGGTATACCAAGAAGCATTGTCAGTGATAGGGATCCAATATTTATCAGTAATTTTTGGGATGCATATTTCTCATTACAGGAAACTCAATTATGTCGAAGTTCAGTTTATCACCTACAGTCGGATGGTCAAACAAAAGTTACAAATAGTACTTTGGAGTGTTACTTAAGATGTTTTGCTGGGATGAAACCAAAGGATTGGCCAAAATGGTTACCATGGGCTGAATAGTGGTACAACACAAGATTTCATACATCAATTCAAATGTCTCCATATCAAGCTCTATATAACAGACCTCCTCCAAAAATTATTTCCTATTTATCGGGATCAACATCAGTTCATGATGTGGATGTTAATTTACAGGCAAGAGATCATACTTTGAAACTCTTGAAATCTCACTTACATGATGCTCAAGTCAGAATGAAGAGATATGCAGATTCCAATAGAACATAACGAAGTTTTGAAGTTAATGATTGGGTTTATCTTCGCTTGCAACCATATCGACAAATTACAGTTGAAAATCAATCTTTTTCGAAACTTTCTCCTAGATTTTACGGTCCTTTTCGCATCATAGAAAAAATTGGAGTTGTTGCATATAAGATGGAACTACCAACTACTTGTCGTATCCATCCAGTTTTCCATGTTTCTCAACTTAAGTTGAAACTTGGATCCACTATTCAAGTTGAGGCAATTATTCTCAGCATAGTTGATTATGATAAATGGGAACCATATTCTATACTGGAGCGTAAGATTTATAAGAAGGGTAATATTGCAAGAACTAAGTGGCTCATTCAGTGGAAAGATCGTTCTAGAGATGAAGCGACTTGGGAAGATGCAGCAGACATTATTGCTCGATTTCCAGAGTTGAAAACTTGAGGACAAGTTCATTTTCCAGGAGGGTGGGATGTTGTGGCGCCAACACCATACTACACTTATTTCCTTATTTAGAACTACTATATTTAGCTCTGCTTTGTTTCCTAGTTTAGATAGATTAAACTCCAGTTCTTTCTTGTTTACCAAGGCTTTGAAGCTATAAATAGCTTGGCCGAGAGTTGTTTTGATCATCAATTAGTTAAACAAACCCTTTTTCTTAAACCATTCTCTCTTAATCTTATTCATAGAGGTGGCTAACCCCCAACTCAAAGGGTTTTATCCTGGTTCTCTAAGTTTTTGGTCTGATATCCATTGTGTTTGCTGTTGGACCATAACATTCATCTTAATCATAACTAGTTCAAATGACTCAAATGAAACTAGTTAAAGATTTGTTCAATTGCTATATTCTCATAAAAGTATACAAGAACACAATTAAAGCAAAATCGGTTTGATTCACTCAAATCAATTCATGAACATTATAGCCACGGTTTGCAAAGATTGCATTCCTTATTATATAAATGTATTAGTTCATGTCACAACCGAATTTAGAACTTTAACCACTCAAGTACGCAAACTTGTACGCATACTTAAGTAGCCAGACCAAGTTTGGTTTTCGCCATTATGCGAACATGTACGCATACCTCCAAACCCAACAGAAAATCTCGGTCATAAACCTTTCGCCAGTACGCGTATGGGTACGTGTACTCAGCAGGGACGGAGGTGGGGTGGCTTACCTTGGCTACAGCCCACCCCAAAATCCGTGAAAGTGTTAGTTATGCCTTGTAATTGGTTAGAGAAAAACGAATAGCCCAGGAACAATTTTGATTAGCCTGTGAGGAACTAGAAACAAAAGCCAGAAATGTAATCTTGTGAAGATCTAACGGCATATAATGAGTGTATAGTTGTACTTTAAAAGGACTAGTTTATTTACTGTTAATGCATAATAGGGACTTGGAAAGTAGAAAGTGAGGACATGTTCTCACGCATGTGGATGTTTGGATGAGACTTCAGCTTCATCCACGTGTTTTACAACTACTTATCCATTTGTTTATTTTACAATCAAATTACCATTTTGGTACTTCATTCCTGGCTTTTTTTTTTCTTTTTATGATTTTTTTTCTTTTTCAATTGAACATAATTAGTTTTTATTTATTTATTTATGTTGTTTTTTATTTTACACATGGATTAGCTATACATAATCTGGTAGGGTTAGAGCCGGGGCATGAAGTAAGTCTCATCTTGTAGAAGGAGAATCAATTTCAAGGGCCGGCGAGTTTGCAGCTCTATTTCTTTTTTTTTGGGAGTATATCATCAATAATTAAGATCCGATATGTTTATTTATTTTCACATGGGAGGTGTGAAATTTCAATTAGGGTTCTGGTATTAGTATATCATCGTGCAAGTAGTCATCTAGTAACTTGTCAGAGCATAGTTATTTTTACGTTATCATTATACTGACAGGTGTCGACTAGAATGGTTTCCATAGTTATTCTTACGTTATCATCTAGTAACTAGTTGTTGTAGACTAATTATGCTTTTATTATTGTTTCTGTAGTTGCAGGAAATCCTACACTACACCCCTCACAAGAATCCACACAACTAAGACATTTGAAGATGAATAACTATGATTTTTATTGATTAATTCCTTGAACGTTTACAAGATAAAATGGAAAAGAGATAAAGAAATTACAATCACTACAAAATTTCTCTCTCCTAATGACTTGCCCAACACTCGGAAAAAGATCTCTGCACAACAGGCTTATTCGACTCTTTATATAGGGTGGTATACAATGGATGACGACTAAAAGTTTGTCCCTTTATTTTCGGGAATGACTTGCGAAATACCGCAAGTGTACAAGTATACAATCTTGCGACACTCCTAAACTTCTCTAGATCTTCACATCTTTCTCGTGTTTTGGTTGTCGTCATTCATTGCGTCATTTATATTACTCTTCTGCGGCGCCTTCGCGATGCTGTCGTTTACTAATCTCGCGAGATATTGATGTTGCGATATTCGATCCTACATCTTGCCTCTTTTCATGTCTTCTCTGCGAAGAAGAGAATGTCATGAGAATTAGTATTTTAAAATCCCGCAAATTGTTCATATTTATCTCATTACGATCCCGTACTTCTACACAGTATTTATTACACATGTTTCTTCTTCCACTTTTTTTCTTGACACGTCTCTTTCAACCGTTTTTTTCTTTACCATTCACGTCCCCTCTCGCATTAAATGCATTTATCTTCTCGAGAATTCTTCTCTATATATAGTTTTCTCATCCTCCTCTTCTTCTTTTTTACTTTCTCTCTGCAACTTTTCTTCAATTCTCCTCCTCCGCAATTTGCGCTTCTGCTACTGTAAATCTTCCTTTTCTTCTTTCTCTTGATCTTCAATTCTATAATCATTCCCATATTCTAAGAATGGCTCCACCTGGTCGTAGATATGAAACCCTTTTGGGTGAAACTCAAAAGAATTTACAAGAGAAGGGTTTCACCTTGTCTACTATTCCCAATCAAAAATCTTCATCTATTCTTTCTGCAAAGTTGTTTACTGATCATCATTGTGATGATCAGAAAATCATAATCTCGCTAGGTCAAATCCTCGCAGGTCTTCCCATTCCTCTCTACGATCCCGAACTGCCCTTGTTCTATGAAATCCTTGCTCATGAGAAATTCTCGCGAGCTATTTATCAATTAAGTGGTGATTGCATCCGCTCTAATGCTTGAATTCGCCAATCGTGGTGCTGGTAAGGGATCTCTATATCCTGATAATGTTACAGATCCTAAATTCGCAAACTTAGAGATAGCCGCTGAAAAGTACTCAGTAGAAAACTTTTTTAAAAATTATGAAGTGATAAATATGAAGAATGATAAATCTCGCTGGGGTGCCCGATTGAAAAGAAAAGAGAACGTTCCCGACGATAAGATACTCATGCTAGATATTGATTGGCATTCTGGCAAGAACAATGTTCCTCGCTACTCTAAAGATGAGAAATGGTGTGTCTTTCCGTTATTTTTGAACGGACCTTATATTTCAGGTTCCAATACACTCCCTGCGAATCTCGCAAATTATCATCCTTGGGTATTTAATTGGCCCGAGAAAGCAAAAGAGGTATACTTCCTAACTTTTACTTGTTTTACAATCTTCACTCCCTCTTATATCTAATCTTGCAAATTTTTCAGATCACCAAATTGAGAAGGAGCTACAAAAGAAATCCAAAGGCGAGTACTCTGGCGATACTTCGTTCAATCACGGATGAAGTAAGAAATATTTTTCCTTATTATTTTTAACAATATTGTTGCCTCTGTTTCTTATCTTCATTCGTGTGCGAAGGTTGGCGTTGAAGAGAATGATATTTCTGAAGCTGCGAAGGCTAAAGGCAAGAATAAAATCACTCTTCGTAAGGATAAATCTTCTGCTCCATTTTCTAAAAACGGAAAATCCATCCCTCTTCTCACTCTAATTCCCAAACCAGCGAGAACTCTGATGAAGATAATAATGAGGTTGATACTTCTTTTGCGAAGGAGAATCATTCAGTCGAATCTGCTATGGCGCAATTGTCTAGTGTTTTCTCTGATTCTATGCAAGGAATGGGAGATGATCGTTTTTCTACTACTTGCGAAGCTCTCGAAAATATCTGCGATGCCCCCTGTTAGCGGATAATGATTCTTTTCGTGGAGTTTCCCGGACAATGACTCCCAGTTTCTTAAATGCACTTAGTGCCTTGGTATGTTCGTATTTCTTTATTTCTTTGTGATTTCGATTATAAACCTTATCTTAACAATTTCTTTACTTTCCTTTATAGTCCGGGGAGAGCTTCCTTTGTTGTTGCCTCAGATCTCGAGAAAAGGCGCAACAATCTTGAAAAGAAAAATCTTCAACTTAAGGAGAAGAACAAAGAATTAGAAGTTGAAGTTGCGACATCTCGCAAGAAGAATGAAAATGAGACTGCCGCTCTTCGCGAAAGAATTCAACAGTTGGAAGCTGAGTCTTCTACCCAGAAGAACAAAATATCTACCCTTCAAAGTGCTAACCAGCAACTTTATGGTATAAAACCCTTCTCTTTTCTTCGTTTCTACTTTGTCATTTATTTTTCTTTGCTCGACTTATCATTTTCGCAGACATTTATAATCTTTCTCGATTTAAGCCATCCTTCTCCATTCATTTCCTGAGCCTATGGATGATGATGCTCTTCTCGCTCATCTCAACGAATCTTTAAGTAGTTCGTCAAACAAAATTAACTCTCTCTCATTAAATGAACTTCGAACCAAATTTCATCTCTTAGAAATTGAGCATAGATCTAGTTTAGGTTTAGCCAACCGATTTAAACGTCTATATCTTAGTTCCCACGAGAAAAATAATATTCTAAGGAAGAAAATTAGTAGCCTTATAGATGACAAGGATCGCATTGCTAATCAAGGTGCACAGGCATTAGAGAAATTCCAAAAAACTCTTCTTGAAGTCCAAATTGAACGAGACGAATCTCTTCGCCAAAATGCCGTACTTAATGAGCGAGAAAATCAAATTCGTTCACTTCTTGTCATAAATAGTGATGATGAATTCACTTGGACCGCGAAAGTTCCAGATAATGCTAGAAATAATTTAGGTGTTAGCGTCAGCCTTCATGTTGAGCATACTGCCTTGGTTAAAGATATGATTTCTGACAGAGAAGGTTGTTTACTGTTCTTCATTACTTTACCACCTCTTTTTGTGAAACTATTATTAAATTCTTTGACTCATTGTCATTTGTTATGAGAATGCGAGAAGAGATTTCAGGACTAGAATCAAGGAACTTGAATCCGAGAAAGCACAACTTGCAAAAGACTTCTCTCTTCGCAATGACAAATATTCTAAGCTGAAGAAGCAATTACAAACTACAGTAGCGAATTTCAATAATGACGCTGTTCGTTTTCGCAATCAAACTATTGAGACAGTTTGTGATGACCATCGCATTCCTCTTTCTTCATATCCTTGTCTTCTTGATGAAGTTCTTGAAAATATGCCTTCCTCAGATGTCTCTGATAGTGATGCAAGCGAAGAAGAGGAATATGATAAAGAATCTGATGAAAAAGAAGAATAAACTGAGAGATAGTTCCATTTTCCTTTTTATCTTCTTGTGATACTTGTACATTTATCCTTCTAGCCTTCCATTTTTGTAATCTCTTACTGTAAATCTATCATATGAAAATAAA
The DNA here is from genome assembly GCA_023531295.1 of Papaver armeniacum. Classification (NCBI taxonomy): domain Eukaryota; kingdom Viridiplantae; phylum Streptophyta; class Magnoliopsida; order Ranunculales; family Papaveraceae; genus Papaver; species Papaver armeniacum. The sequence continues at coordinate 47,183 of JAJJWW010004404.1, forward strand.
TAACAAGTTTTTACTCTAATCATTCCCATACTTGCCTCTGTTATTTATTTTCACATGAGAAATTAAATCGATAATCTTTAAGTAATAATACTTCTTAGTGTCGCAATCTATTTGTTGCTAATTCTTCACAAATAAATGAAGAAATATAGCCGTTTTCGCAAGCTTATTTGCTTACTCAATTTCTTGTGTTGTCTTATCTTTATTTATGTTGAAATTCATTATGGCGACAAGATCGCAGGACGTCTTTACATTTTCATGTAATGACCCATTGATCTTGCCTTATCATTACTTTTGTGTGGTCTTATTTTGTCTTCCTAGTTAAAGGTCTTATTTTGCCACCCCTCATTTTTGCGTCAATATGACAGGTCTAAATATTCTTACGAACATAAAGTCCCATGACATTGCTAGTCTTGCGACAAAATCGCGGGGACGTCCTTACACTTTCATGTAACGACCATTGATCTTGTCTTATCATTTCTTTAGTATTTTTGCCTCTGCAGGATATTTTTCTTGCGACAATATGACAGGCCTAAATGTTCTTGCGAAAATAGAGCCTCATGACATTTGCGTCTTAAGACACTTATCAGCTCCCTAATGGATGGTGCCGCCCTTATCATCTCCCTGGTTTCCCCTTCAAGGAGGCGTACATCGGCCATACAAGACTAGCTCCTCCCATATGGTCTTAACAACAACCCGGTTGTTTTCGCGACCTCTTATCCCTTATACCTATAGGGCTTATGGTTACGAGACTGCACCCTAAGTGGAGTTTTCTTCGGGCCGAGTGCGTCATATGCCAAGACTTGCCAAGAATGGCGAGACACTTCAAATTCCCCGGCACTCTTGGCTCAACCGTTTACCTCGGTGCCTTGGTCATACATGACTCCTTGGAAGAGACCCTCGGTCGTCCAACCCGGTATAACCTTATATATATAGTTGGAAATCCAAGGTATCTCCCGGATGGGCTTTATTGACCCCAAATTTTAATGGCTCAGGTTCCAGGGGCGGTGTAACCTTTTCCCTGAGCCATGTCAAGAGATACCCCCTTATATGACGCACTTTAGGTCTTACATTTGCCTCTTGAGAAATATCATTCGCGAACTAGGGTGTACGCCATAAAGGTTCGTCACATTCACTCATTCATTCATTTCTATCAATTCTTGCAATCATTCATTAATTTTTGATTATTTCTTCTCATTATCTATGTGAAATTATCACATAATCTTGCTTCATTTGCTGTGATATTGCTGTAATTATTTAACCAAACTTTCGTTATATTCATGAATCGCGAGACTTTCGTGTACTCCTTCTTCGATCATCATATCCTTTGTACCTTTGACAATTATTTATTTCTTACACTTCTTACTCATGTTGCTCTTTGTTTCTTCATTCAAATTCCCTAATATTTCCTTCCCTTTTGCGAGATCATCGCAACTTCCAATTGTTTTCAAGCATTGGTCTCGCAATATATCTTCATCTCTCACTTCTATTGTGTCCACCATCATCCTTTCTCTTCTTTGTTCTTCTTTTATATTCCACTTCCAATTCTTCTTTTGAGCAGCCCTTTCCTCGCAAGACTCCACATCAACTTCATAGCACTTTTGTCCCTCAACCCAATCTCCTTTTATAACTCCAACACCACGGGGATGAGGAAATTTGATGCACTGGTGGTAAGTTGATGCTACACCCAAGATCTCACATAACCAAGGTCGCCCAATTAATGCATTATAGGGGATTCCACATCGACTATACAAAACAAGATTTCAGTTGATAATCCTTTCAGCGGTATTCTCATGCGAGTTTCTCCTTTAGGTTTATTGGCAGTACCATTAAAACCATAAATCTTATAGGTTGAAGGTATCAGATCTTCATCTTTCCCCCCCATAGTCTTGTAGGTGTGGTAAAAAGGATGTTTCTGAGCTTCCGAGTATCAATTAAGATTCTATTTATTGCCCATGAATTTTCGCCCCATCATCTTCATCATCAACGAGGTTTTGGGTTAATTTCCAATCTTACCACTAATGGTGTCATGCATCTCGCCACCCTCGGTACCTCTTCACGGTAAAAGAAATAATCTGTGTTTGCCATTCTTTTAGTGGCGATGTCTTCGCGATGTTCATTACTTCTCTATTGTCAGCATCCCTTGCGAAAACCCTACTGAGAACACTATCATGAAAATCTTTGATTGTCTTGTACTAATGTACGATAGAATTGCAGAACAAGTTTTTTGGCCTTCGCTCCAACTTCCACTACAAATGTTTCTTTTCCTTTTATTGTATTTACTCTGTGAATTTCTGGAGGTGTTGGTAATGGTTGAGTCTTCTCTTCATATTTTAAGAATTGATTTAGTTTCCTTGGTCTATCATTCTAAGGATGATTCTTTTTATATTCTGCAATCATTCGTTTGGTGTCCATGAAAATGGTGGTAGGAACGGAATTCATGACTTCGTCACCTGGAGGTGGTTCATTCCCCATGTTCCATGGTGTAGGTATGTTTTCCACCAGGATTATAGCTTCCCATATCTTCTCCACGCTAGCGTTTAGTGGTGGCATCTTGATTTCTTCCCATACGACTCTATGACCTCGCTGCCCTCTATGATACCCCGCCTCTGGCCTCCATAAGTCTCTTGCGGATTATGCCTCGACCTCCGTAGGTTTCTTTATGGTGATCAAGCCTTTAAATTTTATTATTTCCGCCACGGTTGTAGAAATTTCTTTCTCTTTCAAATTCTTCCTGATCGCGACTTCCCATGGCTACCAACTTTTGCTGACCATCATTTGGTATCCTCATTCCTTGTTGACCTTGCGAGGTACTCGCCACAGTGTTAATCAATTTTGGTAACAAACTTGCATTTGCGCTCTGAACTTGTATTGTGACGAGGGTATGATTCATCTCATTTTGCTTTTCCTCTAAAGCAATATACTCCTCTGAAGCTCTCGCAGCTCAATCATTGTGATTGTATTCTTGACTCTAAAAATTTGAATATATAATGATTTTGTCGCGAACATAGCATTAATGAATGATAAGATGAGATATCTTTCCTCTACACGACCACCATTTCTCTACACATTGTCTTCCATCTCACAGGTTAGATGCTTCAAACTTTCACCAACCCTTTGTTTTAACCCAAATACATCTTCAATACACGGGTCGCGAGGAATTATTACTTATATATGCCCCCAAAAATATAGCCTACGGTGATTGAAAGATGTTATTGTATTCTTCTAGCCCTTCAAACCATTTCAAAGCTTCTCTGTCGGACTCGATGCAAAATATTTGCACAATATAGCATCATGATTCTCCCATTTAACATACATCTCATATAAGCTTTGATATCTTTGTATCGCACAAGTTGTTCCATCGAAAATCTTTGGTTAATGTAGGTAAGTTGCACTTCGGTGGTATTCCTCTAATTGTATCTCTTGTGTGAACGGAGTTTTCGCAGACTTCTTCTATGGATTCATCCAACTGTCTCTTTCCTCCTCCCCTTTTCTTGTTCATCATTCCTCTCATTTACGCAATTCTCTGAGAATTTGTTCATTTATCAGAATTTGAATCTATTGGTCTTTTTAATTCCGCTTCTCTTCTCCTGCGTTCATGTCTGCTTTGACTTTCGTCATTCTCTTCTCATCTTTCTCTGCGATCTTCTCCTTCACTTCTTTTACGAATTCGCACACTGTTATATCTATCAATTTCTCTTCTTTTTTGTCTATCAGCTCTCCTTTGTGCTCTTTCATATTCTTCATTAATATTATCATTGTTGCGATTTTGTTTCGCCTTCTTTCTCGATTATCATGATTATTACGGCGAAGTGCCTCTTCTAACTCTTGTTCTTCCATTTCCGCTCTCAATCTTTCTCTCTCGCGAGCTAGACGTGCTTGTTCAACATAATGTCTTTCAATTTCATCCTCAATCTCTTTTTGCTTCCTTTGTGCTTCTCTCCCATGCAATATTCTTCTTCCTTCTTCTTGATTTTCTTCATCAACTGGATTATTCTGCCTCTGACGTTGCCTATTTCCTTGATTTCCATCATTCTGCCCATTTTGAAGATTCTCGGGACGTGGAATATAACGATCTTCCATCATTTCTCTTCTCTCGCAATGTTCTATGCTTGGATTTTGTGCTTCTCCTTGGTTTTCTTCATCAACATTTTCTATAGGTAGATTTCTCCTTCTTTATTCTCTAACTGATCTTGAGCTTGATCTTGTAGTGCTTCTCGACCTTCTGTTTTGTAATCTCATGTTTTCCATCCTCAATTCATGATTCTGTCTTGTTAAATTTGCACGTTCCTCTGCCTCTAATCGTCTTTCTTCATGTATTGTTTGTCTCAACGCCTCTAATGCTGCGATTTCTTCATTTCCATGAATTATTTCTCCATTCCCTTCTCGGTCTCTCCCTTCTTGTCCATTGTTTACCAATTGTTGTTCTTCTTCCCTTCGTCCACGAGTCGATCTCCAAGTATGCACGCTTACCCTATCATAATCCTGTTCTATCCGCTCTTGGTTGAATTGGTGATTGAATTTGATTTTCTTCATTATTCCTTATGTTCCTTCTTGAGGATTCTCCCATTTCATTTCTCCTTCTCAAGGCAAGTCTCCTACTCCTTCTAACAGTTGTTGGTTGCTCGGATGCATTTCTCCTTCTAGCCATTTCTTAATTTTGGTAAGCTGTTGAAAATTATATGAAATTCCTTCCCTACTACTCCAAATTCTTTCAAATCACGATGTCAATCCTTACTCTCTCTCCTGTTTCTAGCGCCAATATATAGTTGCGGGAAATCCTACACTACACCCCTCACAAGAATCCACACAACTAAGACATTTGAAGATGAATAACTATGATTTTTATTGATTAATTCCTTGAACGTTTACAAGATAAAATGGAAAAGAGCTAAAGAAATTACAATCACTACAAACTTTTCTCTCTCTAATGACTTGCCCAACACTCGGAAAAATATCTCTGCACAACAGGGCTTATTCGACTCTTTATATAGGGTGGTATACAATGGATGTGACTAAAATTTGTCCTTTATTTTCGGGAATGACTTGCGAAATACCGCAAGTGTACAAGTATACAATCTCGCGACACTCCTAAACTTCGCTAGATCTTCACATCTTTCTCGTGTTTTGGCTGTCGTCATTCATTACGTCATTTATATTACTCTTCTGCGACGCCTTCGAGATGCTGTCGTTTACTAATCTCGCGAGATATTGATGTTGCGATATTCTGATCCTACAGTTTCTGTCACATTTAGTGGTGACTGACAAAAGCGTATTATCATTATTCCGAGTTAAGAAAGAGAACCCGAAAGAACCTATCTGATGACACTATTATTTTGGTCTAAAATTTTATTTATAGTCAAGATAAAGTGAATTTGATAGTTCAAGGATTTTTTTTTAGCCCACCCCAACTTGAATTCCTGGTTCCGTCGCTGGTACTCAGGTTCCCGGACTTCTCAAATCAACATGTACGCATACGGGTATGTATACAATGATTCCCGGACATGGATCACATATATGCAAGAGTGCATAACATGTTTATAATCCAATGTTGGTTAAGTGTTCTAAACTCTTATTTCAATCATTGAAACTTTCTTAGAGGATGACAATAGCCGTTTTTCACACACTATTAGCATCAAAGCAATTTTCAAGTTATTGAAATAATCATAACGAAACATTCCAAGTCTACACCAAATGATTGTATCACACAAACCATGTAAGATGTTACTCGGCAATTTTCACATGATCATCTTTTGACTTTCGTCTAGAATATAAGATGAAATTAGTTGAAGTGAAAGCTTGCCAACACATATTTCGAGAAATATGTAAGCGAGTTAAACTCAACTCGAAATATCAAATGTGCATAATAGAAAACTATATCGAACTACGACTTTATGTCTCAATATAGGAGATAAAGTAGAAATAGACTTTCCAAGTGATAGATGAGTTTCAGTCTCCACATACCTGTTGTTGATGAAGTCCCACAAGCTCTCCTTAGTAGTTCTTCGTCTTCAATTGATGAACGTCGTGAAGTCTAATGCTCAACCACACAATCTATCTGTTGATGGTGGATTTTCGTTCAAGGTTGAGTTTGTAAAAAACCGAGAAAAATCATGCGTTGACATCTTGTAAAAGATAAAGCCATTTATAAGTGTTGGATACTCCTCACTTAATTCAACCTTGTATTTCCCGTACTCATTATCGGTGTGGCATGAGACCGAGTGTTACTCTTCTGAGTAACATGAACCTCCAAGCATCATTATCGGTGTGGCATGAAACCAGTGTCACTCTTACGAAATACGAACCTCCAAGCCTTATAATGAAGCCATGTACGTTATACTAGCTGTTTGATTCTCGGTGTGTTATACTAGCCCGATTGAGCCCTCTCGGTGTGTTATACTAGCCCGATTGAGCCCCTCTTGGTGTGTTATATGATCTCGATTGAGCATCCAACTCCACAAGCATGATTATACTAGATCAATTCCATCATCCGGACTTGGAATACCCACGGCCTTAGCTTGCCGGATATGATTCGATCGCATGTCATCCAACTCCACAAGCATGATTGGATGACCACAGATCAATTCCATCACCCTAAGCATGGTATGGAATACCCACGGCCTTAGCTTGCCAAATATGATTTGATCGCAGTCATCCAACTCCACAAGCATGATTGGATGACCACAGATCAATTCCATCACCCCCAGCGGTATGGAATACACACGGCCGACCCGCATGGTCGACCATTGGCCTTTGCTTGCCAAGAAACCGTCCATACCAAGCATTATGGGCGGAAAACCCTAAATTAGGGTTTGCGGCATATTACATGTGCCGCAAAACGTCTCAACCATCCATCTTCGCAAGTATAGATGGAGGGTGTAGATGTAGACTCAAAGGGCCCTGAGCATGTCGACACAATCACCATGTGACCGCCTACACACTTGACCAATCGGTCAAAGCCAACCATGGTTGGTTACAACAAATTCGGTCCCCAAAAGAGCATGGTCGCGCGGCTTTGAAAGCCAAAATTAGGGTTTCAAGTCATCACGCGCGTCCATCTTCTCCAGACGAATGGAGGGTGGAGATTAGATTGAGCAAGGCCGGCCATACCAAAGATGACCATCGTGGGCCCATCTACCTCTTCTTGCGGTCGGCCAAGGCATACCATGCCCGGCTAATCCAAAACGCCCGACCAAACTCACGCGGTTACATCTCCCAAATCCTAAATCGATCTCGACCACTCAACTTCACCTGGATGATTTGGGTGGCTTAGATCACGTTTCATGATAACGGTAAGACATATGTGTGAACACCAGCCTACCACCTACACGCCAAATGATCGACCAAGACCGACCAAGATGGGTTGTCTTGGAACGCACGCCCAAACTTGGGATATCATGCGGCGGCTTCCTTTGCGGTATCAAACTCTTATCGCAAAATCAATCTCAACCACTCCTCTTTGACGGTCAAATTGAGTGGCCTAGATTGCATCTTCATGAGGGAACGGAGACATGGACGTGTACACCATCATGCCGCCAACACGCATGTATGGCCTGGCCCCTCTCCAAAATCCTTCCCATGCTTGGTTTCGACCAAGCTGAAGAGTGATGCTTGCGCACCTCTTTAAAAACCCTAATTTCATCAACGGTCGCAGATGAGTGTCTCAAACATCATCTCATCCGTCCGACCTCACCTAACTTGGTTATACAACCCCGGTCGGGGAGTTATTTGGTTAGTGAGGAGTCATTACCCATCACTTTACCACACCGTAATGCAAGACTCCGCATAAAATACACACGATACTTCACAAGTATCGACTCATCAATAACGCAGTTATTCAATTCAGCATTACATGCTATCTTTCGTGGATCCATGATCCACATTCCAGACATCAATCATGTCACAAACCGGGGATACATATTGGGGTATTGGTCTCGGGTTTACGGCGTGCGCGTGTAACGCGCCATCACAAGAACGTGTTAGGAAGTCATGGACGGTTAGAGATGAACAGAAAAGTGGGCAAGACCGGTCGTGTGTTACCGACACACAACTCCACTACTCCATCATTCCACTACCTCCACTTCCCACGAGAAACGTGAATGAGGCTCAATGACTTGTATAAATAGGGTCTCCGCCCTATTTCCAAACAACAAGGAATAACGGAGAACAACACAAGTTCAGACGACAGAAAATCAGTGTTGATACATCAACCGTATTCAACCATCTTTCTGTCACAAGTCATAAGCAAGCCAACACCTTCACAATCTCAACACCTTCTTCGCTTCCCTCCCTAAGATCAACCCCATCTCCTTCACTTTGTGACCGAAACAAGTCCGGAACGGCCATTTCTTGGTTTAGGCCGGACTTGCACAGATTGATCTCTCGAATCTACAAGCACTCACCGCGCAGTGCATTTGTTGAAGGTTTAAATTCATTCCTCATCCACACCCCAAATTACCAAATTCTGCAGAGTAGTTTTCACCCATCAACAATTGGCGACCACGGTGGGAGGTTGATCTATCGGTTGCAAAAAATTGAATTCTCAATTCTTCGGTTTTCATCACGATGTATCCTCATCAGAAACCACAAAGTGCTCGTATATCATGGGAAGCATAGATAGAATGTTGGAGGATGTCTTGGCAAATCAAGCCGGTATCACTAGAAGGTAAGAGCGAAACATTCCGCCTTTTGAATGATATAACATCACAATTACAAGAAGGACTCCAGTGCATCTACTCAAGCAAAGGCAAGAAATGTTTGAATCCTTAGTCAGAGTCACACCTTTACTAGGTGGAGAGGAAAAAGAGCGTTTAACCGCAAGAGACTCGGGAAAGATGAACAACATGGTCCAGTCAACAATGAAGAACCGAGGCAACTCCACGAGGAGAGGACTTGTCCCAGGAGTACTACAACGTCTACTGGGATAAAGAAATGGAGCCTGCAGCCTTACGGATCCCTTTGGAAGATTTACATCTCAAGACCCTTGTCGAAGCCGTGAAGAAACGCTTGAGGAAGGAGAAATCAATCAAGTAACACGTGAGTACAAAGGATGGGAACGATCAATTCGATCACTCAGCAGTGATATTACAACACCTCCCATCACCGAGAGCGCAGCAAACTGCAAGTCCCGGCATCTCATCAGTGTAACACCTCCGGTAGTCACCAGAGCAACAACTTCCACTCCTTCATCAGGACGAGGAACCGGAGGGGCGAGAGGAGGACCATCTCCCATTATTGCAGACTTGATGGAAAAACAGGAAGTTCTTGTCAAGACTCAAACGGATATGGCCGCAACTCGGAAAGAGGTACTCACTTTTCTTAAGACATTAACTGATCGATTTCCACATGACCCGCAATGCCCCCGGAGCCAACAAGGAATGAATTCAACGCAGGAGAAGGTACTTCAATGGCACAGACCTACATGGACCCGATCAAAGAAGCGACATCGATATGAGCGGTCCTGGCCATGGAGGCTCCTACACCTGGGACCGATCCTCACAACGATCTTCCTCGAGTCAATAATTTCACTCTCGGTTCACGGTCTTGTCATGGAGGCTCCTACACTGGGACTCGATCCTCACAACGATCTTCCTCAAGTCAATAGTTTCACTATGAACCGTGAGGCCGGTGGATCGGGAAGCGGTTTCTCTAGTGGAAAGTTTATGCAAACTTTCACATCTCTCGAAGAATCAGCCGCGAGACGTTTTCTTGCTATCAACCAAAGGAAGGTCACGACCGTGACCTACATGTCACCGCACGCATCAAGGATTCAGAGTTCAAGACGACCCTTATCTACACAGATCGTTTTCATTACTCTCAAGATTCTCGGGACATCCAAGGCTCTCCTGTGCAAGGTCGTACGGAAGCCTACCACAATGACGGACTTCGAGGGAAACCAAACTAAAGACATACGGGAGAAGCTCCGTGGAAAGAATCGGACAAGTTCGTTGCATCCCACTCCCCATGTGGGCGTCAATTCAGAAGAAGACCGACTTGCATCATTGAGGGCTAGTAACCACGATGCATCTTTGCCGACGAAGCATTCTTCTCCATACCGTGAAGCCACAACCCACGTTCACACGAGGAGGGAACGAACTTTTATGGCGAGTCGTGACCGTAAAGGAAAACGGTATACCTAAGATCGCCATTATCACGCAGAGGAGACCATTACCCTAGCCTCTCCACCTAATGGAATGCTACAACAAAGAACGAACCACAAGAGCAAGTGCTAGATGCTCCACAACAACCGCAAGATGGCACCAACTCTACAACCGATGAAATTGAAATCGTTGAGGAATCTCCTAGGCCTATCTCCATCGCTCAACCTTGTGTACGGATAAACGCACGGTCCTTGCAACTTCTCAAAGAGTACCGGGACATATTTGCTTGGAGATATGAAGAAATGCCGGATGAAAATTGGTCACCCATCATATACATGTCATACTTGTATCCAAGTCGGTTAAACGGTTGTAGTTCATACATGAGGAAAATGGATAGATCAGTCTTTATAGACTTCGAGAGACTTGAACAACCAAAACGATCCTCCTCTGCCTAACATCACATGTTAATAGATACAACCGGCGGACACGGCATGTTCTCCTCCATGGATGGATGTAGCGGCTACAAACAGATAAGGATGTACGAGCATGATGCAAGTAAGATATCTTTTCGAACTCCTCTCGGAAATTTTTATTATACCATGCCGCCATTTGGTTTTAAAGAGTGCCGGTTCAACGTATAACCGCTCTATGACGGTAATCTTCCACCGGAGCCGATACCTCAAGGGAGCAGCCTCAAGAAGATAACAATGTCCAACCGTCATATCGAGAGAGATCCAAGCGAGTTACTCCATCGACAGTGGTCGAACAAGATCCGGTGAGTCACTTTATCGACAAATGCAGTACATGTCTATCACGCTATATTGGAGAATCCGCGCTTTTGGTCATCCTCCGGAGCTGTTGAACGCTCATCTACAACAACATATGCCCCGATAGAAAGAACCGGGCCTGGAAGAGCCTCATAATGTTTGTAGGGGCATATATCTCACCAACAAAGCGGTACAACATTCAGCCTTCGTAGAAGTTCCTTGAAGCGACAAGAGGAAAACCACCAAGATACAACATCATGCGCGTCCATCAACTCCAACTCCAAGTACCACGTGCACGAATCCCACAATGATGAAACAACGTCCAAGGTATTCCATACCCGGCTCGACAACAACCACTACGGACAAACCATGTAAACCACGCTTGGGGATCGAGAGGCTCAAAGCATGAAGTTCCTTCACCGTCACCAAGGACTTCTTCAACATGAGAAAGATGGTCGGTCAAGAATCATGGATTCGCAAGGGTAATCGAATCAAGAGGAAGCCACTTCAACGCTCCCTCCAATAAGTCGCTTCAATGGTCTATTCAAGAGCCGCCGCAATGCCTCTCTCCGAGACCCACGTTCGCTTCTTTAATCCTTCTTCAACACTCTCTCCAGACTCACCTCAACGGTCGCATCGTAAACCACTTTAACATCCTCTCGAGACGTTTCAACACCAAGCTGCATCAATAATCGCGCTCAGGTCAAAGTTATCTTTGATGTACTCATTGCTCAACATACGTCTCATCCATCCTTCATGAGGACCCAATGAGCATGAAAAACCCCGAAGTCGATAGGAGGAAGGTTATCGTGGAACGGATGTTTTCATATAGTTGAAAGGGCGCGGTGAACAATTCATCATCGATGTTCGGCATATCTTTGAAGTGTCAACACTTCCCGACTTGGCACCAGCATTATCTCCGAAGACATCTCAACGAGGATTCTTTCTACCGCAATGAAATAAAAGACAAGAGTTAGAACTTGTATGAAAGCATATGAGAAGTGTCGCCACACACGGCAAGACACAACTCACACAAATGGCCGACCCAAACATCATTCAAGTATGTACGGTACAAGCCTCAAGTCCTGGGTATTGCTCAAGTCAAAAGTCGGTATTGCTCAAGTCGCAAAGGCTGGTGTTAATCACGACATAAGGCTGGTATAATAGGCGCACACAGCAGGCCGGTTTCGATCGAAGCACATGGATGACGTTTGAAGCATGTACACAGAGACCCACTTTCAACCAAGCAGACACAACAAGCCCACGTTCGATCAAGCGGCGCAGAACCCTGACCTAACGAAGCAGCGCAATCGGTCGGTTAGGCACATCCCCACGATTGAACGAAGCGGGCGCAATATCCCCTCGACCAAGCAGTCATAGCAAGGTCGATCGAGCTGAGGCAAGACCGACATCATGCTAGGGGAACACTTTTCCGGACGTCTCTTGAACGTGACATGCTCGAAGGACGGGACGACCCGTCTCTCTGGTAACATCTAACATTGTCTCATAAGTTTTATCTTTAATGTCACCATCTCATGCCTACCACACAATAGTGTAACCATTGTGTGCTAGGCGGGGACTTAATGTTGATGGTGGATTTTCGTTCAAGGTTGAGTTTGTAAAAAACCGAGAAAAAATCATGTGACATCTTGTAAAAGATAAAGCCATTTATAAGTGTTGATACTCCCTCACTTAATTCGGCCTTGTATTTCTTGTATTTCGTGTGGCATGACTCAGTGTTATCAAGTGTGAACCTGAGGCACTATAATGAATCATTATCATGTGGCATGAGATCGAGTGTAACACGAACCTCCAAACACTATAATGAAACCATGTACGAAATACCCGTACAGCCGATTCTCGGTGTGTTATACTAGCCCGAGCCCTCTCGGTGTGTTATACTAGCCCGATTGAGCCTCTCGGTGTTATACTAGCCGATTGAGATCAATCCGGACTTGATCAGCGGCCTTCCTGGGATATGATTCGATTCATCCAACTCCACAAGCATGATTGATGACCACAGATCAATTCCATCACCCCCAAGCATGGTATGGAATACCCACTACCTTAGCTGCCGGATATGATTCGATCGCAGTCATCCAACTCCACAAGCATGATTGGATGACCACAGATCAATTCCATCACCCCAAGCATGGTATGGAATACCCACGGCCTTAGCTTGGATATGATCGATCGCGGTCATCCAACTCCACAAGCATGATTGGATGACCACAGATCAATTCCATCACCCTAAGCATGGTATGGAATACCCAAGGCCTTAGCTTGCTAAATATGATTCGATCGCAGGTCATCCAACTCCACAAGCATGATTGGATGACCACAGATCAATTCCATCACCTAAGCATGGTATGGAATACCCAAGGCCTTACACTGCCGTCCAACTCCCGCATGGTCGACCATTGGCCTTTGCTTGCCAAGAAACCGTCCATACCAAGCATTATGGGCGGAAAACCTAATTAGGGTTTGCGGCATATTACATGTGCCGCAAAAAAAGCAGTCTCAACCATCCATCTTCGCAGTATAGATGGAGGGTGTAGATGTAGACTCAAAGGGCCCGGAGCATGTCGACACAATCACCATGTGACCGCCTACACACTTGACCAATCGGTCAAAACCAACCATGGTTGGTTACAACAAATAAATCCGCCCAAAAGAGCATGGTCGCGCGGCTTTGAAAGCCAAAATTAGGGTTTCAAGTCATCACGCGCGTCCATCTTCTCCCGCACGAATGGAGGGTCACAGATTAGATTGAGCAAGGCCGGTCATACCAAAGCATGACCATCGTGGGCCCATCTACCTCCTTCTTGCGGTCGGCCAAGGCATACCATGCCCCGGCTAATCCAAAACGCCCGACCAAACTCACGCGGTTACATCTCCCAAACCCAAAAACCGATCTCGACCACTCAACTTCACCGGATGATTTGAGTGGCTTAGATCACGTTTTCATGAGACGGTAAGACATAGGTGTGAACACCAGCCTACCACCTACACGCTGGTATGATCGACCAAGACCGACCAAGATGGGTTGTCTTGGAACGCACGCCCAAACTTGGGATATCATGTTTCCAACTCCTTTGCGGTAGGACTTTCTCGCAAACCGATCTCAACCACTCCTCTTGACGGTCAAATTGAGTGGCCTAGATTGCATCTTCATGAGACGGTGAGACATGGACGTGTACACCATCATGCCGTCAACACGCATGTATGGCCTGGTCCTCTACAAAATCCTTCCCATGCTTGGTTTCGACCAAGCTAAAGAGTGATGCTTGCGCACCTCTTTAAAAACCCTAATTTCATCAACGGTCGCGAGATGAGTGTCTCAAACATCATCTCATCCGTCCGACTTCACCAGCTTGGTTATACAACCCCCGGTCGTCGAGTTATTTGGTTAGTGAGGAGTCATTACCCATCACTTTACCACACCGTATGGCAAAAGATCGCATAAAATACACACGATACTTCACAAGTATCGACTTTTCGAATAACGAGTTATTCAACTCAGCATTACATGCTATCTCTCGTGGATCCATGATCCACATTCCAGACATCAATCATGTCACAACCGGGGGATACATACCGGGGTATTGGTCAGCGGTTTACGGGCGTGCGCGGCAACGCGCCATCACAAGAACGTGTTAGGAAGTCATGGACGGTTAGAGATGAACAGGAAAAGTGGGCAAGACTGGTCGTGTGTTACCGATACACAACTCCACTACTCCATCATTCCACTACCTCCACTTCCCACGAGAAACGTGAATGAGGCTCAATGACTTGTATAAATAGGGTCTCCGCCCTATTTCCAAACAACAAGGAATAAAGACAACACAAGTTCAAACGAGTAAAATCAACATGTTGAGCCTCCTTACATCAACCATCTTGCTCACTTTTCTCGTCACAAGTCATAAGCAAGCCAACACTTTCACAATCTCAACACCTTCTTCGCTTCCCTCCCTAAGATCAACCCCATCTCCTTCACTTTGTGACCGAAACAAGTCCGGAACGGCCATTTCTTGGTTTAGGCCGGACTTACCTGCATTGATCTCTCGAATCTACAAGCACTCACCGCGCAGTGCATTTGTTGAAGGTTTAAATTCATTCCTCATCCACACCCCAAATTACCAAATTCTGCAGGAGTAGTTTTCACCCATCAACAGCGGGTTTTCAAAAGAAAAAAATAAGTGATGGGTTTTCTTAGTTTTTTTTTTTTTATAATCGTCATCTTCATCGTGATGGAGAAGAAGAAGAGAGGAATAAGAATAATAGGTTTTTTTTTATGATCACCATCTTCATCATGATGAAATTATGATAATCATCTTCACCATGATTTATGATGAAAAGAGAAGGAAAAGATAATAGATTTAGTTTTTTTTTGTATATGATCATCATCTTCATCATGATTTATGAATGAAAAGAGAAGGAGAAGATAATAAGTTTAATTTTATAATTTATGGAGGATATTTTAGCCATTACAAAAAATAATTGGATATAGGGTTTTGTTGATTACTATTTCATAACCCGATTTTGTCATCTTGTGAGCCCTCAAAGCCCAATGTTTGGAGCCCTTATAATAGGTTTCTTCTTTTCTTTTCTTTTCTTATTCCGCTTGCCACTAATAAAACTCCCATGGAAGATTAAACCCTTTATAAAAATCGTGAATAAGTGTTA